>CM021771.1:20103348-20146759 GCA_011076525.1 Nettapus auritus | reverse complement strand
CGGCCCCCGCCGCCGTCCCGCCGCCCTCTCCCCAACTTTACGCCGCGGCCGCCCGGTGCCGCGCCTGGAAGTTGCGGAGCGGGGAGCGCGGCGTAAAGTTGGGGAGAGGGCGGCGGGACGGCGGCGGGGGCCGGGGGGAGGCCGGGGGCGCGATCCCGCCGAGCCCCGCACGCTCTCGTTCGCCGTGCTGCGACCTCCTCCGCTTCCAGCGGTTGGAGGTGGTACTGGGAGGCTATGGAGCGTTGCCCAATCTCGTCGATTTGGGAAAGAAAATAGCCTTTCAGGTGCTCGTCGTGGTCGTTAGCATAAGCGTTCGGAACCTCAGTTTGGTAGCGGTTTAAGGATCGTTGGGGCACTGCTGGACCAGCGCACCTGGTCCTGCGGTCATGGAGGTAAAGGGGAGTTGTGACATTGACCCGGTAGGAAGCAAGCAGCATCTGAAATTAACAGCTGAAGACGGAGTGGTCTCTGTTGTGTCTTGGTTACTTTGCACATGGTGACCTGGGCATTGCTATCACGAGGAAACTGCTTCATGTCTCTAGAAAACACCAGGAGCATTTCATCCTAACTTTTGGAATCTTGCGTGGCTGTGAGCTTCCTTCCCTGCTTTCTAGGCGTGCATTGATTTGGTTCTCTCGTAGCATTTCCATTCCTTAATTCAGTTATAAGGAGGCATTTGGCCACGTGACTCACGACATGCGTTCAGAATTGGTAAAAATCATGTGATAGACGACAAGCATGAACACCCAGCATGAACCCGTTGTTACAAACAGCCAGCTGAGTGGGAAGTACTAGTAAAAGGTTAGAGGTGTTGAATTTATAACTGAGCCAGGCTTAATACTGTTCCCTCCCCACATACTTACCCAATAAATATCTGTAGTGAGAGAACATAAATGGCTAATGAAATTTCACTTTCTTGTATATCACTTATTCTGGATGGATCCAGCAAAATGTCATATTGGCAAACCAGTTTTTCAGAAACATCATTCAGTTACTTGAATCGATGTCTTTAGAGTATGTTAGGTTAATTTAGATGCCTAGGGCAAAGAGTAATTCTGATCCAAGTAGCCATGACGCAACGTCTGAGATGCGCTCAGTTGTGCCAGTCTGCCTCGTACCTCACCTATGTTTTCCTTGCATGGCTTCTCAGGAAAGAAAAAGGCACATTTTTATGGTGAGGATGAGTGAAATATTTTGCAAGACTATAGACTGAAAATACCAACTTTCCTTTTCTATTGTGGATGATATACAGAATCTAAAATCCAGTTTATGAATGGGTCATCTGTAAAAACCTTCAGCACATGAGTAGCCTTAATTCATATTTGTTTTGCAGGGATTGCTCTCAGGAGGATTTACATGCAGGAGAATGTATGCCACCATATTTGCTATGTAGCCTTTTTCTTAACTATTTAGGCAAGTTATTTTGATGCAGCTAGGCAAAACAAGTGACGTATTCTTAGAAATACATATTTACGTTTAGTTGAACTACTGAAGAGTTGCAGAAGATTGTAGAAAAGATGGATGATGCATCATCTTCTAGTTGTATTAGATCACACAAACAGTATAAAGATCTTTTTTGAAAAGCTAATGTTGTTTCTAAGCTGCAGTTAAAATACTGACTTGTAGCTGTTCATAATGTCTCCAGCAAACGTAGTGACTGTAGACGCTGATGTATGGAAGCTCTGCAGAATTGGAGATAAGCAGAAGTATAACATGCCTCTGCATCCAAGTGTTCCCTGTGCCGCTTACTCACAGGCTTCAGATGTTTCCAAATGGTGATAGTATCTGCTGCTGCCAAGCGCTGCCATAGGCGTATGTGAATGCTCAAGACTGCTCTTCTTTGGTTCTCCCGTTGTCAGTGAATGCTTCCCAATGAAGTTAACAAAGGAGGCTCTTAAACAGGATGTGGGAATTCAGCTGCTGAGGCAGAGGATGTAGATCTTCAAGAGAGTATAACAGAGGGCGAGAGGTGAAGATAGGCAAGTTGTTCTTTGACTGATTCTCAGTCAGGCAGGAGTGAATTTCAGCAGAGCTGTGCAGACTGCAGATGCGGTGGTGGCTGAGATCAGCTTTCTAGAGTTCATCCAGGAGAAACAAAAGATGTATGGACTCTCTCCAAGCTTTGGGCCTGCTTGGGGATGGTATTAATGCAGAGGTGTGTCAAGGTGTGATGATGAATAAGCCTCATTTACAAGCACACTTCTCTTCCTGTGCCACTACCTAAAACATAAACTTGCTAGATATTTTGCATGTATAATGTGGGGTGGACACTTTTTTTTATTGCTCCTTCATTCTGAATTTTCTAGCTCTCAGTTTATCCTGCTGAACTATGTTGGGAATAACCTAAATATCTGCAGTAGTTACTCATCAAAACTGTACTTTATTATTCCCTTATGAATGGAAATGTGTATTTTAATGCATATATAAATGTATAATTTAATGTGTACCATAAGTATTTCACAAATACACGTAGTGATACATTACGTATGTACTCTTTCCTTTTGAATAACAACAAATTACCAAATACTGGAGAGGGAGCTAATGGTAAGGGTGAAGAATACATTATACAACTGAACCCACGTGAGGATTCTGTTGAGCTCTATTTATTTCTATGGCGTGTTGCCAGCGTACCTTCTCCGTTTGCATATGGTGTTGTGTATTATCCATAGCCTCAAAATACTTCACTTATAATGTGCCTCCAATTTCACATATACATACTTTCTGTAAAAGAGAAGAGGGTGGAAAATACCCTATAGATATTGGCTTTCACCCTGAGTTTTTTAAGGCTGCTGAGTACCCCTAAGTTGTAATTCTTACTACCTTTTGAGATTTGCTGTAGTAAAAACGTGAACAACTTGCATGCCTAACTTTGCCTCCTTTTGAGCTATTCTGCAGTTCTGCTGTTTGAAGAACTGATGTTTGTTTCTTTTGTCCCTCAGCAGGTGGCTACATTTTCACTGAAATAGCTGGTCCTGCTGTGGAACAACATCTGTGGCTTTGTGGGGGTCACATTGGCTGGAATAATTCAAATATTTCCCCCTGGGTCTGACCCTTCTTTTTGCTTAAAGATATAGTGCTAATTTCATGCTTAGCATTGGATACGATATGTTAGAATGCATACTGAAGGTCTCCTGTTACTCAGGTCTGAGCCATGTCTTTCACAGCAGATGAGAAGTGGGGGTGTAGCCTTTTGTGTGTGTATGTGCTCTGTAAGAGCTTAAAAGAAGATACTTTTGAAAACTGAAGCTAAGAATATAAGGACAGAAGGAAAGCTGTATTGGGTCAAACCAAGAGGCTCTGAAACTCAGGGTTCTGTCTCCAGCAGTGGTGTTAAGAGTGGCATTAAGTGGCATTATGTATTGCCTTTTTAGGGGCGATACATAGACCTGGCAACTTCATGTAGTCTGTTTCCTTACACTCTCAGCATATCTCGTTTTTGTATTAGGGATGGTGAGTGTATCGCTGCTTAGTGCTTTTAGAGCCCATTTATGAGCTTGCAATCCAAGAATTGTCTAATTTTTCAGACATGCTGATGCTCACTGCTTTTACAACATTCTGTGAAGGCAAGTCCCTGCAGTTTACTACTAACTTTGTAAAGAAGCACTTCAATCTCTTGCTAGTTTCATCAAATTTCTCCTAGTTCTTTTACTGGAGGATTTGGCAAGCAGTTTTGCATTAGTTTATCCACCCCCCTCATGGTTTGATCAAATCTTACTTCAGCCTTCTTTCCAACTGAAGAGCCTCTTCAGTGTCTCTTTCTAAGGCAGGCACTCTGTTTTTAGATAATTTATTTGCCCTTCTCTGACTCCAGTTTGTCCTTCTTAAGATTCAGAGACCAGAACTTCACCCAGTATTGGAGATGTAGGTGCACCAAGTTTGTTTAAAAGTCCCATCTTGTTCCAAGTGCCTTTCCTGAGGATATCTTAGCTCAGCATTTGTTGTGCGTGTTTTATGATTTTTTTTTTTTTTTCTGGTTGCTGTTGAACATAAAATTGACAATTCCAGTGATCTGTAAATCATAATTCCTAGATTTCTTTTGAGTCAGCATGGTACATGCACAATTTTGATTATTTTTCATTATATGTATTAGCTTAAACATATCTAAATCAAAACTAATGTATATTTTTTTGTCTGCTCTCTGAGTTTTATGAGGTACTTCTGGAGTTCTTTGCCATCAGAATGGCATTAGTTCCAACACAACTTTTTGTCTTTGTCCTAATTTTACAAATGGTATCATTCCTTAAGAGTTTTTTCACATGCACACCTGATGGCTGAGAGGGATGAAAGTGACGTGGTGGATCAGTCAAAGTATTTGAAGTTCTAAAACTAGTTTGTATATAAGTGAGGCTTTGGCTTTTTGCCTTTTTTTTTTCTTTTTCTTTTTCTTTTTCTTTTTTTTTTTTTTTTAATATCAACAAATGTGAGCTCAGAAGAATAACAGGTTAAGGCTGTGTCAGGAAACCCACGCCAGGTAAAAAGAAAAACTCTGAAAAATGCCATTTGGAGCACTTAATCCAACTGCACTGATTGGGGAAATGGGAATGGCGGTATATGGCATTTGATCCACATTGATTGCTGTTAAAATTATGCTTAATTAAAACCAAAGAAGCTTTTAAAAATATTAGAGTGCAAAGTGACGTTTACTCGAGTAACTTTAATCCTTTCCAAGCCTCTACGGATTCACTATACAACAGTCTTAACTCCACTATCATCTAATTAATCACCTCCCATTTGTGTGCTGCATTTCACAGTAACATGAAAATTATGAGCAAAGCTTCCCCCTGCTCCCCTTCCCAGTTTCATTAGAGGTCAGGCTGGAAGCCTACCATGTAGAAAGGATCTCTTCATGTTCCTTGTTCAAAAACAGGCTCCTCATTTGATATTCAGAGCATGTCACTTAGAAGAGCTGCTGCATTGCAAACAGCATTGAGAGTAAGGTTTAAAGAAACATTAGAAATGTATTATTAGTGTGCTGCATTATTGCTTGGTGTTACTTAGTAATAAGTGTGGTTTCACAGCAGCATAAGTAACTCCAACTGCTGTCTGTGATGATCCTGTCTTCCCTTTCTCCTATTCACGTGACCCCATCCTTCTGCTGTGCCAGCCCCAACCCTTTGCAGAACTACTTCAGCACATTAATCTGGCAGAAAGTAGACAGCTCCCCCCCCACTGGCCCCATGGTTTAAAAAACAAAACAAAACAGCAAACCACTTTCTGCCAGCTTGAATCTGCTTTACAGCAGACCTTATGAAGGGTGATGAAGGGAGGGAATGGAATGATGAAGGTAAATGCAAGGGGAGAGCAAGATGGTTGACAGGCAGCAGTTAAATTGGCTTATGCACTTGTCAAACCACAGCCTGAAGTGCTGTTCTGTTCCTTGATTTATTGTTGTTAAAGTACTTGGCAGAAGCACAGGACTATTTTAGTAGTCTACCTATTGCTTTGTTAATTAAAATATTTAGTTTAAGGAATTATATTTTACATCCTTTAAAGGCCCCAGCTGTTCTACTATCCATTGAGGTCATCTGCTGAGTAAATCTGGCTGTCTAAAAGATCACACTACCAGCTGTAGTTATTTGCAGCAATTCGTCTTTCATTTTGTTTTCTACCGTAACGCAGTTCTCCAGACAAGGCTCTTCATATTAGCATGTGTTCAAGTGTGTAACGAACATAATATTTCTACTATTGAAATTTAGTAACGTGGTCACAAGTCCTGATCTATTTAAAGGGCGCTGTTTGCCAGACTCTCTAGCAACCAAGACAAGGCTGTGGTTTGCTGCCGAAAAAGGTTTTGGTTGATTGCTTTTGCATGGTATGCTGAAAACTCACCTAGTGCTATGCTACTTCATGACAGGCAGGGTGATCCTGGCCCTGTCTATGATAGCTACTCAGTCATGGTCAGCTTTGTATTAGCTGATACTGCTCAGGATTGGTTTAATGTGGAATAGTGAGTTCATGATAGTCTGCAAGGATGTCAGCAGTGGACATAAATGCTTGTTAGTGCACAGTCAAGTGTTTTTGAGTACTTACAGGGTGCGTAGTGTTAATTGATGAATCTGTGCTGAATGAGTTTAGAAGCATGCTGATAGAGTAGTGCCACTTAACTGCTTATCTGCCTTAAACAGGCTATCACCATAAAGTGGAACTTGTCTTCCACTGTTTACTTTGACAGTATCTTCTTGTGCTAAGATGTAAGCAGTTGTTCATCTAACATTTTTTATAAGATACTTAGGAATTGTCAGGCAAATTTTTGTATGTTCGTCCCTGTGAAAAATTACTTTCCTGTGGCTAGGACACATGTGGCTTTCATGGGCATCAGAGCGGTTATGTAACCACAAAGTCTAGGGAAGTTGTGTATTGCTTAAGTGAGGTCACCTGGAAATCATCTCTTTCAGAATTTGAAAGCTCTAGGATTTTTTTTTTTTTTAATAACACAGTAAAAGTAAGCAACATACAGTGCTAATGGAACTCGTCTTCCCTAAGGTACGTCCCTCTTTTGCGTCTAGTCACTCAGCTGAGTTCCTACATGCTTTCATTTCACTATTAGGGGCTTGAGGTGATTGTCCCATAGTGGGACTTCTGATATGAGCAAACAGGTATATTATGTCTGAGGAAGTCCTGTGGACTTCGTACAGTTGTCAGTGAAATGAGGACTCAGACCTATCATAATTTCTTAGTAGTATTTCATAATATAAAAACTCCTGGGCTCAGGTGACTGCAATTTTGGCTACAAATTGCCCTATATTTTAGATCAAATTTAGAGTATATACTATCCAGAATTACAGTGAATGCTGTTCTTTCTAGCAAGAAAGAGTTTTTCATGGTTTCTCACACTGTTGTAGATCTACCCAAACTTTTTAAAAATGTCCTTTGCCTATCTTTCAAACATGATTACTTGTGATGTTACTGGACCGATATGAATGGAGGCAGATTACTTTTACAAAACAGGCACTTTCTTGAAAGTTATTTTCAGTGACACTTGTAGCAACATGGCTTTAATCAGATGTATTATAAATGCTACATGGGTTTAAAGGTGTTCTGTAATTCTCAAAGACATGGCATGTGTTTGTAGATAGAAAGAACCGCTTATTATTCTGTATGTTGAGACTGAGTTATGTGCAGAACAAGTTAAATTTCTATGCAATGTATCAGAGACATAGTGTCAGATTTGGCTCCCTGATTCCCTGCTGCTGTGAACATCGGAGCAAATTTGCTTAGGCCAGAGAAGAGGAAGAGCAGTTGTCCTGGCCGGACATGGTGGATTGGTTTCCAAATGACGTTCTGGCCACCGTGTGCTACAAGTAATTGGTTCCAACAGCTGGAGAGCAGCCAGGAGAGCCAGCTGAGATCTGCTGGGTCTGAAGGAGCTCTCAGACAGGCAGGCGTTGGGTGGTACTTGTACTTGCTTGGATGGGTGAAACGCAAGGGTGCTACAGTTTGGTCCCCTAAGAGCCTGCCAGAGAGCATCAGCCCAAGCTGCCTTGGTTCAGAAGACACTATAGGGTCAAGTAGCTGTTAAATGGCTTCATTTACAGAGTGGAAACTTCATGCACCTAGGGACCTGGCCTAGTGTTTCCACAGTGATGATAAAAAAGCTGGTCAGAACTTCAGTTTCACACGTGTACTACCTGTGATTCTGTAATTGGTTTGGTTTTGTACATGTTACGTGTGGGCTACTTCGGGGAGGGGAAAGGGTTTGGGGGATTTGTTGGAAAACAGCAGTGTTAAACTTTCATAACTGAGGGCTACATCTTTCCAATGTAAAATGGTACCAATTGTTTTAGTCACTATGGTGGCTAGATAAGAACATAGTTACAGTACCAGTTTATCTCATATTGCATATTAAAATGTGTGATTATTCTTTCTGTCTAGAAAGATAAAAAAAAATCTAGACTTTAAACAGTTCTGATGGGTGGTACTATGAAAAATGATTAGAAGAACCATGGAAAAGTGTTCAGTTTAGAAAATCAGTATCAAACCCTTAACTGTTCAAACTGAAGACTTACAACTAGAAAAACACATTTTTACAAGTAAAATGTAGGCTAGGCGTTTTTCAGTGAGATGCAGTGACATGCTTAAAGACAAATAGATTTCTAAACTGCGTAAGTAATATAACAATGTGTTGTAATGAAAATTCAGGAGGTGTTTCCTATGAAGCATAGCACTAATATTTCAATATTCCACATTCCAATATGGAAGTGATTAAATTGCTTTACAACGAAAAGTTGGTACCACAGTAGCAAATAATATTACAAGCTAATGTTGCCTCTATCTGAAGATGTATTGTTTTGTGGTAATTAAATATTGTAATAAACTCAACCACCTCTAGAGAAGAACCTCAGCTATAGCTCTCTGGAGTTATTCTTCAAACACGATTATTATTCTGCATAAATAACTTTTATGCAATAAACAGTTACAGTAAACAGAACTGTAAGAATGAAATGACTGTATTCAGAGTTAACAAATACATAAAAGGTGGGCTATCTGTCTACATATACAAGTATGTAGATAAAAATGAAGAGAAAAAAAGAAAGAAAAAACAAAAAAGAAAAAAGAAAAGGAAAAGAACAGGTTTAAAGATCTTTGATTTCTGGGTGAGTTTCACATTAAATCCTAATCCAAAGCCCACTGGACTAACTGAAAAAACTGTTAAGACCTCAGTTAATTTCAGTTGGCCTTGAGTTCTCTACCCTCTTCCATGAGAGTGCAAAGCCAAGATTTCCCTGAATTTCAGTGAATCCAATTTTCAGTATTTAAGTAGTTCGTACATCTTCAGTGCATATAACAGCTTTCTCTTGAACCCAGCCTTGCAAGGATTTACAGTTTCCTTTTCCCCAAACACTGCAATCTAGGTTCATCAGGATTCTCTCTGTACTATTTCATATTTATCAGGGCTTATGAAGATTTGCTTTTATAGTATTTGTTTACTGTCAGGAACGTTTTATTCAATGTTTGTACTATGTTCTGGAAAAGCTAAGAGAGAGCAGTGAAAACTTTTGTGTGAGTTTGGGCTAGAAACACAAGTTGCCAGTGTGGTTAATACTAAAACTGACACATGTTCCAATGTTTTAGAGACGTTTCAAATTCTGTGAGGAAAGGGAATTTTGTATTTGCTTTTTAGATTATTCAGTCAGGTTTCTCTTAAAATGGTGCCTTCCAAACAAAACAGAAATAGTCTCTTCTCCATTTAGTGCTCAAGACATTTAGCTTTTTTGGTATTAATGGGAGTTTTGAATGTGCATCCGACAGACGGTATAATTCAGTGTTCAAGAGAGTAAAGCAGAGAGATGATGGCAAAGATCAGGTCAATAATATTTTTCCCAACCTATGTTAATCTTTATATATATATATATATATGGGGTGAAGCTATGACACTTAGTAATATCTTTAATTCTAAAACATTTCTTTTTCTCTTTTGCACAGCACCTTGTGTACTGTACTTGGCATCTTTAACCAGTTGAACCTTCTTTCTTTACTAGGTTGCTTTTCTTTCTTTTATTTAACAAAAGGTGTACAAAATATCATTTTTTTTTTTTTTAAAAAAGGGGGGGTGGTATGCTTGGTTCTAAAAAGGTTGTGTGAGGAGAAAGCATTCCTAGGAAGTGTGTGTGTGTGCATACATAACGTATGATTCCTTGGTTTTTGTCTGAGTGTGAAGTATGAAAAAATTTTTTTTACGCTTTCGTCATCTGATCTATCTGGATTTTCATACGTAGGAAGGCATATTATATGGATATAGTGCTTTCTTGCCTTCAAATAAAAAACTCTTCTGTCATTTGTGAACTATGTTTAACCCAGCTATTTCTTGGTATGAGGAAACAATGAACTCTCCTATGGAGTGTGAAGACAACTGTACAAATAGGTGTGACCAAGAATTTTGGTGCCTATTATTAGCTTAAAATGGAAACAGCTTTCTCTCTCTTCTTGCTATGTCTTACCTTGTGTATTGGCACGAGAAATTTTCTTTTGATTAGGTCATTCAAATATTTACAGAAGACTTGACCTTGTGTCACATTTTTGGCTGGGATAGTGTTAATTTCCTTTCCAGAGGCTCATACAGTGCTGTATTTTGGATTTTTGATGAAAATAGCAGTGCTAACACACCGATGTTTAGCTGTTGCAGAGCAGTGCTCACACAGAGCCAAGGACTCTCAGCTGCTCATGCTGCCCTGCCAGCGAGGGGCTGGGGGTGTCTCAGGAGCTGGGAGGGGACACAGCCAGGATGAGTGGCCCAGACTGGCCAAAAGGGATGTCCCACACCCTGTGGCATTGTGCTCAGCAATAACAGCTGGGGTAAGGAAGGAGGAAGGGGGGACATTTGGATTGATGGTATTTGTCTCCCCAAGAAGCTGCTACGTGTATTGGACCCTGCTGTCCTGGGAGTGGCTGAACGCCTGCCTGCTGATGGGAAACAGCGAATGGATTCCCTGTTTTGCTTTGCTTGCATGCACAGCTTTTGCTTTACATGGACAACTGTCTTTACCTCACCCCATGAGTTCTTGCACTTCTACCTTTCTGATTCTTGCCCCCATCCACTTAGGATGAGCGAGTGGCTGGGTGGTGCTCAGCTGCCTCCCAGGGCTAACCAACAACACCTCGCAGACCTAAAACACATAAGCTCACAGAGATGTCAACAGAAACTCTGTTCATGAAATGAGAATCTCACTGAAATAAAGACTGTGCTACTACTAATAACACTTTGCATCAAGTTCACATCATAATAGGTACACCAGATTCAAGTCTCTCATGGAAATGCAGTTTGAACTCTAATGCTTTAACCCAGTGCAGAAGTTATGATTACTTCAAGAATTTAGTATGTCATATAGCAGTCTTTTAGCTAAGACACATTTCAATAGCATTTTATTAAATATGCCAACTTCTGCATAGCTTTTGACTTCTGGTGGCAGTGACATACAACTTAGAAAACATGTCTGCTTCACAGAGTCATATGGTCTCCAGGATCATGTTCTAGAGTTGTGTTAAAACTTGGCATGAATTTGCATTTATTCAGGGTCAGTTTCCCTAAAGGGTTGCGAGGAGGATGCTTCAATGGTAGTCGCATGCAACTGATCCTATACTTCTTATCAAAGAGGTTATCAGTCAGCAGAGGGGTTGTTTATTGTCTTTTCCTGATGTACTGAAAGGACAGATTGCATTCCCTCTAGAGTTGTGTAGCAGTTGCAAAGATGAATAAGATTTCCTAAAGGGAAAGGATAAGTCTGCTCTGCATTTGCTGTCTGAATTGCTGTTGTCTGGGGCTAACAGGTGCTGCTTTCTCCACTGTCCTGGAATTGCTGTCTGTGACCATCTGCAAGGCTGCATGCCAGTGGAAGATGATGTAGATCCTAAACTGTTAAGCCTTTATAGGATTTCTCTTCCGAATTGATAAAACTGCATGCATGTGCTTATTTTTAGACCAGTTGTAACTGAAATACATATGTTTCACAGCAGGATAGAAAGGATACAAGAGAGCTGTTTAGGCACAACAAGCAGTTTTGAAACCACGAGTGTCCTGGGCTGTGCACCTTTTAGAAAATAATGCTGCATAAGAGGTGTTTTTTGAAGGTTTTTGGTAGGGGCTTTTTAGTTGAATGTGGTAGAGTGGTGACAAGTTTGACATCTGTAAAACATGAGCTCATCCTTTTCTCCATAAAACAAATGCAGCACAAGGAGCAGCATCTTAAATAATCTCCTCTATGCCAATGTGTTTTATTTATCTTGTAACTTAGAGTCAAGAGTGAACCTTATGCACATGCTTTATTTTTTTTTGTGTAGTTACTTAGTAATCACACAATGTTATTTGCACATTTATTTTATTTATTTTTTTTTTTTTTTTTTTAGGGTTGATTTAAAGTTGCCAGCAAGAGTGAGAGTTGCAGTGCTTTTTATTTTTGATGTGGACAAAATGTGCTGTAAACAACTTTAAATGAACACAACTGCACTGAAACTCTACTCTCTCCATAGGCAAAGATACCCAAATGACCCCTGTACCAGAAGCAACATAATCACAATCACGTGGACGGAGCCCCTTGAATGTTAATTGGCTCAGCTGAGAAGATATGGCTGTATAAGAATAGTGTAACACCTGAACTGAGTCACTGGCCTCCTCACTGAACCCAGAGTCAGACATAAAAATGACAAGATCCTTGAAGTCCTATGTTGAAATAGAATACAACATTTCTGGTAGCCTGGCTGCCTGTAAAATCCCAATTTATATTTCTTCAGTGTTTATAGCTTTCCTGTGTATCAGTATTATGTAGAGACAGCAAGAGAGAAAATGCATTAACGGACGTTATTTTGGACAAAACTGTTTCTCTAATGTTCCTTAAAATATTTGCTGTTCAGAAGAAAAAAAGAAAATGGAACTGTAATTTAATAAAGCATATTTGCCAATATTAATTCTAGTTAGGTTTGGAATATGCTCTTTTGGGAAAAGTTGGAAATTCACCTTAAATATAATTAGAAGATATTAGATACTGTGATTTGGCTGGGTATCTTTCTCTAGGGTCCAGATTAAATTATTTGTTCTAATGTTCACTAATGTCATTCCAGCCCCATGCGTGTGCACACAAAAATCAGTGTTGTAGACACTTGCTTTTCTTTTGCACTGTGAATCCACTACTTTGTTTAAAAATAAAAAACTTGTGGCAATTAATGGTATACAGACCTTTACATGTATATAGCATCTTTTAGACAGTGATTTCTTCATTCTACATGAACCTCGTATTTCAGAGTTGGAAACTAGTGCAGTTCTATACAAATGTAAAATAGTTTTGCAAAAGTTATTCCTTGAACATCTAAAATTTAATAGATTCTGTACTTACTGCTGTATCATGAGCTTTATATAATTCTGTTTGGCAGGAAAATAATTTTTTTTAAGCTCAAGAGGTTGTCTCAAAAAGCTATTATGTATGTTGCATTTTTTATATCTAGGTATATATTTTACTGTGTTATTATTACACTGTTAAAAAAGCTGAATTTTAGACCTTACTCAAAAAAGACACCAAAACCTGCACATCACTGCAGATGTGCAAGTTAGGCTTAGTTATCATGGTTGGTAAGAGCACTGATGGTAGAAGGTCAGAGGAAAAAGGATGACTTTTCAAACTGTTGCAGAGAGCCTCTCTTCATCACAGGACCTTGTTCTTTGAGGTGCTGAGGGACTCAGCCCCTATGAAATATACTTTGCATAATGTACGATCAGTGCTTGCTGTCATTGTCGGCAGTTACTACCACTATGTAAAGTGCATCAGTCTAATAGAGAATTCAGTCATGGTACCTACTGTAACCCACAGTATGAAATGCCTGATGTCACTCTAACATTATATGTTATAAAGCACAATCAATGGTCCGGGTTCAAACCAACTGGTACCAGAGGGTTTAAGAGATGCATCCTCTGGTTCAGCCTTCCCCTTTTCAGCACCTCCCTCATCATTTTTTTGGTTAACCACGAGGCCCCCGTCCAGCAGTACGGTACTGAACTAGTTGTTCACTGAATGGATAACATCCGCCTTTACATGGGGGGCGATGCTTTCTGCTGTCATGCCCTCCCTCCTGGCAAAGGTCTGAAATTGCCTAGACTTTGGTGCCATTTGGTGGAAGATTCTGTTCATTTGTGGAGGAATAATTAGCTGCTATTGAGTTATTTCCATTAAAGTGTCTTCTGGTGTGTTAAATGAATACAAATTTTACATTGGCCACATCTTCCTGTTCTCTAAGTGTGATATAAACATGAGGCTAGTGTTTTAAAGCAAGGAGTAGTAATTTCTGTCTTTCCCCAGACAGTTCATTTAAATAGAGTTTTTAGGTAACATAGAAAGCAATAGTCCGTTCAAAGGCGTGTAGTCATTTGAAAATAGGTGCAATCCCATTCAGTTTGTGAATAAACTCCAACCAAAAGACCGTCTTCCTGATATTCCACAAAAATAATCATGTCACTCTTACCAGCATACTAGCAGTTTCATTTCCCATATAAAATGGATTTCTAGTTTATAACAATGTTATAATTCTAGTATAAATGTTTTGTTTTTAGTGAGAAGAAATTTCTCATGTTGGAAAAAGAAGAGTTCTTGATGCTAAAATTATTGAGGTGGGAGTTTTACAAGAGGCAAAACATCAGTATTGGAACCCAAACAAGGCAAAGGGATAAAACTGCATCTTAAGGACCATTAGTTGGAATAATTTGAGCTGACAGTAGCCAAGGTTCTTTTATATATGAAGTTCATAAAATAGCAAGTTGGTTTCTTCAGATAGGAAAAATACCTAAAGGGGGAAATTTTTGCTGCAGTTGCTAGGGAGCAGCTTATACTATGTCTGTGGGATATAATGGGAGTCATCTGTGAAATGTGCTACACTGATAATTTATCTCAAACTGGTTAGAGCTGCATATTATATTCACAGAGCCCATCTCCTTGTACAAAATAAGATGATGAGATGGATGATGTTAGTAATGTTAGGTGACAGAGCCACTATGGTATACAAGGTACAGTACACGTGTCAGTAGGCTGTCAAGAGCATGTCATTCCTAAATGATTCATAGGTGGGGGCATGATTAGGTGAGCAGCAAATTAATACGTTGGATAGATGCGAGGAATGAACAGACAACATGAGCAGAAGAAGAACCTGCATTTCGGTCTGTCTGACAGATCTGGGAATGAACAAGCTCCTGAGGATCCCAGGTTGTGTATTCCTTTTTAAGACAAGCTCATTGACTGGAAGTCTCTGTTGCAAGTATGATGTTCAACAAAAAATGAGGCTGGGAAATGTTGGTGAACTTGATGCACCCTGCTCTACAGCAGTTACCAATGCATCTGGGAAAACAGCTGCTTAGTTATGAAATGTCGACATCTTTAGTAAAAACCTTTATAAGTACTTGGCTATTGAACTTCATTAGTTTCTTTGAAAACTGTCAGATTTTAAGCTAGTCATACTATGTCATACACTAGTGATAGGATAAAGT
The DNA here is from genome assembly GCA_011076525.1 of Nettapus auritus. Classification (NCBI taxonomy): domain Eukaryota; kingdom Metazoa; phylum Chordata; class Aves; order Anseriformes; family Anatidae; genus Nettapus; species Nettapus auritus. The sequence continues at coordinate 20,131,800 of CM021771.1, read as the reverse complement.
GTAAAAGACGGGAGATTTAGATTAGATATTAGTAATAAATTATTTACTCAGAAGGTTATGAGGCACTGGAACAGGTTGCCCAGGGAAGATGTGGTTGCCCCATCCCCAGAAGTTTTCAAGGCCAGGATAGATGAGGCTTTGAGCAACCTGGTGTAGTGCAAGTTGTCCCTGCCTATGGCGGGGGGATGGAACTAAGTGACCTTTAAGGTCCTTTCCAACCCAAACCATTCTGTTATTGTATGTTATTTGGGAGATTATCATACTGTCATTTGACTTTATTTTTGTTGAAAATGCAGCCTTAACAGCTTGATATTCTTAAAACTATAAATGAGATAACCATATTTCTTTTTTTTTTTTTTTTACAGTATTAAGCGTTTCCAAAAAATATCCAAATACTATAAAAGGTTTTCATTTTAATATATTTAAAATTTCAAAAATGTTTTTTCCTTATTGAATCAAGACAGTGATACTGTCTTGAAGCTTAAGTTAATTGCTTCACTCCTTTGAGCGGTGATGCACATTTTTCTCACATGCTGTACATAGAGATCAAGTGTGTTTTCCTCAGCAATTACTGCATTTGTTCAAAGTGAATTAGAAAATCAAAAATGTTAGGAACTCTCTTTAATGAGATGATTAAAGAACCAGGCAAGCAGTCTGATGTTCAAATAAAAATGAAAGGTATTTCTTAGCATTTTTTGGCCATGCAAGAATTCAGATAGGACACTAGTTGTGCTCTGTGGTTAAACTGCCATAAAGGTTTGCAGTCTTTAGGAATGTTGTTTGGCATATGTTTATAGTTACTCAATCATTTTTACCTTTCTGGGCTCAGCTGCCTTGTTCTTAAGGATACTTTCAATAAGCAACCTTGCTGAAAGCTGTCTGAAAACATGATGTTATTCCTAACAGGAGTTTGAAACCTAGTAGACCTGGCCTTCACAAAACTTTGTGGGCAGATTATTGACTAATACATACTATCAAAATGCAATTGAAATTAATGAAGTTGTGATGGTGTACACTAGCTAAAGATCCACCCCCCCCCCCCCCAAAAAAAAATAAATAAATAAATTGTCTTCTTGCAGATTATTAACTTTTCCATTTTTTTCCCAAATGTTAGGGTTTTTTCTTCTCTACTCAACCGTTGGGTAACTGACTCTTCCTTTAAGGCCTCCTTCCAACAGGTCTAACTTCTGTAATCTTTCATCAAGTTTGTTTGTTTTTATGTTTTTTGTTTGTTTGCTTCCCAGAGAGATCTTTGGGTATAGAAGTAAAATCTCTAATTGATTCCAAGGGCTCTGTCCACTGTTCAGACTTTGTGCATTGCCTTCTTTTGAATAGATTTGATCCAGACACATTGTACTGAGAAACATTTCCTTAATTAAAGAAATGCTCCTTATTTAATAAAATGCAGAATCCTTTTCTGGGAAAAATAAAATAAAATCTTTTTCTCTTATTCTCTTTTTTCATAATTGATTTCTTTCTGGCTTACATTATCACAGTCATTAATTATTGTCGTGTACATTTACATGAAATTCATTTAATTGTTTGGGTTTGCTCTTATGGATGAAACTTGTAAAATTAGTCACTCCAGAAGGAAAAAGGACTAGACATAGTTGCTGTTGTATATATATGTATATGTATATGATGTTTCCAATATTAGTACATAGAATGTTTCATAAAGAAACAGTCAAACATCTGGAAATTCTTTTCTTGGCCTGTCTCTTGAAACATAACATATTACTTCTATTCCTCCTAACCTCCCATTAAATTTAACTGTTTGGACCTAAATAAGAAGCATGGGAAAGATAAAGGCAGAGTTAAATGTTTAGATTTCTTTGGTACAGTGAAAATCTGTCTTTTCCAAAATACTTACTGTTGTAAATCTTCCCAGAGTATCTTCTTTCTGTTCAGTTGGCCAGCACTTAAAATAAAATTGGGAAACAGTTTATATGAGTATTAGGTTCACTACTGGTAATAAAATAACAAGGTTCTTGAGAAGTCTGTATAAAAGCTAGCTAGGACTAAGAGATTCTTATTATGCATTCTTTCGAAAGTGTTAGAACTACCAGAGCAGTGAGAAAATGATTAATTGTAGTTGATTTTGTGGTCTGGCTTTATTAAAGTCTTCTTTCCTGCCCAGAATAATGCCCATCTTATTTTAAAGGGTGGATCAGAAGAGACAAGTTTTGTGTGTCTGCAGTGACCTTTTTGTACTAGACTTAGAATGTGCTCTCCAGCTACTTTCACTCTCTGCAAATGGCTAACATTTGTTTTATGAGCTTGAATCAGAAGGCTTGATCCAAATATCCAACATCTTGTGTTGCTTTCAACTAAAGCAGTAATAGTGGAATCTTTAGTGGGAGCGGTATGGTTGGACTTTGGCTGTGATTTGCTGGAGTTTGTTTTGTCTGTCTCCCACAGATCTTTTTTGCCCTCTCTCTTACAACTTGCATAACCAATTCATACCTGTCCCAAAGTTGGGTGGAAATGCTGTGGTAAACACTGCAATGAAAACCACAAAATTATGAAATATTCATACTTTTTATGTATTTAATTATGCCAATATTTCATATTATTATGAAAAAATTGAAATTGAGAGTTATGAAACAGCTGTGGTATGCACTGTAGTACAGATTAATATTAAGGGTGCAATGGCAGCATAAGGTGATTCACTAGTGTTCAGAATCTCCGCATCACTTCTGCACTGCAAGGCCGTACTTTTTAATGTATGCCCACGCACATACACTACATGCACTGCAACACAGGGGCACATTCTTGAGTAGCTCCAGAGCTGCCTGCCTGGAACAGCTGCCAGACTCAGCCCATGGCTCCTGCAAAGAACAGAAGACTCCTCCTTGGGGAGCCACAGTTCAGCCTCTTGCAGACATGCAAAAGCAGCAGTTGCAGTGTTTTCCCTATGCCACATCTCAAGTTCCTGAGCATTTCCCTGGGAGGGCTAAGGATTTGCATATGAGTGCCTACACTTTGGGTGACTGCTGCTCTGGAAAGACAGATTTCACAGATGTTCACTTTGCTTCCTGTAAATATCTGAGTTTTCACAGCTCAGTGCCAAAGCCTACTTGATTTTGTTCCCAACAAAATCAACAAGAAGTACAGTGAATGATAAAATTAGATGCTCTACTATTACTATATGATTTTGCCTCTGTAAGGCATGAAAATCCCAATCTTGTGAAAAGTGTAATTCTCCAGAAATGCTGTACAAATTTCCAGAAAATACAAATACACTTTATTAATACATACAGCCATCAATTTGATCTTTATTGTATAAAACAGGTTACTTCTAATATGCTTATTCATTGCATCCTTTTTCACTAGTAATGTTTTAGAATATTTCTTCTCAATCAACCTACTTGAAGGGTATTTAGAAATGGAAAAATGTTGGAAATGCAAATACAGTTTGCAGTCTGTCTGTAAGACATTACTGCTCGTGTTGATTTTACAAAGTTTGTATCTGTGATGAAACTGAATTCTTGGTTGACGTAAGATTTTTCAAGGTAGAGAGAAATTAGTGGATTGTCAACAAGCCCATCATATTTGAAGCTAAGGTCTGTGGAAAATACAGCTGACTAGAAAATGTTTTTCTTCCACAAAACATGCTTTTTCTTGACAGCAAAAATTACAAATTCTGAGGTACCCTGTAATTCATATATAATATGGATTGAATCAATAGCATCAAATAAAGTGCCTTGGAAAAGGTGCTGTTGGTTTTAGTTACGTTTATACTGCCTAATGCAAAGGGATCAAAACTACTTATGTGTAGATAAGAATACTAAAGTAATACTACCAAATAACGCTATTACATATAATACCACCAATAATAGAATGGCACTAAAATGAAAAGTGATTCTGATGGATGTTCAATTTTAGTGTTATATGGATATCTCAGAAATTAAACTACATTGCTGTAACAGACTTCTCTGAATATAACCACCAGCAGAGTATCAGTTGACTACAGTCTGGTATAAAAGCCCCTCAAGAAGAGATATTTACCTACAAATCCCATCTTTCTTCACAGGCATAAAAAAAAAAAAAATCATTATTAAAGAGTAAGCATGATACCTGGGAACATCTGACAACTTACTCTACATTTGCAGATTGATAGAGTTAATTTTAAACAAGATGCACAAATTATTTTAAATAAAATTTCACATAAAAGTGCTGAGAAATTAGAGCTGGACTTCAGGAAAAAATAAACAGATTTTGATTTAAATGGCTAAGAAATGCAACTTGGAGGGATTTTGATCGTTATAAATACCAATGCTATTTACACATTCAAATCCAGTTCTAGATTTGGTTGTGCTTTTTCTTTTCAATTTTTGCCTATTCCTCTCAGACAACCCAAGATGTTGGATATTTGGATCCAGTATTTTGGCCAGCAAATACTAAATTCTAAAAATCATTTCTGTCTCATTAAAATCCCTTGTCCCTTGAAGGAGAATTTAAGCTGGACTGTGTTAAAGCTGGCTAGTATCAGTCTACCCCTGGAGTAACCTCTTTTTGGAGCCACAGAAATAAATAAGTAAATAAATTTCACTGACCATTTTAGTGTGTCTGAACAGAGAATGACAAGTGACCAGCCTCCTTCAGCTTGTATCATGGCATCAAGTTTTAAACTGTGGTTGCCTTCAGTTACTGGTGATAAGGACCATCACAGTCAAGCATGAATTAAGAGATGTTGCTGAGTTGTCCCTTATACAAGTCTTTAGATGTAAATAAGTTTGTATTATATCCACTGAGCATGGGAGTTGCAACGCAAATAAGTTTTGTTATGATAGTCCCTTTTGTTAGATGTTCTATGTTCCTCTGGGAGTGAAGCTGAGAGCTCGTTTTTTTCTTAACCAATGAAGGTACCTAAATCTGTAACAATTACTGATGTCTTAATTTGGCAGTTGCTTTTAAAAGGAAAGCAATAAAGCCAATTTGGCAAGCACATCATTGTTACTGCTGCAAATTCTGGAGATGCTGGACAGGTCTGAGCATCATGTCTTCCATGTGGGCTATGTTTGTTTAGCATAGAGTTGGTTTTGTTGTTTTTTAGCTACGAACTAATTTTAAGGGTGCTTGTGATCAGCATATCCTTGATGATAAATGAAGCAGATAAACAGCCAAGACAGAGCTCTTTTTCTGCTCTGCTGAAGTATGGGACCAGTCAGATTGATAGCATCCACAAACCACCACAATCACTGCACTTTCCTACTCCCCTGCTGCTGTTTGGTATCGTAAGATAGGATGGAATGCCAAAATGAATTATTCCAAGACCTGGATGAAAAAGGGAGGGCTTTTTGTTCACCTGTTTTTTTGTTTGTTTGTTTTTGTTTGTTTGTTTTGTTTTTGTTTTTTAAATACTGTGATACAGTGCAGGGATCTTTCTGTAGCTTTGTACAGGTTGCATTAGAGAACCAGAAAGGTAAATGATAGAAAGTTCCTGTCTCCCCTTCCAGGACAGAAGATCGGCGTTGAATATTGATTAAAATGGTGAGAGCTTTTAGTCAAAATAGAGGCTTCTAGAGCCATAAAAGTTCATGTGCATGCAGTATGCTTTCTGTCTGTGTGTCTGGCTGGTGGACAGGCTGTGGACCACCAAAATAAATTAAGTGCCCTAATATTTCTTTTGGCTACATATACAGGCAGATAGTAGCCTTCTTAGAAAGCAGTTTGTCTCAAATGCTACAAGGGATTTTTGTGGTCTAATCTGGTATATTCTGGACACAAAACAGAAGAGAGGTATTTTTACTGAAGGGGAGTACTGTACCGAATATGATAGTCTTCAGAAAACTATTTGGATTCAGAGCCCTCTTCAAATTTATATATATATATATATATATATGTATATATACGTATATATATATAATAAAGATACACTTCTCTGAAAACAGCAGTTTAATTTCACATATTTTTTTCACCAAAACCAGTTATCTTTTAGATAGTTACTTCTAATTTATATACTGAAAAGCTGTTACTATCAGTGAAGATTATTGTTCTGCCTTTCAGTCTTTGTTGTCACCAGGTGTATAACACCTGGTGACAGAAGAGACAACTTATGATTTATGGGTACTGTACAGGATTCCTTGGCCATGCTGCCAGCTCTTTATCAGTTGAAGTGCAAAACTTTGTGCAGTTGGGCTTTTGACCCTTTGTAAAGGGCCTCTCCCTTTGGTGGAGAGGTGTTGTGTGTCAATCAAAAGGTGTTTCGAACACGATAAATAGCAGTTTCCTGCAGACTACAGTCAGTAAGAAATAAGCTAAGGCAAGATGCAAACAAGTAGAAAGGCAACAAGGAAAAAATAAACAGCTAAGGATGCAGCTGCTATTTGTTTACTAGTAATCTCACCTGGAATTACCTGCCTTGGAAAGAGAGTTGAAGGGATTAATAACTAGATTACTTTGAAAATGTCAAAAAAAAAAAAGGGGGGGGGCGGGGGACGGGAGAAAAACTTGCAGAAGCCATTGCTTTCTACCTCTGCACATAACTTGTGAATTATATTAATATAATTCCTTTCATTTATTCCTGAACACTGTTTGTTTTGCACACACACCTTTCTACAGAGGAGATGAGATTGCAGTAGACACACAGATAATATCTAAATTATGCTGTATGATTATAAGCATTCAGAGACCGTACAGTACGTCCAAACCATTTATTCCTACAGAACGTTAAGAGCCTAGCAGACAGTAACCCTAATGGTGATTGGTACTATAAGAGGTAGAATAATGCAGATGATGAATAAAAATGATCCTGTTCAAGACAGAGGAATGCTTAGCCTGACTAATTCTTAAAAAAAAAAAAAAAAAAGGTAATTTTCTACCATTTTCATAATCTTCTTCATATGTATGTCCTAGCCTATCAATCAACTTTCTTTAACTGAAGCCAGCTGGCAGGTAACACTACAGTTTGTCAACCACCAGTAAATAAAATGTTATGTTCCAAAAAAATTCAATTCTCAAAACCCAGCCCTAAATATTAATGAAGCTTCTCTTCCAGCTAAATCATTTTGTATGAGCAGTGAGTTTTTATATATAACATTTTTCCTCACCTTTCTGAAAAACAGATTTGAACCAATTTTAAAGCTATGGAAGCTATAGGACTAGAAACAATAAATCTGGCTGTAATTTTAATAGACCTTTTCCATTGGAGTTATCAAACTCATCAAAAATTAGTACAGATGTATTATATAAAATCTTCAAAAAGTAAAACCATGATTCAATTTATTTTCAGTTTTGCATAGTTACAGTATAACGTTATATTCATTTTTCTGAATCTCCTGTTCTAAGGCAGGACATCACAAGATCAGATGCCTGGTTGTATGCTTTTCTCCTACTTCACCTAAGGTTTCTTCTTTCAGTTAGTTGTGATTTAGTCTGAAATAACAAACTGTAAAGAACCTCCAAAATCCAAGTTAATCTTCATTACTATTTACATTTTTCCCTTTAAATACTTTGATGCAAATTCCTCAAGGAGGTGGCAGGGAAGGAATATGAGCAGTGCAGTCATGGAGGCAAAGGGGTCCATGTGTTTGAAGAATCTGAAGTCCCCCTTAGTTGCCAGACAGTGCAAACACTTCTTCCACCGCCTTCCAGCACATGCTTTTGTTCTTAAATATTTTCTCAGTAGGCTCAGTTTAGTTATCCAAATATTTATCTGGAGCAAATTGAAACCTAACTCTGCTATCTTGCAGCAGAGAAAAAATTAATTGGTCTCTGGACAACCTAAACGTTTGAAGACTTTTTAAATCTTTGTTGGGCTCTGTTTTAAATCATTACATTCTAGCTAACTCTTGTAATGAGCAGCACTTGTTTTTTCATCCAAGATACTTAACACAAATCACTGTATCAAAGCTGATGATGTTTTATCAGATTATATAAACCTTCCTGGTTGTAGGTTGTGTAAAATTAAACTTTCTGGATTTTTTGTCATCTTCTTTCTGGCTAGTCTACATTGTTTGGAGTCTTGGTCTTAAAATTAATGCAGCGGTCAGGCAGCTTTGTGTTAATTTTTAGGATATTAATCATTTGATGCATACCCCTTCTTTCTGATCTTTTCCAGTGGCCTCTAGAGCTCTCTACCTCAAAGAGCTTTCTGCAGCTTGCTGTTGGTGCAAACTGAAGCATTCAGCCATTCATGGGATCAATGGAGTCTGACAATTTTATTGTATAAATATCCTTAAAAAGATTCTGGGACCTTCAGTCATGATTGACACTATACAATTATTTGTCCATTTGCTCTGTGTCCTGTATACAGAGTGAACTACATTGCTTTCTAATCCCATCCTCCTCTTCAGAGAAGCCTGTATAAATCTCTGAGGAAATATCTCTGCAGACCCAGATATTACCACTTTTATTCCCACTTCTGGGTGGTGAGCCACCACACTTAAAATGAACCTCAAATGTAATCCAAGTATTATAAAACTAGAAAACTATCCATATGGATTTCCAAAAAATTGATATGTTGGAGAGCTTGTTCAATAACGCATGTTTTTGTTCAAAATATTTTGTGTAATATAGGAAGGAAAGATTGTATTCTGATCATGATTGTGCAAATAAAAATATACTTAAATTTGTTTTGGTGTTGGTTTGTTTTTTAAACTGGGATTCTTGGGTACTTGTATGTTTCCGGATGGGGTTAATACTAATACACCTAATACTTTAAAAGGTCATGGAGCATATTTTCAGTAAGAAAGAATATCACCCTCCAATTTTGAAAAATCACATAGATAAGTATACTTGATCACAAATAAAATACAGTAATATGTCCAAGAAGATGAAACTCAAAGTCATCATCAGTTATGACTCAGAAGTAATCTCAGAAAGAACGTGGTGTTAGAAGTGAACCACTTCAATAAATTTAAAAATGTAGACAAAATATTCATGTATTTTTGGCACCTGATGTTCAGCTGTAATCTTAGAAAATAAAGGACATTATATTCTGATATATTTGGTACATCTTATTTAATAACTAGAAATATATTGAACCTGTATACTTTCTCAGTAGCATTAGCAGGGTGATAAACTCTTAAAATTCTGCCAGCTGTGTGGAACAGGCTATTTGGGGGTTGGCTTTGTGTCAGCTCTCTGTTTATGATTTAGGGGAAAAATAATTTTCACTAAGGGAAATTTAGAAACATGATGGAAGAATCTGAAAGTTGAGAGATTTTTTTCCCTGTTGTTTTTGCTCGTCTGGCAATAGGATTTATTTTTCTATACTGAATGTATGCTAAACATTATGTCTGGGTGGAAAAGGGCAGTGCTCCTCCTCCCCCCGCCCCCCAAAGTCCTGCTGAGATTTAGAAATGGAAATGTAGATTTCCATTTTTCTCAGCATTCAACGACATTCCTACAATGAGGTGTGTGTCTGACCAAAGCCAGCACAAGTAGAATAGTGGGAATTTGTAGTAATGATGATAGAGATGGTATTGACAGTCTGACATGGCAAATCCTTGCTTGCAGGGGGAATGACTTGCACTTAGCAGATAAGGTCAGACAGAGGATGTTTCTTATCCAAGCATCATCAGCTGCACAAAGTGTTGCTAGTTCACCCCTAGGCAAGTGGCCTTATCATCCACACCTGCGTCTGCCCTTATACCCTGATACAGACCTTACCTTTTTATCCTTGAAGCTTTTGTGCTTCCTATACATGTGTATCTTGGGCTTTGGAGGTAAAGGATGGAAATATGAATTTCCATTATCTAAACAAACATTTACGTATGAAAACAAAGCAAACAGTTCCTTAGTTTGTTCTATAAGGTATTTTGCTCTGTAAATACATTAAAATACCCTATTCTTAACTATGTTCATTGCCATTTTTCCAAGTAAAGATATACAATAAGATCTAAAAGACATGCATCACCCTCTAGTATTTATTCTTGGTTTTACCTTTGTGCTATTCCTGAGTAATCCCGTCTGTGGTCTGCATGTATGCATGCAAGGTTGTACTGAAGGTCTCTGATCCCTGGGGAAAATCAGGCTGCTTTAGAGTGAGTAGGGAAGATAACTGCTGCTCTTACCTGCTTCCCTAGGATAATCCCTCTGTAAGAAGCCACGTAGAGGCTCATGGATTTCTTGACATAAATTTCAAACAGACACATGAAGTTTTGATGCTCCTTTTCTGCCATGAACTGGCTAGCCAAAGAAGCAGAGTGCTGTTTGAACCCTCCCTCAAAGTGAAATGACCCACTCCTGCTCTGTAGCTGAATGTCGTAACCTCTTTGGATATGTAGCAGCCCCACTCTGTATCCTATTTACATAAAAGTGGCACTTTTTAAACTTCACTGTTACCAAACATATCTCCTTATATTCACAAGAAATAAACATTTTTATATCTTTTTATTCCAATTTAACTCTCAAGAGCAAAGTGTGGCATGCAGAGGATACAGGGAGATGGTGCAGTTTCTTACTGTACCTTTAATTCACTAATATAATCTCTTTTTTTTTCTGATTAATGGTAACATGTGAAAGTGAGCGTTAATGGACTGATTGCTTCCAGGTGCTCTAACTATACAATGAGAACAATGAAATCGGAGTTTTCAGGGATATGAGTAAGAAAATAAAGTATTTAACATGTTCTCTCAAAAATAACTACATATCCATTCATCTTATGTAAACTAACCTAACCACATGCTTCTAGTACATACTTGGTTTCTGCACTAATCTAGGATTTTGAGGTTTTTGTCAAAGCATCCCTGCTACACCTTTGTCAAGCAGAGTTTGAATAAAATCTCAAGCTCAAGACAAAAAGTAGGAGACAGTGAGGAAACAGTCAACTCCTAGTAAAAGAATTCATAAATCATATTATAATAACTATATGACATATCGCAAAATGAAACAAAAGCAAAGCTCAGTGATCTTTCCAGTGCTCTTTCCTGGCACTCAACCCTCATCTATGTCATAGCTGTTACAGTACTGAATTAAAGTGCATTCATTTTCTGTTTTCATTTTCTGTCTGCTTTGCTCTCTCTCTTTTTACTTATTTATTGTTATTGAGTTCACTTCCATGAGGCATTGATGAATTTTGGTGGAAAAGACAGCATATATTCAGGCTTCTAAAGTTTTAGAACAGATAATAGACTGCTAGAAAGGATGGGGCAAATTGTTTTCAGTATGAAATGATATAGCTGAAATCTCTAAGCTTATTCTTAGTTATGTGTTATTATAAGTTGAATTTTGTATAACATAAAAACATGTAAATAGAAGTACAAAAGGAAAATTAAATTATTCCACTTTTCTGATTCTCTTTAATTATGATTTTTTTCATTTTTAGCAAAGAACAAGAGCCTTCTCTTTACAGTTATAAATTAAAAGCAATAAAAATGACACTGAGATTGAATGAGGACCTTGGTAAAGGAGGTTGGAGCCAGGCATTGCCAACTCAAGAAAATTAATGTGTGTATATACACACGTGCTCTGAAGGGAGGACAGAGATGAAATAGGAGAGGGTGGCAAGAGATCATTAAAAGATTGATTGAAAACAAATGTCTAGAAAGTAGAATTAAGAATAACTCAGCATGGAGGTTAAGAACGAAACTTGGAGAGGCGAGACAGTGCTGCTGGCAAGGGGAGGTGCTGGGACGTCTTTCTGCAGCAGGCTGCTGCAACTCTGCAGACAAGAGCTGTGTGACTGCAATGAGAAGACAGGAGTGACACCGAAGAGGAAACAAAGAAGTGGGCAGTTAGCCTCTGCACGCTTCCCAAGGCCTGAAATTAAGACTCCTAGGTCTCATGGCTCCTCTGCTATCAACAAATATGTACAACATCTACTGGCATACAACCCATCTTTGTGCAATACCCTTACTGTTACTCACAAACTCTTTGGTGTTTACTATCCATAGTTATTTTCAATAGGGTGGTGTAGTGTGGGGGTCCAAGGATTATCATTATTTTTTTTTACAAATGTCATGCCCCCCCCCCCCCCCCCCTTCATTGTGCCAAAGTCAATTCTAAAAAGAACAAAAGTCAGATTTGCATGCTAAGTCAGCATTGTTGCTTACCTAAAAACTCCTAAAGCTCTCAGGAACCTATCCATAAGGTTTTAACTTTCCTGTTACGTCAGAACAGTAAGCAGTAACTCAGTCTGAAATGTATAGCATGTTTGCCAGAGAAATGACTCTACTCTTTCAATGTCTTTCTTTGCAACACAATATAAAAGGCAATTTGTCATTTCGTTGAGCAAACTAAATAATTGTAATTCAATAAAAAATATAAAATATATGAAGAGCTAAGTCGTGGTGTCTGCCATATCTGCATAGCTGATGGTTCAATATGTTCTTATTGTTTTTATTTTCTAACTCTTAATATTTTTGAGAGAAGCCAAAAGGATTCCCATTTATTTGTAGATTTGCCCTTTTGCAACAGTATGGTGTAGCCTTATGGTTGTTTATGGAGTAATATCACCCTGTGCGTTTTCTAAATGATCACGTACAGAATCCATGCAGTTCTGTAAGCATCAGGAGAACTTGTAGATTGTAATTTATATAATCAGCGAATGTGTGACATTTGTAGATGGCTTTTTGTAGGTATTCTCCAAATATAAACAATTTTCTGTGCTGATGATCCTGTTATGAAACTGTTGAGAGTAACTGTGGAAATAAAACTTTCCCCAGGAGTAATACACATTTGGAATCAGATTTTGAATCCTTTTTGTTATAAAGACGATAGCCTACTGTTTAAGGAGAACTGTGCAGTTTCTGATGTTTGCATAATTGTTCCTTCATTTTGCTAGCTCACCCTGGAGAGCATCATAATGGAAGATGAGAAAATATGTTAAGAGTGATGGGGGTCTTTTTTTTCCTGAAAAATCATTGGTAGTCCTCTGCAATTGTTTCAAAATATGTCAAGGCATATAGGAAAAAGTGTTCTTTTAACTTGTCATTTTATTACAATCAGGACAACACTTCGCTCATGTTCACATGCAGTCATTACCTTAAGGGAGCACTGAGGTCATGAAAGAAGGAAACACACCCACAGAAAACTTGGGCATCCTAGGAGTAGAGTTTTCCTCTATTATTCACTTTCTGGTTCAAATGCAATGTCTGTTGAGAACCTGCATTCTCTGAACGGGAGGGAGTTCAGAAGCATTTCAAAGTCTTGCTGATTGAAAATTGGTGTTTGGCAATGAAGGTTGTAAAACTGCCTGCTTATTGCAAGGCTACTAAAGCAGTGGAGATGGATGACTGGATCAGTAATAGGCTTTTCATATATTATTATTTTAGTGATAAAGCAAAGCAGTAGGAAAATCATAACTTCTCAGTGCTGACATATGACGAAGTTCTGCAGACACGGAATATTAATTAAAATGATGAACACTTTGCAAAAAAAGATTTGAGAAGTTTGTCTTCCAAAGATTTTAACAAGTTCACTTCTGAGAGCAATCTAACTCGTAAGGCAACCTATCCCCTATTAGGAACCTTATTTAAAGTCTATTGAAATCACACAAAAAGATTCCCTTTAACCTACACAATCATTCAATCATTCAGTTGAGTCTTCATCTGCCTTATAGCAGATCCCTTGCCTTGTGATGCTGACCTTTTTATGAGACTCTCATTCTGGGGTCAGTGTGGTCTGGCTAGCAGGGAGAAACACAACAGAAGAGAGAACAACCAGAAGGTGATTTGCAGTGAAGCTTTTGCCTTCATTTACAATAGCTTATGTTGTCTTTCACACTCAATGATCTCTTTATGCACCTGAAAGAGGATCTTGTTTAGGTAGCAATTCCCATTTTATTGGTGTGCTGGTTTTCCAACTTTTGTAGCTGGAAACAGTATGTCCACATCATTGAAGCACAACGCCTCAGCTGACTGGGAAGGGCTACGTGACCAGCAAAGTTTTAAGAACAGGAGGCAAAAGATCAATTTTTGTAACAATGCTTTCCTGTAATTCTGTTATGCTTTTGTGATGCAAATTGATCTCATAATTCACAGTTCACATGAAATGCTATACCATACAGACGAGCGACTGATCAGTGATGAGTCCTTTTTCTATCAGTATTTTGACAGCAGAACAGTATCATGGAGTGTACTAACATCTTAAACCACAGTGGAAGGCAATCAGGTCAAACTGAGAACTCAAATTTTCCTCATCAGGAACAGCATACAGTACCTACTAGATTAAGATCCCCATTCAAGTAAAGGTCCAGTACCACCAAGAAAGGTGAAAAATCCACGCATATTTTGATGAAATTTTTTTAAATTATAAAGAAAGATTTTGTCAAACATTGTCAAAAATGTTTCAGTATTCTATGAAAGGAACTTACAAGATTATTTCATATATCATTTTAAAAAGCAAAATATTTATTTTACTGAACTCACTTGGAGAGAATAAATTTGGTGTAAAGATAGTTATGTAAAGGCAGATAATATTTTATCCTTGCCAGTAGTAGCAGTATATGTCAGAAAGCCAATCAATTCTGTCATGGACCGCGATGGTGCTTAAGAAATGGAAAACATCTCTCCTGGCAGGTTCACTATTCATTTCTGACACCTGGCTCTTACAATATTGAGCACTTAAATTTATGAAAGATGTTAGTCTGAAAATAAAGCATAATGCTTTCATCCACTGAACCTCCTTCTGATTTTCTTCACAGCTGATTTGTACAAAATTTTTATTTTTTAGTAAAGGATTTATTTCAGAAGATTTTCATATAAATGCTTGGTTATACATGGACAGCCATTCTTCTGCATACTGAAGAAAAAGATGAAATCTGCCTAGAGGTTGGTTGCTTTTTCCTTGGTGTTTCATGAAGCATTTTTTTCCTCTTAGATGCTGATTAAGCTTGCCATAACTCTGGATGGATTCACTCTACAAATGGAAACAGTATTTTGCTTGCATTCTGTTTGCCACAAAGGCTGAAATTTTACTCACATTTTTGGGGAGTGAAACTTGCTAGTCTACTGGTGGCAAAAAACCCTCCTCCCACCTCCTGAAAGAACAGTAGAAACCTGTATTTTTGAAATGGCATTCAACAGATGAAACAAGTAGTCTCCTTCCACAACCCTACATTTAGTGATTTTTCTGTATGCAGTTGCCTTCAAAATGCTCCAAACAGGGTATAAAATTGATCACACAGCCCCTGCTGCAAACAAGCTTCCTTGTTTACTACTTCCTTTTTTACTCACTGTATGAAAAAAACACACACGGTTGCAGAAATCCCAGAACTGTTTATCTGCATGTTCCATAGCCTGTGTCCAGAAATTTAGTTTCACTAGCTGTAGAGAAAACTAACCTCCATGTGTTTGTCTGTAGATTACCAAATCTACACAGAAAATAAGACTGTTGTACATTAAATGCAGAAATGAACAGTTACTTTGTGGTATAGGATTTGGTATGCTTTTTGCTTCAGTACAACACGTGCATGAATTGCTGAAGAAAGGGGACTTTGCCCTATGGGTAGTCCTGAGAAATTTAAATTGCAGGGTGTTTAGAACATTTTAACATCCTCTGCGTGTGTATGTGTGGGGGGAGAATAATAAAAGTTATAGGGGTGAAGACTTTCAGGAACACATTTTTAATACAAATTTTGAGTAACATTTGACACTTCAGAGTTCTAAAAACCAGTCAGTTTAGCTTGACCAATGGATTGATTCCTTTAGATTGTATTTTTGCTAAATAGAAAAGTTTGCTAAAAGTTTGAAATGCTTTTGTGAGGTAGAAGAGAGTTGTACTCAGTACAAAAAGTTTTAATGTCTGGGCAAAATATGCAGCAATAAAGATATGATGGGAAGGTGGCCCATGTTTAAGATTGTTAAAATTAGCTGTGAAGTCCATATTTCATCCACTCTGTATTTCACGTTATTCTTAAAGTATGTGCTATTGGAAATGTAACATTAAGTTACTTTAGACAGATAGTCTGTTCTGTCTGGGCTGTGCTCAATTATGTAAAATGAAAGTAATATATATTTTTATTTACATTTGAAGGCTATAAATTGGCTCTCATCATTGATGGAGAAATATACTATATGTATTTCTATACAGTACTGATCAGCTTGGGAGAAAGTCTTTTGAAGAAACTTAACAATAACTTGTTTTTTTGTTTGTTTGTTTGTTAATGTCATGCTAATTCTGTCCAATTTTATTTCAAGTAGGGGATAGGACCATTATTATTTAGTACAGTGGTCTGGTCAAGACCTAAATTTTCCACCATGGCAGAGGAGAAGGCAAAGCATCTATGGTGAGACAATGGCTTAGCAACCCCTTAGAGATCTCTGTAGATGTTTTAAGCTAATTTGTAACAGGGGTTTTGTCTGGCTTTCTCTCCTCCTTAGCTTTACGTGCTGACCTAAAGACACAGATGAAATCAGTAAGTCTGGACTTGTCAGAATGATCAGGACAGCCTATAGATATTTCAAACCAGTACAATTCATTCTTTAGAAATACTGAATTCTCTTTGGTGAGAAAGTGTTGAGAAAACTTGTTTGTTCTATAAAAACCCTTGTGTCAGCAATGCGCCACAGAGAATTATAATGGGTTTTTCTTCTAGAAGACTTGGCATATTGATCTTTGGGCACTGCACAGTACAGTAGCCCATCATCAGTAAAATGCTAAACTGGCATTTCTCTTTTAGAACAAGTTAACAGTTAAATCCAGGCTCATTAGTGTGAGTTTTCCATTGATTTCTGTAGCACTTGGACATATGATCGCATGAAAAAAGAATTTGCAAGTGAGAATAGCTACATGTTAATTACTTTGTGTTTCTTACACATCTGTAAAAACGTGTAATTTATGTAATTCATGAATTCATGTAATTTCTTCTTCCTTTTTTTTTTTTATTTTGATAACTAATAACATTTTCTAAAGAGGAAAATGAATCAGTAGATAAAAAACTGAATAAATTCAAATAAGTATACAGGATAATAAATGCATGCCTGTCATGATGAAGTTATAAAAGATTTTTTGAAAACTAGTTGAAAAAATAAGGAAGGAGTTCTAAAAATTTCTTATGTCACCAGTGCTGTAACATATCAAGAGTAAATGATGAAGGAAAGATGAGCAACTGAATTTGAATGTAAACGGTGTGTATGGAATATCTGGAAAAAAAAGAGAGAAAAGGCTGAATTTTTTCATAGTACCCATACAGAGCTTTCTGTAACTTGGAATAAACCCCCCATAAAAGGTAAATCGTTTCTTCTCTCAAAATAAAACCAGTGCAATGTAGAAGGATACTATGAGTCTTTGTCTTTATGTAATACAGACGAGGTAGCTGAATATTTTTTAGACCTAATGCAAAAGCGAATTATTTCTAATGCAGGTGAAGGAAAAGAAGATGTTAAAAGCTAAGAACATGAGTATCCACTATGCAGTTAAATGTAGTGCAAGCAAATCAGAAGGCTTTTCTAAGTTTCACATCTGTCTTATAACAGCAAATGTTCCTGTAAAGCCCTTGTCACTCTATAAAAAGAGTAGAACATTTGTCTAGAGTGCTTCTCAGTCGCACCGAGACAGACCGTAAGTAATACAGCATCATTTGCAGAGATAAACCTATTTACATAAAGATGGTCAAAGATGTCTATATTATGAAATTGCCTGTTATGGAAACTTTTGGAAAAGTTTTTAATGTTCACCTTGAACTTACTTTCTCATTTTGGAATTGACAAAGCTTGCTTATCCATGTTTGCTAAACATTGTACAATCTACTATTATTTATGGAGTTTACAGCAAGGGGAAAAAAAAAATTGAAGCTTTTAAATCAAGTCAACTCTTCATCATCTGGGATGAAAACAGACTGGAAGAAGCCATCTTGCGCTGACTGTGGAAGCGTATAATTCCACTGCTCCTGAAGCACAGTGACCAGCTCTCCCAGAACTGCTCACACAGAAGCGCTGTATGGATGCTACACAAGCACACGGAGCCTGCTCAGGTGCTACAGCTGGGTCTGCCTGACCCAGCAGGATATTTTGGAACCAGAAGTGCCATCACGGCACGGCATACATGCTAAAACTGGCTTCATGATAGTCAGGAGCACTTAGCAGCTTCATGTTACCACCCAAACCATCTCCTATTTGGCTCCTTCAGATGCCACGTACTGGCTGCATCCCAGCACTGCTATTGCCTTGCCAGAGCTGAGCTGGCCCGGTCTGTATCCATTTTTATTCTGCCCATAGTATCCACAACCCAGGTGCTTACATACCAAACCAGGCCACACGCAATGCACCCACAATTATCTCTTATTTACAGAAATTTTTAGCAAGTGACTTCAAGGATACTGTCTAAAGTAAGTAGTCAATTCCTATGAAATAGGGGAGTACCTTAGTTCAGAGCTTGCAAAAAGAAAAAAGTCCCATTCCACATAAATAGAAATATAAACTATGCCAGGAAGCAACACCTGAGAATAACCAATGGACAACCTTCCCGTGGCTGAGTAGCAGGAATCTTGTATCAAACAAGTGATTTGCTGGCATCACAAGGCACACATAGATAATATTGTCTGTCTTTCATACGTTAGAATGCTTTTAATTGTGGTGCCACTAAGAGCTGTGGTAGGAGAAGGAGAACTTTTCTTCAGCTGACCTTGCCTTTTGACCCCTTCAATTTCAGGCAAACTTAGGGGCAGGAGGAGAGCAATGAGGAGCATGAGGGCCAGGTGGGTACAGATCTCACACTTGAGGGAAAGAAGCATTTTGGAAATGGAAAAACTGCAGTTAGGATCACCACTGAGTGCAAAGCTGTGGTATGAATTTAACTGTACTGCCAAGGAGTCAATGCAAGAGAAAGTGGTTACAAATGAAAATCCAGAAAATAGTAGTGCTCATAAGTTCCGCAGTTTGCAGAACTACATTTTATTTTCCTCTTGTCACTTAAATTCCTTTCAGAGAACATGTTCTGAGTTTATACTTTTTTGTTGGGCACGTCTGCTGTCTCCAGTTACAACAGTGATGGGGACCTAATCTGCTTGTAATGAATCAGCATGTACCCTGCATTGGAGAAAAGAAAGAGGAGGAAAAATCGTTTGCCTCATGACAAGCCTGTTAGGTGGTTGTCAACTGGCTACAGCATAGTCTAGATTAGCACTTTTTTATTACTTTCCTAAAAATATACTGCTTAAATTCACTGATTTTAATTTTTCTGTAGTCAGAAACATTAAACCGTCATTTGCCTTGACTTCTGCTGGTATTCTTGGCTATCAGTATTTTTCTCAGAAGCTCAGAACTGCCCTTGCAAGGCAGTTCCACTTTCCCCTGACTTGAGAAGTATTTTTCATCCAGCATCATTATTTGGGGATTTTTTTTCTTGTAACCTTTTTACTAGGTCACCATCTGTTATAGCAGCTGCATATTTTGTGTGAAGTAGATAGGAATCTGGTTTTGTATTTAGGAGTACGCACCGGCAAGGGCCCTATGTCCCCTGTGAGCGATGACCTTAGCAGAGCACGGAGCCAGTGAGAACAGCAGCACCTACTGAACCACTGCTGTCATCCCTCCACATGCGGGGCATCTGGCTGTGCTTCAAACCAAGTGGCGTCAGTTGTAGGGAGGGCATTAGAAATGTGGTAAGCAATAACGTTACGGAATACTTATATAATTTATGGCTATTCAGCCCAATAGGCATGACAAAATGTTTTGGAAGAATTAAGGTTTACCAAATGTGAGGTTTGACTCTGCAGTTCTTATTGAATAATGACCATAGCCATTTTCTCTTAAAAGCGATCATAGGATTCATCTAGAAATCACAGAATCACAGAAAGTCTAGGTTGGAAGAGACCTACAAGATCACCAAGTCCAACCTCTGACCTAACACTAACAAGTCCAAAAAATATCCCTGGAATATAATAACCATATCCCTAAGCTCTACATCTAGACGACTTTTAAAGACCTCCAGGGATGGTGACTCAATCACTTCCCTGGGCAGCCTATTCCAGTGCCTAACAACCCTTTCAGTAAAGAAGTTTTTCCTAATATCCAACCTAAACCTCCCCTGGCACAACTTTAGCCCATTCCCCCTCGTCCTGTCACCAGGCACGTGGGAGAAAAGACCAACTGCCACCTCGCTACAGCCTCCTTTCAGGTATCTGTAGAGTGCAATAAGGTCACCCCTGAGCCTCCTCTTCTCCAGGCTAAATAGTCCCAGCTCCCTCAGCTGCTCCTCGTAAGACTTGTTCTCCGGACCCTTCACCAGCTTCGTAGCCCTTCTCTGGACTCGCTCAAGCACCTCCACGTCCTTCTTGTAGCGAGGGGCCCAAAACTGAACACAGTACTCGAGGTGCGGCCTCACCAGAGCCGAGTACAGGGGGAGATGCTTAGAAGAATATAGACACAGACTGATCTGAAACAGTAAATGAAATAAATGGCTGATGCCAATATGCACCTTTTAGTAAAGAGCACAGATTTAACCATATCAGTAAACTACAGGTGCTGAAGGAATTTCCAACATTTAACAAACTGTGGTAGAATAAATTTGTGCAAAGCCTCCTAGGAAGGTAGTAGTAATACCATTGATTTAGGATGTACTGGGCATATTTTTGGAGCAAGTTTCTATAAGGGAAGCTATAACTAATCCATTCTTTGTACAAATAAGGTGAAGGGAAGTGAATTGATTGCTATTTGTTCAGTATATAAAATTATGACTTGTTTGAAAAAATAGCAGTTGCAGGTTTGCTGTACCATTTCAACTATTTTTAACTGAGAAGTAAGAGCTTGTAATGGAGTTGGAAGGATTTCCTACTTAGAAACATCACAAAATTAAAACCAGCCACAAAAACATTACTTCCACTTCCCCTTATTTTAACTTGAAATAACAGAAATAAGAGGTGTTTAACAAACTGTACCCGTAGTTTATAGTCTTAACCATTTTCTCAACTACCTTGAGCAATGAGCAGATACAGTTATAGCTCTGTGTGCCAGCAGTACATATGGAGTATGAGTTACCCTTATGCAGAAGTCTGTTTTGTTTATATATAATAACAATGTGTTTTTATATATATATACACACATATGTATACACACACATATATATATGAAAAAAATATATTTCCAACTATGTATATATGAAATTAAATATATATGCAATTATATATTTTGCATATACTAGTAGTAATTAATTTTTAAGTAGATCAGGAAATCAACTCGACTCTGGACCACTTGAATCTGCATTGAATAACAGCAAAAATTGCTGATTTCCACTCAAGTATACAAATTGAGAGAACTCCACTGCATCTAAAGGTATTCAAGTGACTGCTATAAGAACCAGTTGCAAGTGTGTCAAGCAAATATCATGCAGCAAAGGGACTAGTTCTGCTTCAGGCACCTGTGGATCAAATTCACTGCCAAGTCTGGAACATTTTGGTAGCTGCAGTTTTGTTACAGAAACTATCTATTCACATTAATAATCAGTTTCTGTACTGATACTCCTTTTATTAGTAGGAACTCACCAGAAGAAAGCCCCTTTTTGTTTGAGCTGCTTTTTCCAATACTTTCAAATTAGTCCATGACTCCACACAGACTTACTTCCTCTGCAGATGACAAAAGCTTTCTTGATCACAAGAATGTAATCTTCTGTTAATGTGAAGTCTTGAGATTTCCAGCCTGAGCACCAAATTTACAGAAAATTGTTTCTCTTTTTTTTTTTTAGAATTCATTTCATGAAATACTACTAAATTAGGTCATACATGAAAGTTTTACTCTCATATCCCTAAAAAAAACATAACTGCTACCATTCGCTAGTGATAAAATATTTTAATAACATTCAACTTAAATCTCCAAGCATCCATTTGCTGCTATTTAAAAGTACGATAGTATAAATGAAATACTGGTCCCAGGTTTCACACAAAGCAAAAAGTGAGATGTGACTAAACTGGGCTGGATGTGATTCAAGAAAATTTTCACTACATATTTTATAGAGCTATTAATAAAATTATAAAACAAATCAATAATGAGATTTATGTTTTTACTTAATATTATTGACTTTTTTTAGTGGAAAGAGTAGATCATACTAGGCACTATATATTTCCTAGTTTCATTACTGAAAATGGCCTTTTTCCATTTTGGAGTAGCCAATGCTCCAAAAAGAGAAGGAAAAAAATATATTTTCCCATCCCATTTTTAATTTTTATTTTGAGTCCTGAAGATTTGATATGGTGTATCTAGTAATAATTTCTCATTATTGCACATAACATGCAAAGCTTTTCAACAAACTTATTTTTCTATAAAAAGAAGTAATAAAGTCTCTAATTATCTGCCCATTATCCTATGAAGATTTCAATGCAAATGAACTGTATATCACAGCTTTTTGATCGTAATTAGTGTTCAGTCTTAACACAAAAAAAATATGTTTAAAAAACCCAACCCTTATTTGTAATATGCAATCAGTGTTAGATTGATTTTCCTCTGCTAGGATAATATTTAAAATAGAGTTTACAAGATTTCAGTGACCACTTGGCATTTTCTTTGCCATCCTCAGGGGTTTTTCCTCTGTGTTCTAGTGTAACAGAAGCAATTTTAATTAGTATCTTTATGAGATAATTGTAGAATGGTTCTTCAGATGATTGATAAGAATTCACATGTAAAACTGGTACCATCAGAGCACTCTGCTGGAGTCTGAGCTATTGATTTTCTCCGTGGAGAAATAGAGACTACTTAGAGTATCAAGGTTTTTCAGCTGGAAAATTATAGGAAATAAAATGTTTTGTGAGAGAGAGAGAGAGAGAGAAATGCCTTCCTTCAGTACTTTCTGTTTTATATAAGTCTTTAAACTCTAGATGAATTTAAGCTTATTTCTGGAAGCAGATTAGGTGATGGGGGAAGACACATGAAAGAGAACCTAAAAACAGAAGGCAAAGGTCATGTAGACTTTAGACTTCATTATCATTAGACTTACAAAGAAAGAATGCTGAGTTCCATTATTCAGGATGTTCCTCTCAAATGTGTTCTTCATTCAGTTTGACTTTGTGGTGCTGCAGTACAGGTATTAGGCTAGACTCTAGACTAGAAACCAGCTATATCAGGAAATCCAGTCCTAACTCTTGAAGGTTACAGAGCTACAGTAACTTACTTAGTAGTATTTGGAGAATATCCCTGTAATCCTTATTATCAAAAATTCTGTGTATCAACTCTGTTTCTCAGAGTGAAAGCTGCAGTATCATTCAAGGCTAGTATGTAGTACTGGATTTAGTAAAATCCAGCTGTAAAGCCTGAACGTTTAGTGCCAGAGATTCAGGTTCTTTAGGTCTGTCCTTGTACTTATCAAACAACAACAAAAAAAAAACAGTCTAGCAGGTGTTGATACAAACCAGAAAACCTCCTTCTACATCTTTCAACTCATTAAAGGTTTTTCCCATTCACTCTGTTCAATCATCAGTGTAAAGACCCACCATTTGGAGTGGACACAAAATGATGGAGTAAAGACTATACTGGGGAATTACAGAGGGAGTGATTCATGAGGTATTTCAGGAGTTGCTACTGAGGCAGTAGCAATAAAAGCTTTTAGAAATCTATCATGGGGGAAGAAGTACAAGGAGAAAATAGTTATACAAATTAATGAAGAGTGGATGAAATTCATCAGTTCTAAAATAGTTGACCTGCAGAATAAAATCATTAAAAAAAAAATAAAAAAATAAAAAAAAATAAAAATCCTGTCTTCCAGCAGAGAGGAGGATCAGAATATAATGTTAAACCTGTAAAAAAATATATTACAATAATACAGACAAGGAAATGCTTAAGAATTTTTAGCATACAGTATACTGTCAATCTTTACTCATTTTAAGATGCTAAAGTATTTAATTAATTTCTTGAGTGTTTAAGAGTTGGTTTTGTAAAGACATGAACATAGTTCCATGAAATCTTGAGAAATGGAGGTAGAGAAGATAGAAGCAGCAGTTTTCTAAAATTTGAAGCTGAACAATTTAGTGTTACCTGCCATTGCCATTCATTTGCACCATCTGGGGATATTGTTCAGGTACGCTATGATTCCTACACAGAGCAGAGAAGAACTGTGTGTGTCAGAGACTGTTACTTCCCTCATAGTTTCCTACGAAGAAACTAGGGAAAAGATGGCATTGGTAGTCTGTTAACTCTCTGTTATGCAAGGGATGTCAACAGAACAAACAGATGATTTTTCTGTGCTGAATTAGAACAGTGTTATTTCCACTAGGGTCTGCTGCTTACAAAAAGCAGTAAGTGCTGACAAATACTTGGAACTTTTAAAGGGTGATTTACAAGGAAATTACCTAGACTGTTCGACTGGGAAGTCTGAGACATGTTTGTTCCCCAATCTCCTGCATTCATTATTTGTATTTCTACTCATTCTACTTTACTAGTTAACTGCAGTTCATGGACTTTATAGCAGTAGCAAGAACATTTGTCATATTGGCTCCTTCTTTTTGATTTAGTCTTTTTTGTTGTTACTTTCATTCTATAAGGTCTTATCAGAAAATATTTAAAATCTGTTCAGATTAAAAACAGAAAAAGAATATCCTTCATTCTAATAGTTTTGGCTGAATGATGTGTAAGTGACAATATACCACAAAGAGATCTGAGGCGGTCCACATGCTATTCCATAATGATTAAAGTAGAAATGAAGTTTTGTGTTTATTAGTTTTAACTACCTGAATTAAAATATATCAATTAAATATATTTTACTTTAAGAAACTTCTAAGAATTGGAAAAAAAAAAAAAATCAAAAAGAAATTATTGCAAAAATATCTCCAGCCACGATTAATGCAAGATTGTGTTTGTGGATGGATAAATAATTCATTAAATAAGAGGTCTGACTAAATATTCATAGATATTCTGTTAAATACAAATTAAGTAAATATAAATTGATCCTTGGGGTAATGTTACCAATATTCCTACGTTATATAGTGTCATGTATGTGAGAACATGAATTCCTGAGAAAAAGAGCAAAGAGAGTGAGGTGAAGCTATAGAAAAGGCAGTTAAAACCTGAGGGGGTTGCCTGAGGGCAACTGAAATAGAATTTGCCTATTCTCACATTCTAACAAGGGACGTTTTTGTTTACCTCTTTGCTGGCCCTCAGAGTTGCTGAAAAGTCTTAGAGTTGCCTGAAAATTTGATTGTTAGTGGTAGCTGAATTAGGGTAATATATGAAGATACAGAGTATATATGAATAATATAGGGTAATATATGAAGAACTTAGATTCCTGGGAGCTGGTTGATCACTGAAGTACCTCCTGTTAAAATGTCAGAAAGATGCCACATTATGTAAGTCAAAGAGGAACTTCCATATGTTAGGTAACTTCATAGTCATTCTAGTCATTCTATACAGAGAAACAGGATTTTTTCCCTAATGCAATTGTATGGATAGGAAGATTATATAGGTACACAGTTTTTAATGTTTGCTTTTCAAGGTCCTTTTTTTTTTTTTTTTTTTTTTTTGAAGGGTATATATATATATATATCTAATATATGTATATATATATTGTATATATACAATGGATAACAAATGCCATAGGAGACATTACCAAGGAGGGAACCATTATTTTTGATTTGGTGGAACAATTATTTTTTCTTTTTTTTTTTTGTTTTATGCTAATAATTTAATCTATAGTGCTCAGTATTTCTCAGTTATCCCACATATAAAAACTGTGAAAATCCCAGCTCACTCCTGGATTACCAAAGAAGACAGGACACACAAGACATCATATTCCAGTTTTTTTTATATTAAAGCTTGAGCAGGCTTTAGAGTGAAATGAAGTGTGGCACCTTCTGTTAATTGCATTAAAGCTAAAACGGGTGAGTAAAACCCCTTGCTTTCTTTAGTATCTACTTTTTATGACATATTTCTCTCTCTATAACAAGCATTTACATTTTGAGAAGCCAGAAGTCATTTTCTCTAAACATACATTGGTAGGGAGGTGTGAACTCCTTTGACATAATTCTGATAATGTTTGAATGTCAGTGGTTAAAAGTTCAGTGCTACCATTCTGAATTCTTTAAGGAAAAATGAAATCAAAGAGAAGAAGCAGAAAGCAAAGTTCAAAGTGGGAAGAATAAGCAGGGAGAATGAGGAGAAGCAATAGAGAGCTCTCACATAAAGCATGGTAAGTGGGAAAACTGAAATGGAGTGGTGTAGCAGTGACTGACATTCTCAGTCCTCATGGATACCTGCTATATAGGTTATCCTTCTATTCTCGTCCACTCATATAGGTCACCTCCTATGCTATACCTCTCCTGTAAATAGAAGAGTTTTTCTCTCCAGAAAGAAACAAAGATTTCCATTAAAAAGAATTTTAAATAGTGTATTTTGTATATTTTTGTACATTTGTACGTATGTTAGAGTATGTTATGCATATCTAATACATTTTATATACTTACATGTATGCATTTGCATATATATATATATATACGCACTTATATTCTTATTTTATTAAAGTTTCAGAATTTAATATTTTTTGCCTGGGACTGTGTTTTCCTGTTTCAGGGAATATTTTTAAAGATGATGTCTAAATAACTACAGGTAGCAACTTAAAATGTTTACATATTAACAGTTTTAGGGTAATGTAGAGTCAGATAAAAGTTTGCAGTTTGTAAACTTTCTTCTGAAAACAATGCAAATGCAAGTTTAAAACAAATTACTGGAATTCACATGCTAATTACATAATATTTTAGGTCATAATTATAATTATGAACATAATTATGTCATTATGCTCTTTTCTTTTTCTTTAACATGATCATGTGATCATTATTTATTTTCTTTGTGATTCATGTGGCTTTATGATAGCAATTTCTGATACTATAGAGGTGATATTTTAAAAGTTTGCAATAGACAAGAATTTCTGAAAGCTAATAAATGTCAATTTAAAAGAAGTAGGCTTATATATGTTATTTAATTTTATAACAAAGACTGGGCTCTTATGGTGGGTAGATCACTTTTCTGCATACATTTCCAAGGCAATACGTAGCTCTGAGAATGCCCACTGAGTAATACTGCCAGCTCCTGGTTTTCAGAATTCCTCCTTCAGGTAAACAACCAAAGAAGTGAAAAGAATCACTTGCACTTCTATGTATGTCCTGTGCTTCGCAGTAAGTTTAAGAATTCTGTTTACCATGATTTTGTAACACCACCTAATCAGTAAAACTGAATTCTCAAACAGCTGAAAATCTGGCTGAGATCTTCCATGAAGTAGAGCTCCCTCTAGTCGTTGGATATAAACTGTGTTTTAACCTACACTGGAGGCTAACCGGCTAACTGGAAACAAAAAAATATATATCTCATGTCTCAAAGACTTTTAGGCCAATAAGTCATAATGCTCAATGGAGTGCTAAACAGATGCCAGCATATTAAGGTGATTTTATATTTTTGGTAATTTAAAGGGGAGTGTAGTTCTTTGCTTGACTGGAGAGACAAGGTTTCTCAGGCTGAAAAAGTGAGACTCAGTAAAATAAAGTTGAGAACTTTATGTGTCATTTGAATTGACTGAACATGTGTCTTCTTTTAGCTTGAGAAGTTATGGTTTAGAAAGACTAGATATTAACTTAGAATACCCCCAGTATTATAGGAAGGTTAAATCATGCTGAAATCAGCTGACTTACTACTTGAGTGAGTGACAGTAATATTTTTTTCAATGTTTCCTGTAAAGTATGTGAACTGAGCCACTGCTCTTCTAATTCTGTAATTATTGTAGAGGCTGAGAATAGCATTTTAATTGCATCTCTCATTTACCTAATTTAGGTAATCAAATATTAAAATATTACTTTGACTGATACTACAACAATATGAAAGCATATAGTATCAATGACTGTGTCATTAAAAGCAAGGTTTAGTTTTCCATATCCCTTCTGTGTCTTGTAGTAAATGGCAAAAATACTAGAGAATCAATAATATCTATTGATGCAGGTTTCACATTTTCTTCGTGTGGCAAATGCTACTACATTATCTAATACCAAAAGACGAGGCAAAACAAATGTAGTTTCTTCATATTTCATACTGGTCCACCAGTATGAAATAAGTGAATTTTAGAAGAAGTTATTAAAAACAAACAAACAAACAAACAAACAAAAAGTGGCAATACAGAAACCTCAAGCTGATATTTACCAGACTCTAACAGAAGGAAAGGTAATTCTTGCTTTCTTTGCTCACTGTTGGAATTTTGCAGAGCCATCCAATGGCTGCGTCTACTGTTACAGCTTAGAACACTTTGCCAACTCCAAAATGTGTCTTAGTAAACTTTATAACTACTCTTAAGAATTTCTAAACCTAGTTGAATTTGGCCTTGTGAGAAATTGGGCTCTGTAATTGTGTTGTTTTCATGTGAGAGAGATTGTTGTAATGCAAATATTCCTCTCTGCCCTGCCTAACATTGTACATGGTCTAAACTCTCTTCAGAGGCCTTTGTGTGGATTGCTTTGGGGTATGCCTTTACACTATTGACCATTATTTCCGTGTCAGTTATTTACTCTAAAACAGAGCCTAAAAATGAAAGATGCCTGTCTATGTAGAGATTCATCAGGAGGTGGAATGGAATGGAATGGAATGGAATGGAATGGAATGGAATGGAATG
>CM021771.1:20058473-20103338 GCA_011076525.1 Nettapus auritus | reverse complement strand
TGGAATGGAATGGAATGGAATGGAATGGAATGGAATGGAATGGAATGGAATAGCCCAGGGACCAGCAAAGGTCACCACTAAACAGCAATTACTTTCATTTTCCTTACACTAGTACATAAAGCTGACAACAGAATCTCAGAACTGACAGGCAGGTTGGTTACATTAAGAGGAAACTTGTTTGTAAAATGTTGTTTAAAAAGTACTGCATGTAACAGTGACCATGAGATAATGATACAAATTCATAACATAATAAAAATGTACTCAATTGACATAGTGATTTGAAGTGTCTGTAAAAACTGATGGAGTACATTAGTTGTGAAGACTTTTTTCCTTCTTCTTTGTGGAGATAGAATGGGCTGGCTGGACATAATACAGTACCACATATGCCAGCTAGGTACAAGATTGTTGCTAACTTTGGGAAATTACTTGTTCTGCAGCAAGAGAGCTACCTAACAAGCTATGCGGATAATTCTGTTGCTTGAAAAATGAAATCTGGCTTAAGAACCTTGATATACCCATTTGAAGATAACCATGAAGAAAAAACGTGGTAGTTGCCCAGATGTGTTGACTGGGGATTAATTTGGGGATAAAATGTTTTATCCCCAAATTCACGAGTCATTCCTAATATACTCATATACGATGCCTCATTGATGAAATTTTCAATTCCATGTAAGAGACCATGACCAGTTGCAGATATACGTCCATGGATCCTACCCTGGCTGATTTGGCAGAACTGTTATAGGCATCAGTGTGTCACTATTTCATTCAATAAATGTGTAACAGGAGCATTACTAGAAAAGAAACTGGAATGCTTTGGAACAGAAAAGTTCAATGATGCCATAGAGGGAAGACCTTAGATGGGAGCGTTAATTCTAGTTGCAAATAACTTCTTACTGGCCAATCTGAAGTCTGAAATATTTGACCTGTTCATCTTAGGAGAGATACAGGACACAAAATCAACTAATTGTTGTCATTTTGCTAATACTTAAGTATTAGGTGAGGCACAGGAAGTTCTAAACAATAAATGCTATTTACTGGGCTGCGGGGTCAGAGGTTTTCTTCACAGAAATAAGTCACAAAAATATACAATGCAAAAATGGGATCAGTCTGAATTCATTTTTGACATTTAAAAAGAGGTTACTCATTTATATTACATTTTCAAAAAGTAATCCACAATAAACTGTTACTTAGAACAGTAACATGCCAGTTAAATATAACTGATTACTGTAATTCTTTATATTAACCTGGTGATTATGTGTTTTGTAATAAACCTAAGATTTAAAAGTAGTTAGAATGCCAAGAAGAAAAATCTTTGCCAGTAAAGTGAGAACTCATGCTCAGAATCAATAAAACTTTTCTTGAGTTAAGTGGTAATTTTCTGATAATATCCACATTTTCTAGCATGCATATGTCAGAGTGTCCTGATACATCTTAATTTTTCATGTAATTATACCTTATTTCACTTAGTACAGGGATGCTTTGTCTGTGGAATGAAAAAGAATGAGCAAATGTCACTATAGAAAACCTGCAATCTCTAGATACACTTGCAGAAATAATGCTGGCAGCTTTGCTACTAGTCTACTTTCAACATCTTCTTCTCAAAAATAAAAAATAATAAATAAATAAATATAAAAGACTACAGTATATTTCCTGTACAGAAATACTTGATGGTGCTAGCTGAAAAAACAAGACTAAGATCCCCAAACATCTGTTAAGCTCTGTCCTTGTAACTGCATGCCTTCCTCTGCATTTTTACTAGTCATTTTTGTCCTTTTAGCTTTTAAGAGAAATTATCCAGTCTTCAAATTGTTCCATCCTGAATTAACTGTTACTTTAACCATTGCAGCAGTCCCAAATCTAAACCTACATTATGATGCTCTTTCAAAAAATCAGAGTTCAGCAGATTTTTGTGTATAGAAACATTTTCCCATAGACACCAAAAATTGTACCAATTTAGCCTACAATTTCATGACAGGGTCAGTGCTTGTAAATTGTGTGTCAGGTTTGTTTAAGTACCAGTCATCCACAGTCACACACTGCTTGAATACACATCACCGGGGAGTATGACACAAGGTGGCTTTTCAATGGCAGAAGAGGCTATTCAAGAGCAAAGGACAGTAATTTGTTCTGAATGGAGTTGAAGTCCACTGCACCACATGTTGTGGGTACATATCAGAGCCTCGGCATTGGACTCAGAAAGGTGTTGGGATTCACTAGTATCCCTGCTAGGCTGGCATCTAAAACATTTCACTGCCAACTGCCTACTAATCAATCCTTAAGTGCTTGAGTATTTTCAGAAGGAAGATGAGAATATTAAATATTCTGAAGCTTGAGGGATTACAGTGGAAACAACCAAGTTCCAATTCTTGGTTTAGTTGATACTGAGATATTAATACAAAGTCTACCAGATTCCACGGGTCCATTTCAGGACACTGACATGATTCTTACAGTGTGCTTGTAAGAATATGATAATCTGGGAGATGCAAATTACATGTTCCAAACCTTCTCAAGATTAGGCAGGGACTTAAATCCAAATGTGGAACTAGATTTTCTAACACCTTCTTAATGTCCCTGATCATAAGATTAATCAATATGAAGCTTTTCAGGCTTTTTGAGAGAGTAAAATTGCTATAGGCATTACTAATGGCATACCCATCTCTGGGAATGCTCACTGCTCTGAATCTTCCATGGAAATAGGCAGCTTTCTTCAGCCCAGAATTAAATATAAATATGTCTCTAAAAGGTTGAACTTGGGCTTTCATTTCCATCCAGGCTGGTTACTGTAGCAATCATTTCTAAGCATCTTGCAGTCCCTGTTGATAACATAGAAAAAATGTGATAACCAGTGTCAGGACTGTGATTACTGCTAGGGATCAGGGGACAAATGAATATAAGCTCCCTGCAATTTAGTCTGTTTTCTAACACCAGAAAAAATCTTCCGTATTTCATTGCTTCGTATTTTTCATAGGTTATTTTGCTAGCCAGATTTTCCTTTTGTCTGTTCATCACCTTCTAATTTCCATTATGTGAAATTGCAAAGTACAAAACTAGAACTAGTAGACATTTAGTAGGGCTGAGCAAACACTTCACAGAAGTGAATAATTTATTTAATAGCTTTTAATCTGTGCTCACATTTGTCTGTGAAGATATTTCTTTTCTCAAAATACATTTTTCATTCAATTTTTCTGTTAAGATATGGCTATGCAGTGTAGTATAATATGTAACTAAATTTTATTGAAATTGATTTATCTGTTTGACATTCAGTTTCACTAAAACAAAGCTAAATTAAGGTAGTGTTAGGAAGAGTGAACTGGAAACAAATTAGTGGTTGGAGGTAGGAAAATGTTTTGTGATATTCATGATATTAGGAAAATAAGAGCTGGTCAGGTAGAAGAAAAATATCAAGAAATGATAAGAAACATTAATTTCAGTGAACATTACTTAAGGACTGACTGGCCAGAGTGCAGGTACTTGAACTGGCAGAGCACAAAATAGGAGGTGAAGTAGGTTCTCTTCACAAATAGGTGAAGAGAACTATCCAAGTCCTGCAGAGGTTGCATGGTAATGTGGGATTCACACAAATGCAGGGAAAACAAACATCCTTGAACAACCTACAAGATTTGTTCCTTGAAAGAGCTGGGTAACACTGAAGATCCAGCTCAGGTACGTAGGGTGGGGTATGAAACTGGTAGGCAATCAAAGGAGTTTGCAATAAGAAGTCCCTGTTAGCACAACAGTACAGCAAAGATAGGGTGCTTGAAGATTGACAGATTTCAGCTGGATCACAATGTAGATTTTCCTAGAGAAAACTTGAAAGGTAAAGAGATCATGAGTGCAGCTTTTCTCTGAACCATGACAGAAGTTACGTTTAGATCTACAAATAAATCTGATTTTGCCTTTGAATATTATTTACGTGACACAGGTGATGAATGAATAGGGGCATGAAGGTGCATCCTCATCTAAGAATTTAATATTGATGGTTTTTAAATCTAGGAATATTTTTCTCTAGTATAAGCAAACAGACTGCCTGTGCCTACTGCCAGTTTACTACAGACAAATATAACTGAGAGGAAAAAGACAGTGGGGTTTTAACTCCTATAGGTTGCACTATTTGTTAAACACAACAGGAATGTAAACGATTTTGCATCTAATAAATGCATACTGACTGCAGCATTAGAAGAATTTATAGGTCTTGGGAGCTAGAGGAAGAATATAGAGCTTGTAATGACAGCATAATGAATGTAAAGTCATGACATTTTGAGAGTCATTATATATAAATGGGAGTTCAGTATAGATAAGAATACCTATGGATTTGGACCTGTCCTTGAAATATATAAATGGTGATTAGATGTTAAATTCATTATGGTCTCTAGTGAGACAGAGCTATTCATTTTTAAAATGATTAATTTAAGTTAGTATTGATGAAAGACTTCATAGCAGTAAATATGTAAAGATCATGGGCAAGCACACTGTTTTATAAGCATATTATCGTGTGTCTGCAGCAAAAAGCATTTACAGGTAGCCATTTTGTCAAT
Organism: Nettapus auritus; assembly: GCA_011076525.1. Taxonomy (NCBI): domain Eukaryota; kingdom Metazoa; phylum Chordata; class Aves; order Anseriformes; family Anatidae; genus Nettapus; species Nettapus auritus. Next base: position 20,098,803 of record CM021771.1, on the reverse strand, counting down.
TTTTTTCTATATACAAAATAAAATTTAATTAGAAAAATAAAAATTGAATTAATTGTGCTATTCCTTACATGGAACATAGTTTTAAGTCTTTGCAGTGAAATGTGCTGCAGACAGATATGATTAAAGAACCATAATCTTGAAGAACAAACAGACAGCAGCATGCAGGCTGTTCTTCAGGATAGGAAAAATGACAAAGCCAATGGTACGTACAGGTTGGTCTACTAAATCATTTCCTGTAAACTATAAAAAGTAGGAAAATGTAACCATATGTTGGGCTGTCACTCAGAATTACCAGGATTTGCACAGGCAGGAACTCTCACTGGGAGTCTGGAAATTACAGGGAGTGGAACAACCTTTAATCCTAGACATAAGACATGGACATTATGTCATTCGAGGAAAACTGCTCTGCTGCAGGCTATTTTGTGCCTATTTTCTGAATAAATAGAGCAAAATAGTCATCGGAGATAGCAGGTATCATCACAAAGACTGAAAGTCACTGAAAAATTAAAGCATAAAGAGAACATGTGATGTTAAGTCATTCTCTAGGTACCAAATGTAAATCAAATTGGACGCAGGTCCAGTGAAAAGAGACCCAGTACACTTCTTGCTTATGTTACATGCTGCTAAATTTGCTGACTTAATGAAAAAACAGTCCTTTTCTATGCTAAGATTCAGCTGTAAATCTCAAAGGATTAATGTGCACATCTAATGGACATTATCACCACCATAACTGACTTGTTATAGCTAATAATAGCTACAGTTCCTTAGCACTGTTACCTTTATTAACTGCATTTACTGAACCTCCCCACCAGCTCCCCACCCCCTGCCCTATTTTACAAACGTGATTCCCCAGAGAGCTTTATTTAAAAATAAATAAATAAATAAAATAAAATTGCCTATTGGCAGTTCCAGCAGGATGTTTTAAAATGATTTAAAAACAAAATAAAAGGCAGTTTTCTGTGTGTTCCGTCTAGTGAAGTGACGTATGCAAAATATAATATACATTTTAGTTTATCATTGGTTTACTGTACAGACAAAATTGAAGACTAACAGATAATGTGTTCGTAGTACAAAATTTAGGATTAACTTCCATGGTTAGAAAAAATATATAAATTATTAACTCTGTAAAATTATTACTTCATTTACACTATGTCTTTTGTAGCATCTAGAAGCCAAACAGATGTCTTGAATTAATTTGGGTAGACAGGAGACATAAACTTCCAAAGCTCTGTTGACCTTGGAGTAACTATCAGAAATTACTGTACCTGAAATCTTATCCCTTTGCTTTTATGGATAACTCTATCTTTGGCTAAAGGTCAAAATTAGTCTGTTCAATAAGCAATTTAAAATTAAAAGCTGTAATAATGGTTCAGCAAAGATCTGTCATTCTGCTGCACAAAGTGATTAGATATCCATAGTTATTTGATTAAATTTTCCACTTAATGTTCTGTATGTGTAAAAAAAGTCTGAAACTACCTTAGACTGTTGTCAGAATACTGTATGTAAGTGGATTTATTTTACATAGATTTAGTGATGCTGTAAGCTTTGTGTTGTGTGGGTTGTGTTTGTTTTTAAGCATTTTTAAGTATTTACTTCAGAAGGCTTAACTGTGAAGTAATACAATACTTGTGATGAAGTAATAAAATATTTTTCTTTAATACAGGTGTCGCTCTTTTCATGCCCATTGAACTCAGGTTTCTATGTACTTCCAATAGAATAATCTGTCCTACATTATTTACTTATACTGGTTTATATCATACGTCTGTTTAAACAGTACTATTACAAAGCACTGATACAATAGTATTAGCTGAAATAATACTACTAAAGACAAATTGACTCATAATGAAATAAACTACACTGAAATAGCTAAAACAAAATTTAAGAACAAGGACATTTTATGCAGTAAGAAGTTTTCAGTATAAATAAGAAAATGTATTTCATCGCTAGTGATGCTCTGCATATAAATTTTGAAAGTAAAATCTAATTTTGGAATGAATAGAATGGAAAAAATCTGCCAGATAAGTTCAGGTTTACCTTTTGTCAAGGGGAAAGTCCGAAACAGAAGTCAGAAATTACAGCTAGAAATGAATCTACAAATTCGATTTAAGTCTGCTCAGACTTGTTAGAGGATTGTGTAAAGATTTTACTTGAGCTTTAACTTGCATTTATATAATGGTCAAACAAGTAGAGGTTTTAAATTAGCCCAGGTTTTCCAGGAAGAGCTTAGTTCTTACTGTGGGGGCATCCATGCAGGTAATGATCCATATGTTTAGAATCAAACATTACATCTTGGTTGCAAAGCACAAACTGCAGTGGAGAGATAAGATCAAGAAGATGCCTTTAGCTTGGTAGTGCTTTTACATATTCTGCATCACCAAGATTTGAATTAACTGAATGGTTCCATTTTCAGTCTGTAATGTTATTTCCTGGGAGAGTAAAACTGGAAGACAAAACTCCATGAACCTGGACAATATAAATGACTTCCATAAAAAATATATTACCAGAAGTCATGGGCCAGGGGGCAGAGGAGGGAGGAAGGAAGTTTGAGCTGTTTTACTAAAAAATAGTGCTCAAGGCCCACAAGTAATCATAAATATTTGAAAAGATCAGTTGAACTGTTTCCTAAAGACAGAGATTTAGAGAGAGCAAATGTCTCCAGAGATTCTTTATCATTACAACTGCTTTTTCTTACTTTTTGATACATACTAGAAAACAAACAAACAAACAAAAACCTGAGTTCACTTTCTTACATTGCATTTTGTGAACAGTCATTTTAAATATTCTACCCAAGAATAGGAATTACAACTCCTGCTGTGCACATAAGATTGCTTCAAGCCCAAAGTGCCTGAACCTCCAAAGATTTTCACTGTGTTATCTGCTAAATGAATTGCTCAGGTGCATCATCCTAGTGCACACTAGTATCAGTTTAAGGTTATAATGTAAGCTTCAGTACAAGTTGACAAGGTGATGGTGCTTCGACCTCAAATGAAATATTAATTTTCATCTTACTGGGCCTTTTCACTGGGCCTAAATCCCGTGATCTACTCTTACCTGTGAGGCTACAAAGAAGCATAGTAGTGAACTTACTAGAAGGGCTGAAGACACGCTGTTTATGGCATCTGCAGCCTTTTCTGGACCCAAAATTTTACAAACAAAACTCAGTGGTCCCCATAGCAGGCTGGAACATGAACAACAGGGACAGCAATACATAAAAGGACCTTTGTACCACTGACAATATACACAGTAAAAGCATTCAAATGCATGATACAGGTTAAAAGAAAGTATTGTACATAGGAAGCTGAGGCAAAGAAACAAACCTATCAGGCCTAAATGATGACTCCTGCCAACTTTTTTCTTGTGTTCATATATTCACTTCTATTCAGGTTTCTTTATTTTCCTTTTACTGATGGTTGTGTACTTGGCATAAGCCTTGCCAGCACATTCAAACCCATGAGGGAGCAACACTGAGCCTCTCTGTCAGAAATCCTGCTTCTTCAATGCCCTAGGCAGGTCATGAGTGAGTCTGATAGCTGCCCAAGCAGCGCGGGCACAGATTAATGATTACCTCGTCTCGTTCTGGCCATTCTAGCACAGCCCTAGGCAGTTGTTGGACGCCATCCAGTCAGCAGTTTTGCAGTCCAGGAAGCTGAGGGTAGCTGGGAAGGAGCACAAATCATAGCTATCTATCCTTGGCTTGTGCAATAACAACCCATGGTCAAAAACCAGTCAAAGATAAAAGAAACCCAGGGATCTGGCAATGTTATGTGCACTGGTGTCTGACATCAGTACTGTTTGTAAGGCCACTTGGCTATACCTATGTTACATTTTGGGGATCATTGCACGGTCTCTTATTCAAATGTGAAGATCTACTGAACTAAAAAATGTAAAACCATACTGTGATGTCTGTTAATTAGTATTATTCCAAGTACTAATTTAGTGCCTGTTTCTTTGATGCAATCTGCCTAAATTCTTAACTGATGATGTATAACTTTCAATCCATTTGTTAAGACTAATGACATCAGGGGCCTGTTAATAATAACAAACGCCAGTTCTTAGACTTGAACTCATCCTTCTACTTGCATTTTGGGGGAGGTTGTTCAAACTCAAATTTTCAGTGGGGAAAGGAAAAAACCTCCCAAAGTAATATGAAGATAGTTGCAACTGGTACAGTTCTGCACATTCATTGCTTTTAATCTTCTTTATCACTGTGCTGTCAGAATATATTTAATATCACGTAAATTCTGATCTACTAAGAGAATTTGATTAGTTCCACATCCATTGCATGACTTCAGTGTTTTAGAATAGTGAAGCCTTTATAGCATAGAATTAAGTTGCTAGCCCAGCATACTATTAGCTTCAGATTATCAGGGCAAATTTTAGTATATTAGCATTGTGTTTAATATAACGGGGCCTAGCCTACTACAAAATTCCTGGAACTCTGACAGAGAAAGCTGTCAAACAAAAAGAGCCTAGTAGTCACTGTAATGGCATATATTTAAGTATATGTGCTCGTGCACAGTAAATTAAAGGTTTTCACTTAGCCACTACTGGATTGGGCAAAAATGGCTTTAGAGAGAAGCAAAGTGAAGGTCTGCTGGCCCTACAATGCATGGCATACATCAGGGCAGTACACAGCTTTTTTTTATTGAGGCCAGTTGCCTATGCACTTCCATTAAGTCAAGTGGCAGGACAAAGTCCATAGGTGCAAGGATTTTGTGGGGAAGAGGCTCCAGCTCTTCCACCCATTTGTTTGCTGCTCCCCAGCTGAGGGTCTTTCACTACACTGCTGTGACTCATCTGAGGAACCAGGAAAAGGGCAGTCTTGCACAGTTGGTATGAGTAATGCCAACACAATGACAGTGCAGCAGAGAATGGGAATTAAATGAAGGTCCATGTTTTAAGTTTTACAGTCTCCTGTATAACAACTTCTCTCAGCTTAATCCTCATTAATTTCTTGGGCACTTAATAGGATAGCTTCAGCTGTGGGTAATCAGTCTGGAGATGAAAGTTTTCACAGTTTTCATGAATACAAGGTCAGAATATCCTAAGGACTTACTCTACCACCAAATATAATTTGACAGACCCAATAATACATAATCCACAACTTCACTGAATGTTGTCAAATCTTGATGACAAATAAAACTTTTCCAGTGCTACTCCTTCTTTACAAATGAGCTAGACTAAAAGACAAAGTGAAATATGATAAAGCAGTTAGTTTGCTCTGACTAACGTAGGTAATGCTGAACAGTTTAGATTTGATCCCTGCCTATCTTGTAAACAAACAGTTATTTTTGGTACTTATTCATACTGAGGAAGAGACTCATTTCATATAGATACTCAGTTTTATATTATCTTTTCTCAAGTCTGTGTCCAGGGATAGTTACCTCAAATTGTACTGTGCAATCATCTATATGATTACCTCTTAAGAAATTTTTCTCAGCCAAACATCCACAGCCAGGACCCAACAGTGAAAAGAAGGCAGAAAAAGGAGGCAGCAGCCTCACATCATCCCCAGCACTGATAAGTTTGATTCTGGAGGTCAATACTACCAGAATGAACTACGCAGAACACAGACGTGGCTCGAACGTCATTCCAGCTAATCCTCAAAGGGAAGGACCAAAGATCAAGTCTCCAGAGAAGCAAGGGTCCTGACTTGTTTCAGGAGGCAGGGTGCAGGAACAGCAGAAGCTAGGAAGGAAGGAGCAGCCAGGTATCCCATACCAGGAAAGGAGACTGTTGTGTTGCTTCAAGCATTCAACATTCCAAAAGAAGTAAAAAATTCCTTGAATACTGAATTCTTTAGCAACTGAAAAGAACTTTACTCCCCTAAGACTCTATGGTAATACTGCAGTCATTTAAATATGAGCTCTCTAAAAGGTGTGATATCCATAGTACGCTCTGCTGAAAGAGGCCTCGTAAGCTTTGTGGTGACTTTGTGTATTCTCTTCCCCTGTGTGACACTGCAGTACTCAGTAAAAGCAGAAGGTTTGATCAGAATATGTGAGGAATTCAGGAGGAGAATATATATATATTTTCTACACAAATATCCTTGGACCTCAAAACCAGTTTTGATGACATCTGGGAGAGCAGTCCTATAATGAGAGTTTGACAGATGCAGCCAGAATGCACTGTCTGAAGAGGAGATAAGCTCCTTGCTAATCAGTTACTTGCAGGAAGATTCAGTAGCACATGGGAAAAGAGGAGATAAAAGAATACTTACTCCATCTGTAATTGTTCTTTGAGCTGTTGTATTTAGAATGGATTCCAGAATCTGCTTCCCAGTTCCTAAGGATGTAAATTGTAAGGGAAACCTGGAGAATTATGGATTTCGAGATCTTCATATCTTTACATGGGAGCAGAAACTGTCACAGGTACTTCTGTACACCCAAGTGGCTGTTCAGGTGTCTCCAAACTTCCAGAGGAGGGACCAAGGTCCTGTATGGTAGAAATCATGTTGGCAGTAAGACTTTCAACTACTATTGCTTTCCTTGTGTAAATGATGATTAAAAATGCGGAAGATGCAGCAGTGTATTTTCAAGAGGAAAATTGGATATTAGAAGTCTTCTGCAACAGCTAAAGCAAACACAACATCTATTCATTTACCATTAAGAGATGGCAACGATGCACCTGCAACTTCATTCTGTATTCCGTCAGTTACTACTGAAGGAACCCAAGTACAGAGAAAAATTGTAAATGGGTTTCAGATTTTATTTTCTTTGCCAGAGATGTCCTGCATAGCAAAGACCTGATGCAGGAAATATGTTCTGTCAGGGGTACAAGGATATATGTAATGCTGTTCACATGATAACTTGATATTAAAATAATGGTAAAAATAAAGAATAACCATATTTTAAAAACAAAGAAAACAAAAACAAACAAAAAACAAAACAACAAAAAAAACCAAACAACAACAAAAAAAAAAACCACACCAACTGTGTCTAAGTCTGCATTTAGTGCTCAAACATTTAGTTTCTTATAGCTGTCTATGAATACAAGCTTCAAGAAAAAAGGAAAATGTTAAGCTCTCCTAAGGAAACAACTACCTTCCTTGTATATTGAATTCTTTCTATATTCTTTTTAAAAGTTAACTTCAAGTGAAAGGACGTGAAAATGACACTTGTAATATTTCTGTGACCAAAAAGGACAGTGTGCAAGTATAAAGCAAATTTTATATGAAGTCTGAGAAAATCTGCGGCCAAGGCCACTCCAAACAGACCTAAACTGGAAAGCTGTAAGGATGTGCTGTGGACAACAGTAATTCCAGATTATGACTGTCTGCTCAAAGATACAGGAAAGCCATCAGAATAAGGCGTATGAAAAAAGATCTTGAAAACTCATTCGTGCCTCTGATCTCTCAATATGATAAATTCTCTGCTTTCAGTTTCAATAAGGAGATTTTAGAGAAAAGAAGAAAAATGAAAAGGAGCATGATGAGCTCACAGGGGAATATTTTAAATGAACACATTCCAATATTTTTTGATAAGTGTTAAATTTTCATTTAACTACTTTCTTTCTGAATATCTACTACCTAAGTTTATGCCAATTGCATGAGTACTAACGACTGTGAATGGCAATATTACTTGGCAAACATTTACAGATGGAACAAGGTGCAGGAAGTTATTGCATTATGTTATGCTAAGGTTTTCATACCTAAATAAAAGTGCACAGGCACAGACCACAGGAGAGGTTATAAAACCAAACTAAGGTACTGTAACAATATAACTTTTATATGGAGGCTGGATATGTAAATCTCCTATGTTTAGGGTTAGAGAAAAGGATTTACTGGGGTTTGGTTCTAGACTCACTGTTTTCCAGAGGTTGGTTTTGTTTTTTGTTTTTTGTTTTTTTTTTTTTTTTTTTTTTTCTCTTTCTGCTCTTTTTGCTAGACATCCCAAAACATTAGCACTGGCAGCAGAAAACAGCTCAGTAAATCACCTTTACAGAGCCAATGCAGAAATACCAGATGTTGGGAACTTAGGGATAAACTCTACTATTCCTGTTTTCCCAGATATTACAGAAATATGTTTTTGTGCCACTTAAGGACAATCTTGTTACTATGCAAGCTACTGGAAATGATTGTAATCATCTTGCCATTGTATAAAGTAAGGGAATATTTTTCTCCTTGATGAGTAGGAAGCAACAGAGGTAAAACTGTTTTGTTTTTTTTCAAAGGATATTATTGACAAAGCTGAAGAACAAGTTTTAGGCAGTGAAAACTAATATTTTAGGTTTGAAGATGAATGATAAGACAAGGAATCCCAAAGCCCTTCACAAAGGAAAAGAGAATATTACCTGCTCTCAAAATATTTTTACACTGTGGATTTCACTGAAAGTTCCTCTTAAATCACTATTAAATGACCAGAATGCAATACTTCTAGGAAAACAGTGGGAACAATCCTAGACATGTTATTGTTATATTGAAAAAAGACAAGCAAAAATGAGCTGGATGCACTGTTTTATCCTAAGCAACATAGCAGACAAAATGAAATACAGTACTATTTTTTAAAAATATATAAATATGTGCATAAATGTATTGGCAAACAAGGGAGATTTATAAACATTAACTGAAGAAATGTACTCATTTTGTCACACTGAAATAGCTCTCTACATTTCTATAATATTCCAGTCCGGTTGTTAAGAAATATATAATGCTACATACTTGTAATTTGAAAATCTGATCATATCACATTCCTTCAATAATGGAAGCTGTACCTGCATCAAACCACAGTTACTATCATAAATGGTGCTTAAACGTACTCTGAACAGAAATTCACACTTTGACTATGAAACCTGTGCATAAGCATGCAAAGCAAAAAAAATGTAGGATAGGCTTTTGAATGTGTTGGCTTTGGGTTGCTTTTCTCCCCATTGATCTTATGGGTGTTTTGTTTTGTTTTGTTTTTTAAATGCCCATATTTTGGAAACATCCTTCACTGTTTTTAAATGATGCTGCATTCTGTGATAGTTGTTTTTTTGTTTGTTTTGTTTGTTTTTCAAATGGCTTAATTCCATTTCTGTGGCAAATGGAGTTATTCATGTCTGTATGGATAATCCTACATCTGATTCTCATATTACGCAGTGTATTCTTCTGGGCAGCTGTAACTGAGCAGATTTTGTAGCCTCTTTTCAGGTTTGAAAACTCATAGCGACCTCAAGGCTGCAAAATTCACCTATGCCCTGGATAGCCATACTAAATAATTAAGATGTTGTGAATTATTACTTCCTTTTAAAGCATGTTCTTTTCACTACTCCACTACTCTGACCTCTGGTTTGTTTGGGTTCAGCATTATCCTGTTTTCCTTCCTATATACTTTAGCTAGATTATGCAAATTAAGAGAAAGTCGGCCATCTGTGTGTAGCTGGCAGGTCTACACCTCCTCGTGTAGAAGCTTATCAGGACATAACAATTTAGAACTGTGCGGGTTTCTACTCTATGTTTTTTTTGCATTTGTCTCTTCCTATTTTCAAGGTGGTAAGTGACAAGGTGGTCAGTTTTCTACTACAAAACTTACTACAATTTCCATACTATCAAGGCTGTTTTCCCCTGTGCCCCACAAAATGGTATCACAAAATGACAACACCTGTTGACTTTCATTGCACCAAGAAATCCATGAAAAAGTCCTTGCAGGAACTGTAGGGCACGAAGGATTATGAATCCAGCCAAACTGAAGATCGTGACATTTTGAAAAGAGCTATAATGATTAAGTGTCTGTGCTTCAGAAGATTCTGATATTTGTGAGGGCATCAGCCTTCTAATTGATACAAACTGCACATACACCAAAATTAAAGACTTTTTAAAATAAATAATGTGCTAATATTATGTTTAATACACTGGTACAGGAAAACCTTTAGACACCCCTCTAATCAATATATTGATCTTGTTAATGCATTGTTTCTGTAAATAATTTTGACAACGGGTGGTAAAAAGAATGGAATTACTAATTAATTTCAAAACATGTATGAGCAAATCCTGAACTTTCTTTAACAGTTCTATCATAGGTAGGTTATGGATGAATAATATATAAATAGTTAGGAAAAAAAGTTATTTATGGTAGGGTATGTTTATTTAATTTCATCCTTAATTAAAAGTGTATGTGATTTTGAAAGTTTTTATTTATTTCTTTTTTCCCTAGAACCTGAACTTGTGTAGAATCTTAATTTCTGTTATGTTGAAAAAGAATTTACACTGTCTGTGCAATATCTGATTTATTTTTAAACTGAATATAGTAAGAAAGCAAGATGCAGCTCTGCTTTTATTGACCCTGTTGCACATGGAATAACTCTATCAAGTAAACTGCATGATTTCAGTATGACAGATAGCAGAATCTGGCATTTGTCCTTCTGTGAATGATAACTTAAGGAAGCATTTCAATGGACATGAGAATTTTATTAATAAGAATATTATTAAACAAATACAATATTATTAAACAAATACAATATTATTAACAAAAGTATTAAAGGTTCATGATATGGGGTTGACTTACACTTTTAACTAGAAAATAGTACTATAAAATGCATATATTAACTAAAAAGCCCAATTATTTTACAAGGTTTAAAATTTTCTTGTTTCTGTTCCTGCTAATCAGATTGATACCCAGAAGTATTCCTTAGGATCCTATTCTGAAATCCTTCCCCCAAGAGTAACACTGAGTTATCATTGCTTAAAATTCCTTACTTCTCCTCATCCTTTCCCCCCTCCAGTGACCCAGAAAATAATCTTTTGTTCTGACTGCCCATTGCCCTTTTGTTGCAAAGAACAGAATTAGTCTGATACTGCTTTTCCAAAGTTACGCTGCTTTACTGGATTGTGTTATCTTTTTTTTTGTTTGTTTTTTTCCTCTGAGGGAAGTGCATAATAGACTGTGCAATCCATAGAAAAATTATTATACTATGGACAATTTAGCATCAGTATTCCATGAGAGTGAAGACAACATAGAATCTTCGTTGAAAATTGCCTATATTATAAATGTGTTCTACAAGCCAGCAGACATAGATGATGCCAAATATGCTGGATCTTTCAAGGTTTCCATTGCCAAAAGGCCATTCTGAACTAGCCAAGTTCAAGTTAGGTTTCTTTTTACTTCTAAAAACACAGAGTTGGACAAGTTTTGTGCAGCTTTTTTTTTTTTTTTTTTTTTTAAGCATAGAGATACAAATCATAAAATGTTTTATTTATGATTACTTGATTAAACTAATGCACTGGGTATTCTCATCACTTTCAAACACTGGAAAATTTGGACTCTATCAAGGGTTATTTATTATTGGAAAGAAAGTAAGTACACAGAGGCACTGGATATTCTATTCTTGCTTTTTTTTTTTTTTTTTTTTTTTAATATGTACGCTTTAAAGACAGACTATCTAATATCAAAAGTAACGCACAGTGTGCTGCTCACAGGGCAGAACTCCAGAAACCAATTCATTTAAACCTCCAGCAGTTCATTTCCCCTCCCACTGTTTCAAGAATTCAGAGCCAAATTCTTTCTCCCATATAGTTTTGCTGAAACTATTTGTGTTACTTCAAGCTAAGATGAAGTTAGTGCTATGTTTCTCTACTTTCTCTTACATATTACATCCTTCTGGGCAGATATTCACTTGGTTTTACATGGTATTTCTCTGCTGACCTGAGCAAGGGGTGCTGATTCCTCTTACCCAAGTGAAAAAACATTAGGGTCTTTGCAGTATTACATTGGAAATAGTTATTTAAATGGTGTAATCCAAATAATATATGCACATCAGACATTTCCTGAAGGCATCCTGAGTTAACATGGAGACATCTCAACTTGTGTACAGGAGAACCCTTATCCTGTAGTTCAAACAGTCAGCAGAGTGGTGGTTTTTTTTAACTACCCTTGTCTTCCAGACTGAGCCTGATTGACACTACAACTCCGTGGCTGCTTTAATGCAAGATACGTATGGGCAGCTGTTGAAAAGGGGGATTGCACCTCCTCTTCCCAGATTTGCATGGCAGTGCAGTAAGTCTGACTGAGCCAACTGAAAACTAATCTTCTTTTTTGCTATATTAGTTTTCAGCCAGATCAGCCCATGATCTGATTCATTGCCTGGCTGTGCAAATGCTGGTGTGATGATACAGAATTGGCCAAGGGTAGAAGAGTGATGGGAATCACACGTTCAGTGACAGGCTGCACTCAGAGCAGATTAAGGTGATTGTACAACTACATCTGAATTACAGCTTCTTGTCTTGACAAAGAAAAAGAAGAGAGGATGTGATATTATGATGTTAACTGACCATGAAACTGTGCCACATTTTCACAAAATGTGGGAAATACACTATTTATTCAACTTCCTACTGGCCTATGTAGAACTGTACCACTGTACCCATCCTGTTTCTGATGAGAGAGCAGCTGAATCCATTTGTCATCCCTTTTGCCAAAATGTATGAAGTTTAATTAATGATTTTTTTAAATAAAGGAGCCAGAACAATATTGGATCAGAGTAATGGGATTTACAAAGATAGAAATGTCTGCATTCAGTATGAAGGGGCAGAGAGCAATTCTTATATTGATATATATATATATATGTACACATACAGATATATATATATATATGCATACAGGGGTAAAAAAAGGAAACAGCACAGCATATCTATAAATAACTTCCAAATGAGTTTGCGGTATAGGGATCAGATGAAAACAATTTTACTCATGCAGAGTTCCTAACATATCCTCTAGGCAGTACAAGTACTCTGTTAACAGATACTCAGTATTTCAGGTCAGGATTTCTAGTAAACCACAGATGATGGAGTTCTTTCTTATAATCTGGCTTTCTATAAACTTTTCAAGTGCGCGCACACACACACAACATCAAAAGTAGTACAGAAATCTGAAGGGATGGTGGAAAAGAACAGCAAACCAAGAAAAAGAAGAATACAGTCAAGCATGGGTAAAAGAGCATAAAAGTAATCACTTGGGGAATAGTACCAAAGTAAATCCATAATACATCTTGTTGTCAGTTAATCTCTGTTGTAAATTACATGGGTAAATCATAGAAAGTAATGCTACTACTAAAAGATAAAAGAACAAATAGAGCACATTAAAAATACTACAATGACAGCCATTGAGAAAAAGATATTAACAACATTTGTCAATGTATTTTTTTAACTAATGACTTACTACTTTCTGCGAGCATTTATGATTTAAACCCACCTGATGACTGCTTAATCTGTTTGTTAAACCAGAGCCTACCTCAAAAAAAGCCTTATAAATATTCAGAACATTTAAAAATACTAGAGTAAATAAATTATATTTTAGAAGTAAATAACATAAATCTATTTTGTATACGTATTCTCAGTACTGTTGAAGAAAGAAATAAATGTAGTTACAGTAATTCAAATATTTTGTCTCCCAAGAAAATATATGCTAAATTCAAAATATATACATATATATAGTCCCAGCTGAATAAAGCTACTACCTTAAGCAATGGAATACTTAGATACTATGAAACAACCTTATTAAATTTTATATCTTTTCCAGCAATTATGCTTTAACTATGCTTCTTTCATATGAGATTTAATGCAGGTGTTTTAATGTAATTATGAGTAGCTGATTTCATACATATAGCATATATCCAATCTGATTTTCCAAAGTGCTGAGTTTTTGTCATTCCCTTTGGTACCATTTGTCTTTTGTAAGGTAACGTTCTTCAGAACACAGCCTGTGTAACTTGATAAAGTACTTCAGTAGAGATAAGCAAAAATGAGACACCAGTAAGTCTCTTGGTTTTGTTCCTATTTTGGCAACTCCTCACCCTGGGGCTGTTGTTCCTTGTGATCCAATGTGCTTCTGCAGAAGTCCTGCTGGTGGCCCTTCCCTCTATTGCAGATAAACATTGGGGTGACATTTCTTAACCTCTCTGCTAATGCAGTCAAACAACATTGGCAAGACTCGCAAATGATTGAATAACTCAATAAAAATAAAGGAGAGCAATGCTATTAATATTCAGAAAAGTTGCAGATTTGGGCTGTGAGCAGTTTTCCTACAACATGAACACTCAGAGATGACAGCCTAAATCTGACACAGTAGCAGAAACCTGTTATTTATAGGAGATCTGTTTGTGCAGAGCCTATGTCTATTAACTCTCCAATTTCAGTTCAACTTCCTTAAATCTTGAGTCCATCTTTTACTATGATGCTGTAGCAGCAAGGATAGGGCAGAAAACACTCTGAATTCCAACATTACTGAAATGAGAGTTTTCTCAATAAATACTTGGAGGATTGGATGAAAGAGAAAACTTGAAGACATGCTGTGCAGAGTTTAAAATACCATGAGCTTGTATTTGGAAAACAATTTTTATCTTTTTTTATTATTCTACAATTGGAGGCTGTAGAGGATGCAGCCATTCCCTGAAGAATGGGTTCTCCCTTTCCAAGTAGTCCATACATGAAAATATTACCACTTCTTAAAGGAAGAGTAAATTCTAATACGTGGCTCATTCTGTCTTCATGTCAAAATAATTTCAAAGTCACAAGTCACAGCATTGTGCTGTAATGATTTGATTCAAAGCAGATTCAAACTATCACTATAAGGATGGAAAATGCCTGAGCAGATATACATCTCTCTCTGCTGGCACCATTACCATGGATGAGTTGCATCCCCCCTTAACTGAGCTAAACTCCGTTGAAAGGAATGTCAGCTTTTGAAGAGGTAGCTGAGAACACAGCACACACTACTGCATTGTCTAGGTGAAGCCATGACCCAGCACTGTAAAGACACATACTCAGTTCCTTTACAGAGTTCAAAATACTCCTCAGTAATTAAGAGTACCATAACATTAGGTTTACGGTGAGGTTTCTTTTCATGGTAAAGTATTCTAACATGTATAAATACAAGAGTGAAGCCCTTCTGCCATTTCAGTACTTCAAATAAGCATCAAAAGTGTACACAGCCCTCACACAATTTATAAGCTGTCCCCAGCTTACCCAAACTCTCTCATTTACTCTCACAGCAAACAGAGGTCTTGTTATTTACAGTATAAAATTGAAGAAAACATCATTAAAGGAAACTGCCAAGTAATAAATTTAAAACTATATATTTTTGTATACAATTCAGAAGCCTTCATTTTTTGTAAATACTATTGATTGAAATGATAAAGTTCTTGTTCTGATTTTTGTTTCCTTGAAGAAAACAGGAGGAAAAAACAGCTTCTAACAGCTGATAACCTGACTGCCATCTCTTCTACAGTGTAATTCCAAAAATATTTCAGAAGTTTGTTTTGCAAAGATACTTGCATAGTTTGAATGCTAGAGAAGAATACACGCGAATACTACAGAAATTGCCCTTGTCTCAGTAAGGATGTTTTCTGTCCTCTCTATGTAGGCTATGACTCTGTGAGTGCTGGTCTAGCTAAGCTTTGTGTTAAGTAATGTGTTAATTATTTGGCTTCTCAACAGAGCTGGGTAAAGCTTTTCTCAAAATGTTTTTCTTTGTTGTTGTTTTGTTTTTGTTTTTGCTTCTGGAAGAAATTATATGCTCATCATCATTATCAGAGTCTGACAAACAATGAACATTTGCAACTTATTGTTTATGAAAGCAAACTGATGCTTCTTGCATCTTCAAATTAGGATTTACCTTCTCCAGCTAAGAATATGTCCTAGTCTAGTTTGACATTTAAAAAGATCAAACAAAATACTATTTTTTAACATTTTTGTTTGTTTGTTTTGTTTGTAAATAAAATAAGTAATAAGGAAGGTCACAATCCTTTTGACTTTATTAATAGAAAATGCTTTGATTAAACCCAACTGATTTTGGTAGGTATAAGGATTAATTTCATTAAGAATTTCATAATGTTTTTCCATTTTGGACCTGAAAAAATGAAAGAGGAGAATTTCTAATGAAACAGAAAATCTGGTTCTTCTTTACCCAAAATTTAGCTGAGCATTAAATGTTCAAGCTATAATTAATTACTAGGTTTATAAGCTAAATATAATGCATTTGTATTGATACTTCAGACAAGAAGTTAACTGAATACATATGAAACCCACTGCAATTGTTTCTGCAATTTGGGGGGAATCAGTAGGAGGACTGAACAAAGAAAGATAGTACAGTCAGTCTTCACATGACAGAACAAAAGGAAATTCATATCTCTACCAGAATACTGTGTGCAACATAAATCACAAGAGAGAATAAATATGAAAGACCAAAGAAAAGAGAGGCAGCACACAGAGATTCATGTACAACTGAAGAAATGAGAAAGAACAGAGAGCCAAGTATCACACCAGCGTAATGGCAGAAATCAAATTATGCAGACTGTAGGAATATTCAAAACACTGAAATGTACCAAAAATCTCCCTTAAAACACCAATGTGTTATTTTTCTCTCTAGTGAATTTCCTGTTCCTTAAGAGGCACTAATCTGATAGCGCTGTGCTGTTTATACACTGAATGTACCCTCACACTCTACCAGCAGGCCTAAAACCTCAAGCTGGAGGAATCAGTTCTAATCTAATGCAAATGAGGGCAGTTTGGTTTCCCTGAATACTGAAGTCCTTGTTGAATCTGTGAGACTGACAACATGGTTGCCATCTGTCCAGCTAGGAATGTGGTGAAGATAAGCATTACAGTCCAAAAAAACTATTAGCTGCTAGCTGTTCTTCTCTTCTGAATGCATTCAGAGTCTAATTATTATGAGATGAAGTGCTCTGTAGTTCAGCCAGCAGTTATCTTTAAGAGCTACAATACTGCCTGCATTTCATTTCATATATCAGAATATATATGAGGAAATTATTTCAGGTGACGCTCCCAAAATGTTCAGTATCAGACATGTTCTGCTGCAAACAACAAGAGGAGCAGCAAGAGGTTGACCACAGATGGTAATGACACCAAGCCAACAGTTCTTGTGATACTCGTGCCCCAAATGCACAGTGAGGCATAATCCCTACTTCAGGATGTTGTTACCTTACAGAAAAGTAAGAAAAATTCCCAGCTTTCTTCAGTGCATTGGACTTCAACACTGACTGTCACAGCAATTAATCTGTCAGCTCTCACCGTGTGTTGGATACAGGCATTTGATCATGGGGTACAGGAATATCTGTGCATCTGCCCGGTCAAGTGAGGAAGAAGGGCTAGCTAGCATCATAAGGAGTGTGCCTTTCACCAGGGCTATGCTTGGGGTAGTATCTGGCTGCACAGTTGCCGTGGCTCTTTCAGCCTGGAAGCTGATGTGGCTGACAGATAAAACTGCTAGTTCACTCAGCAATATGGGATCCAAGAGCAGGGGTCAAGCTGTGCTACAAATGCATGTTGTTTATAACTTGCTGCAGAAGGTGTCACATGGGAATGAAAGGGGGAGTTGTATGCTCTGTCTGTGAGGTTTCATATATGTCTCAAGAAAAGAGCAACACCAGCTATTTTCCTATACTTAATTATCTTTATTCTCTCTCCTTTTTCCTCCCTTCAACCTTTTTATTTTATTTCCCTTGGATTGGTCCACTTCTCTGCTATTGAACTTGGCTACAAGTTACGAAAACAATAGGGGTGGTGAGTCAAAAGGGAAGGATGTAATTAACATCTAGTCATTCTCCTCACTGTCCAATAAAAATAGAAGGCAACACAGTTGGAACTCAAAACAAGAAAAAGTCTCTTAGCTAAAATGTTAGTATTTAGATTTAGTTACTTTAGAGATGGTGGGTTTTTTTGTTGTTGTTTTGTTTTTTTTTGTTTGTTTTGATTTTTTTTTTTTTTTTTTTTTTTTTTTTTGGTAACAGAAAAACATGCTGAGATGCAAGAGATCTTGGAAAAGATAATGCTCTGCCAAGGCCTGTGAAAATAGATTCAGTACATTATAGAAAATTATGTTTTGTTCCCAGAAATAGCTGATTTTCCTTGCTAGGTTTAAAAGATAATGCCTTTAACTTTCACCAGCAGGAAGACATTTAAGAGATTTTTTTTGCCAATTTTTCACTTTGGCAGTGGCTCAAGTTGGTATTTTTATATACCTGCAGCCCTTAAAGTAGTAGCATGAATTAAAATAAAATTTGGTTGAGAAAATTGAAGGTCTTACATACTTTTAAGATAATGTAAGAACATAGCAGAGGAGCAAACACTTAAGGGGAGCCCATAAAAAGAGTATCCCACATATACTGCTACGAATACGCCAAAGTGTAAATTGCAGTACAGGAAATGCAACCAAGGTACTGCTGATCAGCATAATTTCATCTAGAGAAGACAGTACTGAATTCATAAGAAAGTAAATCAAAACAAAACATAAACAAAAATGTATTTGCCCATTGAAAGTGTGACAGAAGACAACTTAGTGTGACTAAACAGAATTACCTTGCCATGAATATATTCTGAGCAAAAGACAATGACTATTCCTAATATTGCAGGTCAACAGAAAAAAATCAAAATCTGAGTGAAAAAGCACACTAGGTATCTAAATCAAATACTTAGGACTGAAGGACTGAAAAGTAAAGAAGTAAGCGCCTACCTAACAGGATTACAGTGACCTGTTCTTAACCTTTACCATTCTAATGTGATTCACCATAAAGCTAGGCTTCACAGCTACTTCCAGTTTGTTTGCTAGTTGCAATCATTTTGTCGATCTGAGAACAGAGTAAAATAATAATAATAATAATAATAATAATAATAATAATAATAATAAAAGACTGCAAAGGACACCCTGAATTTCACCTGAAAGTTGATCAAACCCTGAGTTTTTTCCCCACCCTTACAGCCATGAGATGGGGAATATAAATATTGTCTATTCATGTACCATGGAAGTTAAGCTACCACATATGCTGGGGGGGGAGTGGGGGGTGAGGGGGGAGTGTCGTTCTTTTCTATGCTATATTATTAGTTTTGTGATCTTGCAGACTCCTCTAATAGCTTCCTTATCAGTACTAACTGCATACTGTGCTGTATGCTCCCAAGAGAAAATACTGAGATAAGGCTTCGGAAGGGTATTAAACTGTGCTTCCACAGGAATCAGGAAGGCCATGGCAAGATGACTTAGTTACCTGAAATGACTACTGCAGACTCAAATTCCTGCCCAGTTTCATGGCAATGTCCCAGTGGAAAATGTCGGTTCACAGTTTGCCCTTATTTCCTATAGGAATAGCAAACATTATGGCTTTTCTTAAGTCTTGTACTTGATTCATATTAGCAAAACCCCAGTGTTTAGACACCCCTATCATCCAAGTGATAGGATGATAGGGTTGCCTAAACAAACCTGTTTGTCCAAATCAGAGTCCTGAATTAGAAATCTGACCATTTGATGGTGTATCTGTTGTATGCTCTTCTCATTGTGATTTGTCAAACATCTTTTCCCAAAGAATATTCCATACTATCTTGTAAAGAAAGATACTTGGAATTTAAGTTGTAATTGTGATACATGGATGAAATTCAAGTTTGTAATGTGTTTTAATTGTGTAGCTGTGTATCAGGGACATACCTGAGTGCCTGCCCAGCATACAGTCATCAAATTGCTGCTTTCCCAGCTGGTCTCTGCAGAGATGGGCCCAGCTAGATACAAGTGGATTGACTGAACAACTGGCTGCCTTCACAAGAAAAAAAATAATATATATATATATATATATTTCACTAATTGTTCCAGGAGCTCTCCAGGTGGGAATTTAAGACGGTCCTGGAGACTCCCAGAAGCAGCCTCTGCTGTGTATAGACACTGTATTAATGCTTAACTCTGTTGTTTACCTCTCTGGATAGAGAAGCTGCCAGTCATAAGGTGTCCCCAAAATAATTTTGGTAGAAGAACGACCTACACTTACACAGATAATTTTAAATATTCAGAAGAAACTCTTTCTGCAGATATAGGAATGCTAATACAAGACAGTCTTTTGTGTGTAACTAAGATGTTAGGAGATGTTTTAGACACAGGTAAAGTCAACTAATAGAAACGCATCATGAGTAGGCTGGAATGATCACATAGGACCCTATTCAAAATTTTTTGAAAAATTAGGGGGATTTTGTTAATAAATACATTGTGATTGTCTGTGTAATGCTAATATACGTACTGATATGGACAACCCTTAGCCAGCTTTGCTGTTTTTTGGAGACCCGTATTCCTCAAATTACTCCTTCAGCACACAATGAGGTTTCTTCCACAGCTCTTTCAAATGGTGGGATTCACTGTCAAGTGACCACGCGGAAGGTGTTCTAATCCAGAATTTATAATATTTGTGAAGTATAATTTTTGCACTATTTACATGGGAAAAAGACATGAGGTTTTTCTTTTATTTTAAGAGGAAACTCAAAATAGATTTTGTGAGACAAAGAACAGATTTAAAAAGAATGGCTATCAAATTAATTGCCAAGTTTGAGGTAGGAGATGAAGTGAATTACTGGAAATATTTTTCTAGCAGCGTTGGTGTGTAGACTTCAAGTTCACATGTGATTTTCAGTTCTCATGAAGCATTAAAGGAAATTTCTTGTTCCTTTAGCATTAACATGGAATTGATTTTAGTACTGTCCAGCAGCAAAGAAGGTAAGAGATCAGGTATTCCTCCCAATCCTAGCTAGATAACTACATGGTATCTATCATTTTGAGTACGATTAACAGAGTTTAGATAGCTTGTTAGCATCCCTGAGGATCAACACCTAAAACCCAAGCTTTTTTATTACTTTCCTATTTCAGAATTATTACGTAAGTTACTTAGGCATCAAGTTTGAAAATATTTCAGAAGTCCCTCATATTTTTAATGTTAGAAGTTACCAAAGGAATCAACTACAGATATTCCATAGAGAAAATATAACCGTTGGCAGGATGGACCAAACTGAAAATATTCTGGGACTGGGAAAATAAAATTGAATTCTAGAAACTGAAGATCTACAGTTTGTATTGTTTGTGCAGATATTAATGGCATTGAATCATGAGTTCACTAGAACTTTATGATGATTTGTCTGATATATGGTAGATTGAAAAATACTGAAACACCATAAATAAAATGACTTTCTTTAACAACTTAGCATGAATGGTCAGTGCAAGATCTTAAATAGTATGACTGTCCTTCACAGCTTAATGGTATTGGATAATTTATACTTCAGGGAGTTTCAGGCAGCAGGACAACAACTTCTTATGAAAACACAGGGACAAAGCAACAACTCTTTATGTATTCTCCTGTTTTCTTCAAGGTTTTGGAGAAGTACTTTGATTTTATTAGTTGCAATGGATCAGTTCATGTTTTGGTTACCTTATCACTACAGACTGCTGATGCGGCCAGTAAATCCCAGCACTTAGCGCTTCACAATCTCTCTCCATGTGGACACCACAGATTTGTACTCTTTAAAAGAAGGGAACATCTAGCTGTTAGAGTAAAGCAGGTTGTGCTGTCAGCACAACCATTCTCTGCCTGCTTGGCATAAAACAGTAGCATCATAGGTGGAAATGACCTTGTGGGCCATGACACACTAAAGATTCAGGGAACAAAGGCAGATGCAAGGCAGAAGGTACAACTGGAATGACATATAGTATCAAAATAGATACTGTGTCCTAACTATCACAAGCTAATGCTGTGAAGCTTTTTCACCAGATTTCTTCCTCAGGTTCAGAAACCTTATTCAGACTTAGAGACAGAATAAAAAGAGAAGAAATGCAAGTGTACAGGAGGTAAGATATAGTTTAGGGTCTCTGCAAGAATATCCTTGTTTTGGTTCTTGTTCTCCGAAGAAAACCACACAACCTCTGTGCCAGTATGAGAAGATGACACCCTATGGTTAATTAACACAAGTGAAATTTCATAAAGGGCTCTTTCATTTGCAAAAACTCCCCTTGCTAGAGAAACAAGATGACTGGGTCCCTTTTTTGATCTATGTTTCTCCAAGCCATTATGTTTATGTTGTTTTAGGAAGGTGTTCTCTAAATATTAATTCCCTTTTACTGACATAATAAGATACATTTTGAAACAATATGATCAAAGATAAAGCATGTCTTAAGACAAGCTGAAATACCTTTGAAGATCATACATAGAATTCTGGGAGATAAAACCTACACGGAAATCATTGAGTCAGATTAAGATGCAAAATTTAAGATGGCTCTAATCATTTCTGGTAGGAGGTTAACAAATATAAGGGCAGGGATGAGTAAGAGTTCAGGGATCTACGTTCTGCATAGCTCCTGGAATCCATTTCAATGGAGTAAAGCCAAATTTTTAAGCAGCAGCTACTTCAGAATTCAAATGCATTTAATGCCTTTTTTTCTTTTTTTTCTTTTTTTTTTTTTTTTCCACTTGGACATGAGTAACTTGATAGAACTGGATCTTGAGCCTGATGTTTAGGTATACTGATTACTCCCTCACTTTATCTTGGAAAATTGGTTACACTCTGTTAAGGAATATGAAGTCTAATTCTAATGTCTTTTTTGTATTTCACAGGTTTTTGCTTGCATTTGTCATGTTAAAACATTTTGTGTTATAAATATTTAAAGGATCATTTAGAGGTGATACAGCTATGATAGATAATGTCTGTTGAGATTAGACTCTGACCAAAATTGTTAAGTGCATGCTAAGAGAAACACCAGGACACCTCTTATTTCAGGTGAACTGCTGGCAACCTAAGGCAGATACAGAATCATAGACATCTATTTTAGGCATACTCCAAGGCAGTTCATCATGCAAGGCAAGTTTTATCCGCATGAAAGAAATCCTTTTGACATTGTTTCACCTGCATGTTGTCATCATCTTAATTTTCACAGGAATTTCTTAAAAACTCTTCAACTCTAAACAGGACTCCCTGTCTCGTATCAGGGAGTTTCTTAGATGGCAACACACATTACTACCATACACAGATATATTTAAGCTGGCGAAATTTTAGTTATTAAGATACAACAATTTCAAAACCGTTAAGGAAATAGGTGTTACCAGTTAAAATATTAAGATTGACTTACCATTTTTAAAATTTTAACACAGATCATTTTGGTGCTTGTTTTTTGTCCTCTAAATGCTACATGTTTCAATGAAATTCATTTCACATAATGTACTGGAAAACTAATTATGCCTTTGCACTTAATGTCTTGAAACATTTTAATTTCATTGAGGCTTAGGAGGAAGGAAAAATGCTTTTTCCTGCCACAGAGGAGAAATAGTTTGGGGAAACAGCTGGAACTGACAACAGGCAGCAAAAGATCAAAAGCTGGAATTGAGAATCTGAGACCTAATGATTAGCATCTTTTAAAGGCATCTTCTGCCTGGGCTTTGTGCCTAAAGATAGGGACTGGTGTCCTTTTCTGCCCACCCCTTACAATGATGCATGTCATTCTTGTGCAGGTTACACATGATGTTTTCATCATCCACTTTGCTGCAGAAAGGACTTTGCTGCTAGTTTACAATTTTCTAAAAACTCCATATAAACTTAAGCATTATCATTAGACTTCTTTGTAACTTACAGTTACAAAGTGTAAATGAGTCACAGAGATAGAAATATTCAGTCTGCTTATGAAAGATTCTTGTAGAATCTTAAAACTAGAATTTGAACAGATTTTTTTAAGTACAGATTTGGAACACAGTTCCAAATTCCCAGGCAACAAATTTGCCTTATCGTAGTAACTACAGAGTTACAAAAAAACAATTAATACTTTACAAAAAAAGTGGACAAAAGCAATTAATGCTTTACTCTAAATTACTTCATGTTGGAGAATGGAAACCACCTTTACTGTATCATGTGATATCATTTGAAAAGTGTTGCCTCTCTGGATTATTCCAGGGAGGTATTTGCAGTGTTAAAGGAAGAATGCTTTAGGCGACTGGAGAAACACAAATCGTTTAAAGTTCCCCATGCACAAGTGAAGGGAAAGAAGCTGGAGAAGGGCTAGGGAACTGGGAGCTGGTGCAGCATTTTGTTTTCTCAGTAGACACTGTTAAATCTTCCAGCTTGCAGTGGAAGTCTAAAGAGCAATGCGCACCAGAAACAAGATTGCTAGAGACAGTGGATTTGCTTCACTGAGCAAGATGCAGCCTTCTTTAGTTGTAATTGCAGTCACAGAACTGTTCTGGTTTCCCATTCTAAGATTTGTTTTGGTCATTCCACAGCACTCTGTTGTAAAATCTCTCTTGTTTGGCAGTGTGCTGGTGCCAGGATTTGATAACTCATTTTAAAACTCTGGCTTATTTGGCTGCATACTAGTGGCAGGATTTGATAACTCATTTCAAAGTAGCATGAAATAGTACCATCTGGACATTAGCATTTCCAAGACAAGCCCAGAAAAGGCCACAGGTCGCCAATGTGTTCCACTTTTGACAAATCTTCATGGACTATTTTTCTGAGATTGAGTTTGTACTTTTATTTCCTCCTGTGGAAGCCTACTTATTTTTCATTGATTTCCATTAAAGTAAGAAGAGCAGTGATCCAGAAACAGTTCATGAATTGCATTATCCAGTTTAATTAGAGTGAATAGAAAGTTTTTCCACAGACAGGAGAGTCAGCATTCAGTATAAAATGCAAGTTTGGACAGTAATGGCAGAGGCTAGCAATGAACTTAAGTCACAGCCAGTGCCAATTACTCCTTCCACTCATTATGCATCACATTAAGAATGATGCTACATCACATTTCCATTGCTTTACAATTTAGTAGTATATATTAAATATGTCTGTTTAAATTTCTCAATTCTAAACCATGTCAGAATCAGACCCAAAATAATTTTGTTTGTTCAAGTTTTTTATGGTTTTGTCGTGGTTTAAAAACTGATGGGCAGCTAAGCAACACCAATGCTGCTCTCTCACTCTTCCTCAGAAGGACAGGGGGAGAAAATACAACGAAAACAGAAAAGCTCATGGGTTGAGGTAATGAGGAGTTTAATAAAATGAAAAGAAAAGGAAAAAAAAAAAAAGGCAGAGAGAAGCAAAAGGAGGAAAGATGATTTTCTACTTCCCATCAGCAGGTGATGTTTAGCCACTTCTTGTGAAGCAGGGCCTCAAGCCATGTGGCAGTTGCTTGGGAAGACAAATGCTTTCATAATGAAAGTCCCCCTTTCTCCTTCTTACCCCTAGCTTTTATGGCTGAGCGTGTCATCATAGGTATGGATTATCCCTTTGGTCAGCTCTGGTCGGCTGCCCTGGCTGTGTCCCCTCCCCACCTCCTGCCCACCCCAGCCTGCTGGCCGTGGGGGGCTTGGAGAAAGCTTGGTGCTGTGCCAGTGCTGCTCAGCAGCAAACAAAATGTTGGGGTGATGTCGGTGCTGTTCTAGCTACAAGTGCAGAGCACAGCACTATGTGGGCTGCTGTGGGGAAAGTTAACTCCCAGACAGACCCAGCACAATTTTGCATCAAACTCTTGTCTTGATTTCCAAAATTCATCCTAAAAGTTCTTTATTATCAAGTCAAATATATGTTTGCAGTAATAGCTGATAAGCTTTATACATGTTTGTTATCTCACTGCTGCAATACTGTTATGGACAGGGTGTGATTTCTTAAAGTTCACTGGTAAACCTGCACTTGGGAGAAAAGGATTTGCACTGGCTGAGAGCTGTGCCAGGGAGGTTAAGGGAAAAAGTGCTTCAAAATGCTGAAGTTGTAGTTGAATATAACCTGAAATGTTGTTTCTTTGGACATGCATTACTACAGTACTATAGAGTTGACTACTACTTTTCCAGGGAATATACATTTAATCCCTGTATGATAACGTCATGGTAGCATCTGAGGCACAACAAATTACCATTCAGATTTTCAAATTTGGGGTTGTTTTCTTTTGAAAGGTTGACTATTGAGGTCATGTTTGCACGACCATATCCAAGCACAGCATCAGTTAGCCCAGGCAGAGGTAGGCAATACTTTAGTCAAGTCCAAACAGAGCCCAGTGTGAACCAACCACCTGCGTTAAAGGTTCCCACATAGCTCCTGCATCCCCCATAAAGTTCTTTTCTAACACAAAGCTACTCCAGCTGCAATCACAGTACACAAGAGGACAGGAGAGACCTGGGAAGGATAAAAATGGAGTAACTGGTGAGTAGAATGTCTTATATTATTCTAATCATTAAACAGTAAGCATGTAATTTTAAAATAATATTGGCACAGCTTAAAAGCCTAGACTCAAATTCAACACAGTGATCTCCTTTGTTCCACAGATTTTACTAGTAAAGTTAGCAATAGCAGGGGAATAACATCCCTCTTCTCTGCATAGAGAGAATCCATGGCTGGAAGGTACAAACCTCTCCATAGCTGGCAACACTTTTTCCCATTGAAATGCCGGTGCCTCTATCCTGGTCCAGAACAACATACTGCAGGCAAAACTAGTTGACACTGATCTGATCCGCTGTCTCCAGCATGTGTGGTTCAGGATCAGGAGAGGAGATGCTCAACAAATACATGATGTGCTAGCACTGTGGCCAAGGAGCATGAAACTGGTGGAAGACTGAGTCTGTACTAAATGTTTGAGACCTAGCAGTCATGTGAATTCAGATCAAAGTAAGACGAAGTAGAATGGATGGATTAAAAGGAAAGTAAATAGAGGGGTAGTTTTCTTAATACCCAGTCTGTGCAGAAATAGTAAAAAAAAAAAAAAAAAAAAAAAAATCATATGATCATAAGATATTTTTTTATGTCACACTGGAAGCTCTTAGCTCTTCAAGAATTCACAGCAACTCCTCACAATTTCTTTGTCAATAAAAAAATAATCTTTTTACCTTTGAAATGGAGTTGCTTACATGCATAATGCAGAGTATGTATTCATGTAGGTTTTTTGATGGTGAGATTTTTTTCTATTATTATTCTATTTTTCTTGATAACATTTTTTTAATTTGGAAATAAAGCTAGCTTTAAATCTATTCAAAAAGAAAAACACAGATGATTTACATGATTGCTCTCCCTATGAATCATATAATATACACTGAAAATCTGCTGTGGGGGAAAACTATTCTGTCTTTTCCTTTGTGCACTATAATGTATCTGTTTCTACAGCAATAATTTAAAACTCCTAAATGTTGCTAATGAAATCTTCTATTATTACAGTTCTGGGAAAGAGATATTTAAATATAAAGTTTCTGAAATGTATGGCCTTGGGAAATGCTAAAAATATGGTACTGAATTCTTTGAATTTGGGGAAGAAATATTAAGAAAGAATACTACTTATTCTCCATGTGGGAATTTTTCGTTACTAAATGCTCCCAAGACACAGATGTTATATGTTACTTGAGCAGAAATCTCCAAAATTAGCCAGTCTTTGCCATCAGAAATATATTCTTGTCTTTGTTATTCAGTTTACATTTCTACTACTTCTAACACTGTATTAATCTCCAAATTCTGGACATCTAAAGGCAGTGTGAAAAAACAGATCTGTAAACAGAACAGGTGCCAGATCTACCCATCTGTAGCTTCTAATAAGTTTATGGACTTCTTACTCATTTTAATAGTTCTGCTCTTTTTTTTTCAAGTATTCATTTAAAGCATGGCTGCACAAAGAGCACAATGATATCTATTTACAGTCTACCACAGGGCTAATGGCAGACCATGAGTTTACTGTCAATGTTTTCTTGTGGAGTTTTGTATAATCCTTGCAGTAGTAGACAAACTCCAGGATATTTGATATATATTTGAGCAATATTTGATCTTAAATTTAGTTGTAACATATATTTTTTCTTTATGTGTGTGTGTACACAGTATATTTTATTTATATGAATTATGACCAGATTGTCCAAAAGGGAAAGGCACATCCAGCTTCTCAGAGGTAATTTCTGAAGCAAGTTTTCAATAAGATTTCACAGCTAGAGGAGATATCATTCTAGACAGTGTCAAGCTAGACTTTTATTGTGGATTTTAATAACATTTTAATATGATTTCAATCATACATTCATGTGGTCATATTTTTATCCTAAGCAACAGAACATTTACTGAGTACAATAAATGGGCTTTTTGAAGGAGCAAACACAAGTCAGTTTGCAAAAGTCTGATCAGGAGAAAAAGGCAAGGTAAAAGAATAAAATATATTTCAGTATATTTTGAATATACTGAATATTCTGTCACATCAGGAGCTAAAAATAATATCAGAGTAGGGTGAATCTCAACATACATTTATCTGGATGACTCTAGTGAGAAGTATTCATTGCCAAGGTGCACTATAAATATTGGCTGAAATAATGCTTGTAGTGATCTGAACTGTGCTTCACCTTTAGATGCATGGCAGAAATCTGTCTTTCAAGGAAAATAAAATAATAGTATTTCTGACTGTTTCATTCTGGACAGAATATTCAATGATGTCTTCTCCTTACTGGACTGGACTGCTCAATCAGCTGTCTAACGCTTCAGGGAAACATCAGCTGATAAATCAGCTTCTGAGTGGGAAAATGCCTGACTGAATTTTAACAACCTCTTTTCATTATCAATGAGAAACCCATAGTGTTTCATTCAACAATAATGGACATTGGGCCTAGAGGAAGAGTAAGGATGGGAAAAAATTACTTCATCTGAATCTAGTCAAGGATAGAGATTGAAGGTGTTTTGTTTTTTTAAATTCATTCTACTGCACATGTTCCATATGGCGAGTCTAATGAAAAACAAAGGAAAAATAAGATTAGTTTGTGTAAAAAAAGATAAATGCTGTTTTACTTAATTGTTAAAGGCACTGTTAAAAGATAATGACTAACCAATACAGTGTGGTGAGAGCAATATGAAGTAGGATAATCATCTGAAGCTCATGCAAGCCATGTTAGCCTCTAGATAGTCTTTTCCCTAAGGTATAAACAGAATCTGAATTTCAAAACAGAGCTTAACATAGTTCTTTCTTTTCTGTTAAATATGGATTTGGACCATAAAGAAATAAAATCTACCTTCTCTAAATTTTCTAAATTTCTTTGTAATCATCCATTAAAAAAAAAAAAAAAAAAAGTGGTATCTATAGACAAACTACCACTTGAACTTTTCTAAAGTCAGTATAAGTACCCAATATAGGTAAAGGCTATATAATCCAATACCATCTGCATAATACTTTGAGGCTGGATCAATGGAACTAAATTTTGTTGCAATCAAAGATGTCTTGTGAATACATATATTTGTTTTTGTTTGTTTGTTTGTTTGTTTGTTTGTTTCCTTTTATGCCTTTGTCTAGGAGAAGAGGACCCCAATTTATGAAATAGGAGTGGAGCTGATTATTCAATGAGATTGCAAATTATCTTCCAAGGCTGGCTATAGGTCAGACAAATGAACATAGCTAAAATTATATTACAGTTATTCAGAGAATTGTATCAGTCATTCATTAAAGCATGTGAATAAACTCTCACTTTTTAAAACAGATTCTCTAATGAGGGAAACACCCTTTGTTATGTTTCTCTAACTAAGAATAACTAAGGCAGAGCATGAAAAGAGAAATTTCTTAATCTGACTAAAGATACAAATGATTAAGACCTCATAACGTATGGCAGTAAAGCACCGCCATTTATGCTGCCATGGACCCCACATGGTGCTTTGTTATCTCTTGGGAGCAGGACACTAAAGAGGGTCAATGCCTTTAAAGGCTGAACACTAAATGACCTAGGTCTCCCATTTTTACTTTTATGTAATAGCATACATGAAATTTATGAACATTGTCTAAAGATTCCCAAATTGTTCAAATTGTGTTGCCACAAGAACTTTTGGTTACATTGAACTTTATGCATAACTCTTGCAAGCCTTTCCATGCATGTTAACCAGAAAAGCCTGAACAATCCTTTGCAGAACACTTAAAGGTGTTTTACATAGGTCCCATGATTGTATTTGCTGGAATTTTTTGGTGCCTAGAAGTTACAGGTAAACATAATAATCATGCTTGCAATAGTCTATATTCCTCTGTTAGACATTCATGACTATTTGTTCCAGCCAAATGGCAACTGAGACTGTCCCAAGAGACCAATTTGAATGCAGATCTTTTGTTGCCTATCTACAGAATTCTTTTGGTTTCTTAAAGAGAACTGACAGACACTGAACTCCTGTCAATCTGAGCTAGTAGCCTAAAATTGGGTAATATGATTGCTCACCTTTAGCTCCAGAGAAGGCAATGGCAAAAGTCCCACAAAGTTACAAGACCC
The DNA here is from genome assembly GCA_011076525.1 of Nettapus auritus. Lineage (NCBI taxonomy): Eukaryota > Metazoa > Chordata > Aves > Anseriformes > Anatidae > Nettapus > Nettapus auritus. The sequence goes on along the minus strand of CM021771.1, from coordinate 20,068,851 downwards.
TTGGTTCGACATACAAAGTAATGTGAAAATTTTCAAAAGTAATTTGAAATTCTCTTGCACACAGATAGTGTCTGCTAAATGAGAAAGCTTTTATGCTATGCCATGTTACCTGTATATGCTCCCCATTCCATGGGGATATAAATGTGTACTACAATAGTGAAGTCAATGTAGCTAATTTATACCATCTGGGCATGTGACACACACACACAAAAAATAGTTACAAAATGATTCCCCAGCGTAATAATATTTGTATAGATGAAAAGCCAACCAAAGAGGAAAAATAATAATAATAATAAATAATAATAATAACACTCATGATTATATGTGAAGAAAAGCACCATTTGTCTTCAATTTTTTTTTATCACTTCTGAATTTTAAAATATCCGTACCGCATTTTTTCTGCTCACAGTTGTTAGTAAACTGTGTTACTTTACAACTGAAGAGCTGAAGTTTAGTGAGGACTAATAAACTACACAAATGTAATTGATCTTAGGCAGCTATCTGGGAAATTCTTAACAATGAGAAGAGTGTCTCTTCTTTAAGTGATCTTAAAAAGACTGAACTTTTATATTATATTTGTAGGATGGGTGAACATTCTTTCTACTTCCCCTCCTGAGAATTTTTTTGTTTTTAAAAACCTAATTTTTGCATTGCTGAGAATACTACATCCTTCATTTAGAAATGAAAAAGAGACTGTTTATCCAAAAAAAAAAAAAAAAAAAAAGGATTATTTTAGTTGTTTGTAAATCCAAGTAGGTTAAATCTGATTCATTTTTAAGACTTCAAAAATTACTGTTTTAGTAAATTTTATAGCAATAAATAAAGGTGCTGAATCCACATGAATGATTAGGCTGCTTAAGCCAAAATATTTGTCTTACAACTTCAATTCCTCCAAATCAAAATCAACAAAAATGAAAAAAGAAAATTGATTAAATTGATTTAAAAGTCCTGCTGATGCTACTATTGAAACAAAATTGTTAACTATATATATATATTATTAGAATTTAATTAATGATAAATGTAAACCTCCCCATTTAGAGCTAAATTGCTCTAAATGTTACGTTACACTATCTTAAATATGTCTTGATTTTATACTTGTGTTTTGGAGAAAAAAATAAAAGTTGGTGGGCAATTTCAGAAATTTTTCTAGGTAGATTCACCAAATACTATTTTTCTAAGAAGTGTTCATATTGACCATACTAAAATCTTAGCAAAAATTATAAAACCCTTTTTCTATTGAGCTTTGCTTCTAGTTTTAAAGGAAATTAATCTATAAGGCACTCAGGAGTTCAAAGCTGGTGAGTCAACCACATATTTATGACACTTGTAACCTTGGAATTCACAATGTTCTCTGTATTAGATTAATATTTGTCTCATTTTCTAGAACGATGCCAGGCTCAGACCGATGTTGCTACATTGTTGATTAACCGTGCTTTTTTGTTGTACCTGGCTTATTCCCTACATTATCTTTAGAAATCAAAAACACTTATATTTATAAAGCTTATTTAAGACACACGCCTCCACAGCTGATTGTTTTCACACCTATAATTTAGAAAAGATTAATTCTTTTCCTTTTCTAAAAGAAAATATAACTGTCAAACATCCTCAAGAGCCCAGGCTGATTCTGTGCTTCCTTCAAATGGTATTTTCTTAAAAACAGTGGATGGTGGAAAATTGAACAAGCTAGTTTGGATTTTATGAATAACCCCCAAAAGCCCAGATTCTCAGCACACAAATGAAAATAAATTGCTTATATAATACTTCTAAAAGTCATATGAGAAGCTTGCATTTCTTTCTAGAAACTGAGTGACCTCGGAACTGACAAATATCTTCTAAGAACGACACATTAAACTAGATTCACCTATATGTAATGTCATTGAAAATCTTTATGAAGATCACATTGCAAGATGCACATTTTTGAGTTTTCTGGCTATTGACCAGAAAATAGGCATGATTTTCTATTTCTTGTTTAAGTACATAAAAACATTGCAACACACTCCTTACAATAGCTGGGAATCACAGAGTCTGGAATGCATTTATTACCATCACACAAAGGAAAGTCTCATGGTGTCCATTTTATAGATGAGGGAGAAGCCCAGAAGCCATGCGGGGAACCTGAGTTTCTTTGAGACCTCTCACTGGCTTAACTCACTGCCTAATGCAGCTAACCCTGTCTGTGTCACTTCAAGACAGCCAACTCGTTTTGAAAATACACATACCTACTTATTCAGTGCTACTAGGTGCTACTAGGAAAACATTATGTTTCTGCTTACTATTTTCACTGGTACTGGTTATTTTCCAAATGAAGTGGAACTTTTTAAATTAACTGTGAAGTGATCTGAATGCGTGTTTTTTAAATTAGTTCTACTAAAAAAAAATAATAATAATAATAATAAAAATAAAATGATATTGATTAGATTAATCTCACAAGTCAATTGTGATCACAAGAGTTTCTGGAGACAACAGTATCTTAATTAAACTGAGTGGCTATGACCTTAGTTTGAAATTAACTTCCTTGCAACCTTTTAGCCTTCCAGAACAGAATAGGGTTTCATGGTCTCTGAAGTGAGCCTGAAGGCTTGGTTTGAGATCTTAGCTCCTCTTCCCATTGCATCTATTTGCTCTTTAAAACAATAAAGACAATAAAACAATTCTAATAAAACAATTCTCATCTCACCACAATAAAGATCAGGAGCTTTTTATCCAAGTTTTACTGACAGATAGGTAAGTGTTTCTGTCAGGAAGGCTGGATGCAGGAGAAGAGCAGAAGGGAGAGCTTGTAAGACTATTCACGTACTGTGGTTCTGATTCTAACAAACCACAGAGAAGCTCTTTTGTGCCCTTCTCCTTGTAAACATGGGCAACAACTTTCATGATCCTGATTAATTATGCTTTTGCACTTCCTCTTGTGAGTAGTACAGCCAGGCAGAGAGAAGTAACAGAGCACTGCTCCTTCTTTCCTTCACACTCTCCAGCCTCTCTCAGTGGATATTTTTTGTTCTCCTGTAACTTTTACAGGGTCATTCCTCTGTTCTCTCTTTCTGTGTAACACAGTTCAAAACACGAATTCCCTAGTGTAACCAGGGAGAGGGGAGACTTTGCATAAGCAGAAAACAGTCAGATGGAAAAACAGCTTGAAAATAAGTTTAGGACATAATGTGGAGTTTGGGAGATGCACCATCGTGTGGGAGATATCAGGACCAAAGGGACCAGGCAAAGAGGAAGATTAAGGTTCAAATTACCATTGCAAAGATAATCCAATTCAAAAATATATACCACGATGGCAGTACACAGGTAATGCTCAGTAAACTTCTTAGAAGCTACTGACACATTTTAAATACCTGTTTATATATAACCCAATTAGCCTTCAGCAGCAGAAGTTTCTGAAATTTGTAATGTGAAAGCTCACAGATGTGTGAATATTTGAGCTATTTATTATTATATCCAAACATGTTCATTCTAGTTTAATCACAATATAACTGGCTTTCAAATTATGATATATGTCTTCAAAAAGCACAGTAAGGGGGAAAACAGATACTAAATTAGGTCATATTAATTGAAGGCAGAATTTTTTTTAAAAAAAAAAAAAGTCATATAGAACAGTATTTGAGGGTAGTCATAACTATACAGGAAGAAAAAAAATACACAATTATTTAAGGCATAGAAGTGAACTATTTGGAATTCCTACCAGCAAATTACTAAATATGTAATAGATAGTGATATTTCTCAAATACATGGTAATAACTTTTGCAAGATGATAAAAGGTATTTCAAAATAAAAAGGAATTAAGAATTTCTAGAAAAAGTAGGAAGCAAAATACTGAGCCAAAAATTAAGAAATGCACCCCTCCCTCCCTCCATCCCCCCATAATTTAACAGCACCTTATAAAAATATTAAACAATACAGAGATAGCTTTGCAACTAACAGTTGATCTGCGGTACATATGAACAATATTCAGCACAAAAGAAAAATTAGCCTGTTGCACTACACAGTAATTAGCAGGTTAATTAAACACAGTGAGAACTGTATTAAAGACCAGGCCTGACAAATTTCCCATTTCAAGCTGCCAAATAGTACAATAGTAACCAAGCAGTTTTCACATCAAACTGCTGCATTTCTGGAGCACAGATTGGCATCAGAATGGAGTCAATAATTCAACGATGGTGTTGGAGTCAGTCTCCATTTTTATACAAAAGATTGTGAATAGAATTGTTTTAAAAAGGTAAAGGTAAGCGTATTTAATTTTTTAGTCAATTTAAAAGATGCTAAAAGAAAAAGATGCTAAATGCATTAAAAATAAGGAACTTCTATTTTTTCAGCTGATAAAGTATCAGATGTTATTTATTTTTTCATCTCAAAAATGGGGACCAGTTGGTTGGATGTCAGTTATTGAAAAATCTCTGTGTGAAATTTAAAATGCCCATTGGAAAAGCATAGATCAATTAAGCCTAATCCACATGAATCAGTGAGAGAAGGTCACACTTTACTCACACGCAGGAGTACTGTGAAGATGCTACTGCCAAGACTGATGAGAGGAATGCAGTGGATTTATGATCTCCTGATTTGACAATGCCCTGTGCTCAGAAATTAATGTCTATAGGACAGTGTTAGGACATAGGGGGTAAATGAGCTGCTAGTTAAAAATGTGCTACAAAGAGGTGGAAAAAAATGCTTGTTTTTTTTTCAAGTTGATTTGCAAGGAATGATGCAGGTCTAAATGTAGCTTCCAGAAGACCCAGATTATCAAGGATAAACCAGTAAATGACAATCAAGTTAAGTCTATACAAATGTAAACTCCTATAAAGGATATAGCACACATATACCTTGCATAGTAATGCTAATGAGAAACGAGAAAAAGACATGAGAGGGAAAAATCACTGAGTAGTGCCCTTCTGTGTATGGCTAAGGGTAAGATCTCATACTAGCCAAACTATGAAACACAGTGCAAACATGGACTTGTTTCTGATATTTAAGACACACTAGTAGGTATCAGTTGGGCAATTATTTATCACAAGAAAATAGTATCTCTTTGTCCCATTGCAAAACCAGAGATCTTTATCAGGTCTTTTTTTGGACAACCTCAGTTGTAAATTAATTGGTGTACACCTACATTCAGCAGCTTTTGGCATGCCTGCCTGGCAGATACAGCAGTGAAAAAATATTTTTCATAAATTCTATTTGTGTCTCTTACAGAATAAATTTTTTCCCATACAAGTAGTAAGGTATCCGATACAACTTAGAAGAGCAGACCGAGTATAGAATTTTAAGAGATTTTGGTTCCATAGGGAAGGCATCATCTTTTACAAAATGCAGCAAGTTTTCAGAGCAATAGCTGAAGAGCTCTAATGGATCCACCACAGAAATTCTCTTAGGATTTCTCTGTAACAGTAATTTGTGTCATCTCTGAAGTATTTAAGTTACATTAAAAAAAAGATGATTTTTCCTAGATCAGATTTAAGACAACATAAAACAGTAATCACAATTATGAAAAATATTGCCATAGTCAAAGTCAAAGTGGGGCAGAGAATCAGAAATTATAAGTGCATGAGCAAAGTAGGATATAGGATAACAAAAAGTTGAATTAAATGCACATATTCACAGTGATAGAACAGTACCAAGAGATTCTTAGAATCAATTCAAGTTTTAATTTGCTTTTCTGAACTTTTATTTCCCCTTGATCTTCGTGGAAGGGGATTTTTATTTATTTATTTATTTATTTTACCTTTGTGAAAACTGTTTTCTTAAGTGGGGCCCCTTCTGCCTCTTCTGGTTCATTTTTTAAAGAGATACCTCTACTTGGAGCTTTTGGCCCCACTATGGTTTCTGCACCCAGAGGGACCCTCCCCAGTGAACTCAAGAATCCAGCCCCTAACATGCTTTACTCTGTACTTAACAACATGCTGTGTATCAGTACCCCAAATCCTGTGTGTCTCTGAAAAGTGAGATAGCCAGATGGAAACAAAACTGATCTGATTTGGTTAGTGAGATGGTGTTGGAGGAGCTAAAGGAACTGGAGCAGATGGAGGGACACCCCTAATTGAATACTGTTGAGTAATGGAAAAGGTGTAGTTCAGGTATGGGCAAGCACTCCAGCATTATCATTTTAACCAAGCCATTTTTATGTAAAGGTTTAAAAACAGGACCAAGTTACCATGGAAACTGATTGAAGCAGAGACTTACTGTAAATTCCTTTCTAGACGAGGATAACAGGACTGACAGGTGGGCTGTAAAAGGAAAATGAGTGCAATATAAAGTTAGGCATGATGGTCTGTTTTCTCTTCCTAAAGGTATCTTTTATAGCTCTGCTTTCTCTCTACTGTTTTCTACAGTGATATATTGACTGTGTCTTAAACGATGCTCACACCCAAATGAACCTTTTATTTTGTCATAATCCTATTTGCAAGGAGATGTACGCACCCTGGAGAAAAGAACTGAAGGGCAGGTCACTCCAGTTATTTTCCCAAATTATTATGTCTTGCCAGAATCATCAGGGAGGCAGAGCCATCACTCAGGAAATGCATTTGCATAAAGTGCCCTTTGCTGCCAATGTTTATATTTTGCTCCTGAAATATGCTCTAGGTACATTCATACCATAGCAGAGTGCTCTCGTTGTGCAAATATGAGAGGAGGTAACAAGGGATTAATGTGTTGATGGTGAAGAAATATCAGTTTTCCCTTTCTCAAAAATGTTGGAAGTATACTTATTTGCTGCAATTCAATTCAAAGTCAAGATGATTTAACTTGTTAAATACTTTTCTTACTCCTATGGATGATGGTAAGAATAACATAGATTAAAGTACACAGCCCCCAGAATTTGGTGCCAGAGTTTTAAGAAGGGAAATTGGCAGAGAATGAACAACAGCAGAGCATATACCCTTTCCACTTGGAATAGTTAGCTGTCAGCACTGGAAAACTGTTCAACATATGAATATGCAATATCTTTTAAAATCTGTGCCGGATATTTCTACCTGCTGTGCTTAATTTAAGAATCTTGTTTTATCATTAGAGAAAAATTGCTCTCTCTTCCAAAATAATTTTCTACTAAAAGGAAGGAAAGAGAAGGGTCAAATTCATACTGAACTCATCCTGATACTTTTCGAGCCTAAAGTTTCTGCTTCTTGGTTCCAGTTCCCAACTGGAAATATATTTGCACATGCCCTCTGACTTGAAGCAATTTTCCTCAGGAGTTTTAAGAGGTTTGCTGTCACAAGTAATCATAGCTGGTCCCAGTGCTCTAGAGTCACAGTAGATAGCCACCTTCTCCAGCATGGTTACCTTAAAGCTAGATAAAAGTAATGGCAAGAGGTGGTTTTATTGTCAGAAGTAAATGTTCTGCTCACCTTCAGTATCTGTCTTCCTCAGTGCTGTGGGGGTGGGGACATCACAGATGGTTCCTGCAAACTAATCACAGAAAACACAGTATTTGGTATATTGCATGCATTTCCAGGCAAATAATGAACATTTTTTACTTAATATCTTCCCTGTGGAAAGCTGGACACCTTAATAAGATGTATTGTGCTCTAAGAAAATGCATATTACGTGTTAAAGTTAAGATGTGATTAATCATAGAACTCTGAAATAAATGATGCATAGGCTAACCATTACCTATCCTAAGTGAGTTCTGATGATGGTGTTTATTGCATGTAAAGCTTTTTGGTAATAATACAAAGAGAATCATGGGGCCAAATTTTGCTCTTTTCCACCTGTGTAAGTTCATCTTTGATGCAGAGTTGTGTCCACCTCATTATACCTGTGTGTCTCCAAGCCTCAGAAGGCTGCAAGGCCAGGCTTAGTGCAGGCAGGCTTATGCAGAGGCTTGTGCTGTCTTCCAGATGGAACACTTAATACATAAAGGGTACAACCATTTTGCCACTTAAAGGAAGTTATTTTAAGTATTTCTATGTTTTTGTCTTTGTACTTGGATAAATCCTACCTGAAAAGGGCCAACAAATACTGTTGTGCTTTTCAAGAAAATGAATTCACCATAAATATAGAAATTATTTCAAAGATATGCTCCTCATTTTAGAAAAGATGTCCTAAATTTAATTCAAAAGATGTTCTAAGTTTAATTCATGATGCTGCAGTTTAATTCAATTAAAATTATGTGGCACCACTGTATGTTCCCACATTTCACTTTTTATTAAACATCCCAGGAGAGTTAATTATTTTTCGTACTTCTATGACAAAAATGTCATTTCAAATAATTGTGATCAAATTCCCCACACAGGTGTTTATAGCTATCTTGGATTTAATTAAGGAAGTCAGAGAATTAAAAATGAGAATAACAAAGTTCATAAAATAGGACAATACAACCTGAATTTACAAACGCTTGCCTAATGGAATGATTGTCCAAAAGCAAAGGTGGGGATTAGAGGTACAAAAAAATGGAAGTATTGTTAGAAATTGGGGAAAAGACAGCAAATAAGTTCTAGAGGGGAATAACAACAACAACAACAACAATAATAATAATAATAATGGAAACAAACTACCTAAGGATAGTTCTTGCAAGCCTGAGCAGAATTATATGAAAATCACTGAACCCTGCAGAGGTGCCTTGGATAAGGCACCTTGTTGTAAACTTCCAGACTAGCCCTGAAAGTAAACAGCTAAATACTCTGAAAGTGTTGTTTGGACTTAGAGAGAAAAAAATGCCAGACATTTACAATATATCTACGTATTCTTGCTGCCACATTTTTTTTCAGAAAAGGAAATTATATGAACAGATTCTGTGCATGGATGTAAGTTATTATCAATATAAAGAATACAGTAGTATTCATATGTAAGAACTCGTTATTACATCAGAACCTGGCACAAGTTTCTCATTGCTTTGTCTTTGTTTTCATGGAAGACAGGTGAGTAATAAAATCAAGTATTTTGTTTACCCATAGGTAACTCATGGATCTTTGTCAATGCAGGTTTATCAATACACAGTCTGCACGGGTTTAATACATGACAAGGAGACAAGCAATCTGTGGAGAATGGCACTGGATGTGATGCAGATCAGCAAGAAAGAAATTGAGGATGAAAAGACGGAGCAGTTTCTGAAGAATCAGGTAAGGAACACAGGTGATTCCCTACAAAGTGTAAGTTAAGTTGTACAAAGAACCATTTGAAATAGATTTGCCTGTTTTGTCCTTTCTAGTATTTTTGAAAATAACGACTGCATGTGTCTATGGATATATGTATAAACACACACATACCCTTCTTACTACCACTCAAACAATAAATTTTCTTTTTGAACAAAATTGCCATGACCCTCAGTGCAAATACTTGCCATCCTGGTATGTGATTTTTTTGTTTGTTTGTTTTATTTTTTAAAATAAAATCCATATGCTATAATCCACTTTATTTTGTTTAAATAAAACATGTTCCTTTTTGATACAGAAAACCAAATGAGTAGTATTTGTACAAAGAAGTAAAAGAGAGTTGTGTTCCTATTCTTTCTCAACCAGTCAGTTCCAAGTTCTAAAACCTTAAATTATGCTATCCTAATACTGAGCTCTTTGGGCATTACACACACTGCAGACAAGCGGGTGTGTTATAACCTGCCTCTGCCTTCTGACACCAGTGACACGTAAAGAGTTCATTTAGAGCTGGCACACACTTTTAGTTCCTTAGCCTGGATAAAGGCAAGTAAAAAACATATTTACAGAGAAGCAAAGTTGGACGAACAGTGAGCAACAATTCATCCTTTCTTCCTCTGCTCCCTTACTTTAGCAAAAAATTGTTTTACCACTTGTAGTGACACAGTGGTAGAAGTAAATGTGACAGGAGAAAGTACCTTCTCTACAGCCTGAAACTAGCTGGGCAGCTCAGGTAACTGCAGGCTGCATGAGGCCTTTCCATTATTCGTGACAGAAACACTCTCTTCACTTTTTAGATATAGCTTATTTGGATGAAATTACATTTGCCACATCATGAGATGAAAGGAAATGCTCACAGCTAAACACTACATGTCCATTATTTGTCTGTCCACTTTATCTGCACCTCTCCCTTCCACTCACAAAACTAAAGCTAATGAGAGACACCGGTACACCAAGCCATCGGCTGTTAAGAATGGCTCCTTACAGGGCTTCACATACCTGAGTAGCACCATCAGCTTATCATGAATTCAGTAAACATGCTCAAAATAGAATTCCTTGTAGTTCAGCCTTGTTGGAGACGTGCTTTAACCCCCCCACAAAATGCCTATGTAAATGCTTATGTTTAACTCTTATAGAACTATATCCAATGTTTTGAGATAGCACTATTTAAGTAGTGCTAATTAGCATATACTATGAATTCCCAGGAACACTGCAGAAAGTTAAAAACATAAGAAAGAAAGAAGGAAGGAAGGAAGGAAGGAAGGAAGGAAGGAAGGAAGGAAGGAAGGAAGGAA
>CM021771.1:20032680-20058463 GCA_011076525.1 Nettapus auritus | reverse complement strand
GAAGGAAGGAAGGAAGGAAGGAAGGAAGGAAGGAAGGAAGGAAGGAAAGAAGCGCAGTTCCCAGTTAAGCATCTCAAACAAAACAAAACAAAAAAATCATTATTATTAGTTACATCATAGCACTTACATGTAGCACAGTTCATGATTTTGTAAATGTTTTGTTCATGTTAACATGTTGCACTTTCTGCACTTTGGTAAGATTACCACGTATTCTGCCAGTTCCTCTGTATGTTGTTGATTTCTGCAAAATGACAGCAGCTGCATTAATGTAAAAAATAAAAATAAAAAGGTTCAGAGTATCAGCAAGGATGCCTCTAATGGGAGAAGCAGCATAATTCAGCTGGAGTTTCTAGGAGATGCAATATTCATCAGTTACAAACTTGGGAATGTCATATTGTAAAATGTACAAGATAAAAGACGCTGTGTGGTGTTTCAGCTGGTTCCATTTGCCATATGGCATATTATTATTTTGTATTACCCTGGGGAGTGCAATAAAAGGGAAAGGAGACCAGAGCACACTCGAGGTATATAGAATAATATGCAGAAATTCTATAGTTCTTAATTATAGCAATAAGGTCTGTAACTGAAATGGAGGTGGAACTAAATACAAGAGCTAAATGTGTGTTATACTCCTCTCCAGCTACTGGAAAGTAATAAACTCCTATCAGGAATATTTACACAGGAAGAAATTGCCAGATACCATATGTAAAAGCCTACAGACAACCCCAAAGATGGTTGACTCAAAAGTCTGTAAATGCTATGTGTAATCCTATGCACATTACCGTAACATGGTTTTACATCAGGTTTTCTGTGTTAGGTTGGATAAAATACCAGATTGGTAGTCTTTAAGAATGAGATTCCATATTTACAACTATAATAAAATCATCAAATGAATTATTTGAATTATTCAAACACACATTTACGTTGTGTGGGTTGGAGGGTAGTGTCTGGTGAAAACAATTACGGTAAAGGATTCCTACATGAATAGTGGCAGTCTGATATCAGGATAAGTGAGCTGTTCACAGGGCCTAAAAAATCCCCAAACAAAATCTCCAGACCCCAGATTTGGAAAGGCAGAACATGTTTCAGAAGTCACAAGCAAATTGTTATCAACATATCCACAACTCATGCAAAATTTCAGGCAAGTAGGTGCAATGAAAAATTACATTTCAGATTCCATCTGTAAATTCAGTTCTTCCCATGCCATTGAGCTTCACCTCCCCTAACCTTGAGTGCCATCTTTGGAGGTGTAGTCTGACTCTGAAGCAAATTCCAACCAAGGTCATATAATTCTCTGCAAGCTATTATTCAGTCATTACTTAAATTTTAAAAGACAAATTTTCTGATACCAAATCACAGAAATTTACAGGCTTGCATTTTTTTGGAATAGCTTGTCTCTAAATACCATAGGCCATTAGATGCAGCATTTCAAGATCTGTTACAGAAGCAGAATACTTTAAAATTATTTATGCTAATTGTGCAATACTTCAGATGGCATCTTCAAAGCTATCATCTATTCAAGTGTTCAGTTTGAGCAGCCAAAAAGTAGAAGAGAGTTCCTTTTAGCCAGATCTTTAACAGTAATAAATCAGAGAAATTCTAGTAATTCTCAATACTTCCTATTATGTATTATGTATTTAGATTTCCTGTTAGCTTTTACCAGCTATTAGGAAGATAACTTTTTTAGTAAGTCATCCAAGTGACTCAATGTCATTTAAAGATACCACAGCCTCCCAGTTCAATGAATAGATGAGGCTGGCAGGTGAGGCTGAGCTGCAATTGCTGTGCAAATTAGTGCATACATTTCCATTTCTCAGCTAATGCTAACACCAACTCAGGACACGTTTTCCACTGTGTTATCAAACCCTATGAAGTTTTCACACTGAGTGCCACTCATACTTATTCTACGAATGATCTTCTGTTTTGGCAAGCAAAACAGGTTGATGTAAAAATGACTGACTGATGTCAGTAACTAAGGGCCATTATTAAGTGAGAGATGCGAATAGGGAAGGAAGGAAGGCAGGAAGGCAGGAAGGAGGGAGGGAGGGAGGGAGCCAGTTCTCACTATTGGTCTCTAAGGCATTCTTTGCTGTTAAGTCAGCAGGAATCCTGAATATGTGTTAACTGACAGTTCAAGTTGGAAGTCTCTTATCTTGTAAACATAGTCACTGAATTACCAAACATGTCTACCATTATATTCTTTAAAGGAGAGCTATGCAGTATTACAAGAGGAGAATAGTGTTTCTATATATTTTCCTTATTAGTATGTATTCAATTCCATACTCAGGGAAGATAACTAGTGTTTGACAGAATTAGTGTTTACCTTATCCTAATAAACTGAGAATTTAAAATACTTTTATTTCTGTTATTCTGATAATCTCTGTTACCTTGACAGCAAGCATAAATGAATGTGTTATTTCATGCTAAATTTTCAGTGTAGGAGTTTTAAGATGGTAATGGAAAAATAACTTTTTTGAAATACTTAGTAATTTCTTCTGAAAAAATAGAAATATTTAATTAAATATCAGAAATTGAAAGTAAATATGAGTTCTTCAACTTAAAATCTTACCGTAAAAGAGTAATTGCTACTGCTATTATTTTTTAATAAACCAACTCACTATTAAGTTCCACATTGAAAACTCAGGAAAGCATCAAAAATTTATAACTGGAAGAGTTTTCCATTAATAAATGGAAGCGTTCTACTCAAGAAAAGAATTACATTCCAAAGTTTTCTCATAATATGCAAACTTTTTTTTTTTTCCTGCTGGTTCAATTCATTTAACAAGTTAATTTTTTTGATTAATTGATCATGAGAGTATTACAGTGTAATGTTGATTATATTAGATGTGTACACTTTCAAGTCTTCAATTAGTTTAAGAAAATGCAGATAGGCCAAAAATTTGCTATGCTTCAGAGGAAGAATTTTCAATTACATTCAGCAGGGAAACCACACGTATTTTTATCTAACCACAGTTCTTAAAAAAAAAACAAGGGATGAATAGTGAAAAAGTTTTAAGAGAATTTTAGACAGGACAGAATCTTAAAGACGTGACCTGTTTAAGTAGTATATTGCACTTTATAAAACTGTACATGTGAGCTATGCCCTCAGGTCTTGGTGAAAATGCAGTATTTAAAAAATTGGAACACTGGTTATATAAACTGGAATAATAAAATTGTTAGTATACTCAGCCTCTAAATTTTACTTCCAGGGGCAGTAATATAGCGAATTTCATAAATACGCCTTTACTTGAAAACTTGGAAAGACTTCATCTTGCATCTGCCTTGTGTTTAGGAGGTGCCCAAGATCTAGCTAAATACGATCTCTGTATCTGTTTTAGGGTTACTTTTGATATGTATTCAACTGTCAAATCCTCATATGCTTCTTCCAAAAAGATGCTCTGCTGGATATTTGCAGTACATTATGAACAGATGTTGTTCCTGCTCTGCTGATTCATGTTAGAGGACTTGTATCTTTGATGGATTATGAGAAGTGGATGAAACCATAAGTGAACAACACAGTATAATAAAGAAATTATTTAGGATTTCACTGCTCTTTCTAAATGAACTTACTCACAACAGATTCTCGACTGGTGTTTTCACACTATTCTAAACTTGGATCTTTTTATGCCATCAATAGCTAGCTGATAGTGTCTTAAGGTAAATGACTGGCTACATCTCAAATCCTGGTCACTCAACATGACCTGGATTTGCTGTGCTCCAGAAAAAAAACATAACATCATATGAGAATATGGACCATGATATGACCTTGTGGTCCAACAATATGATTTGTAATATCAGGAATTTTCAGTGCTACAGTTAGCAGATTCCATTTTGCAAACATGGCTTTTTAAGTGTGACGTCTACATTGCACGTTTCGGCCATCAAATCACTATTGAAGTACTGAAATACTGAAATGTTTTCTATCCTTTTGTTCTCAAAGATGTATATGCATGTTTTATTGCACTGTGGAGGTTCCTAAGAATCAAAAAAAATATTTGAAGCAAACAACAGCATATGAAGCAAACAACAGGACAAGATTTAAGGTATAGAATGAGGTGTTCTTTCTGAGTTGAGTTTCTTCTATATGAATGCTCGAGTACCAGCAATGAAGGTTCTACCAACCTTATGTACACCTTCATCTCTTGTTCAATCTTGCTTGCTTGAAGTACCTATAAGTAATTTCCTTGAACAGGCTAGTGAACTACATGCTCAGATGATCATTATAATTTCTAACTTTTAAAGCCATGTGTCTGCAATAACATCATGCTAGTAACAAATGATATTATAAATTGTTCTTTACTGTATAAACCTCCAAGGTATCTAAAGCTCCATCCAAACAGAATAAAGTGGGAGAGCATTTTTAAATTGGAAAATATTACAAGACTAAACATTGTTCATAGAATGAAAATAGCACTTTTGTAATTCCTTGCCTACCCCACTAAAGGACTATCTGATTTACATGAAATGAGTTAAAACATGAGATATAAATTCCTTTTTGCTGTTTAGAATATTACTGATTTTTTTTTTTTTTTTTTTGTCATCACAGATGACAGTAAATGTGATTAATTACTGCTGATAATTGGAGCTTCATTCCAGTGGTTATTGCTTGTCAGTAACAATTAATAGCTCCAGAAAATCCTCATTCATTTCATAATATTAAAGAATGATGGCTTCTGGGAATTATGCTAAACTAGCACTTTCAATTAGATTTCAAATTTTATAGTATATTGAATAACAGTTTATGGTTTTATAATAGTACCGGTGGTTTATTGTTGTATAGTAATCATTCTAATTACATGTGTGTTTATCTGGAGAATTACAATTTTTATGGTCATAACAAAAATAGTCACTTGTAAGTTATAATTTCTTTACAAGTATAGAGATTTTTGGTCTTTACTGGTAAAGACAATTTTGAATGCCAGTTGTATTGCTGTTCTCCCAATTTTTGATGGGCAAGATGCAACAGTTAAGGGATGAAAAGAAGGTTTAATTTCCTCAGTATCAAGAACCAAGTTGATATGACATGTAGCACAGACATCCAATTACAAGTCTCCTGCTTACAGCTGGACTGGGATTCAGGTATAACGCAGCAACTGTCTTATCTGAGCATCTCCAGAGTTACGGGAAGAAAGGAGGGGAATTCATCAATAAAGAGGAATTCATCAAAATACTGGCTTCAGAGAGTCATTGAGAAGTATGTACATCTTCCCCAGTAAATAACGTCCAGTAGACAGGAGGAAAACTGATACACATACACACCAACCAACCAACCAACCAAACAAACAAACAAACAACAACCACAACAACAGAAAGGGAGAAGGAACCAAGGAGTGACATGGACAAGCAAACAGGGGAGAGAGCGAAGGATGGTGTAAAATAAACAATGATAAAGTCCGTTGAAAACATATTATCTGAACAAAATTAGGACAAAATAATGCATACAGTTTAATATTTGAGACTAGAAAGAGTATAGTGTTGTTCTGTGACATTAAGCTTACCAGAGTGAATTTTAAGTTTCTTAACAAAGATGCCAGGAGGCTCTGAAGTTGACATGCTTATAAGATAAATATTTAAAATACAAATATACTAATAAAAATTCTGGCCCTGGGGAAGCCAGCGCACTTCTATCATTGATGTCTACATTGTCAGGATCTGAGTCATGGATCATATAACACAGTTCAACAAACAGTGGAAAAGGGAACAATGTGGAAAAAGAACTTTAGAAAGTTAACTTCTCAATTAGCATAGCAGATGCTGATTTCACTTGTGTAAGTGCTTCTGCTTAGGACTCTCAATTCAATTCTTTGATGCAGTCAGAGAATACAATTTCTATGAGGCTACTCCAAATAAACATTTGTTCTGTTTTGTCTTTTATCTGAATATGCTCTTTAAATTAACTGATAATTTTGAATATTTTTCTAATTTAATCTTACCTATACAAATTATCTAATGAATCTTTCAAATACAGAAAATTCTAGTGATTCGGTCTTGTAATATTCTTCCAGACAATTAAGTTACCCAAGTGTAGAACAAGGTAAGGTAAGAATCTATCCCATGAAGCACTGAATTGTTTTAGCACCTAGGTTAAGGAAAAAGTTAACAATGAAAATGGCAGTGATAATTCCAAGGAAATTTCAAGTCAAAACTGTAGCCCACTGTACAGTCTATTTAATGTATTCATTTTCCATTCAGTAATGATCCTTCAATGCCAGACTTCAAATGAAGTCAATGAGAACAAGAGCAAGACCTTTTTTATTTCTATTTAATTAGTTCATGCAAGTTTGCAAAAGCAGAAAATTACTGCTGTGACAGAGGAACCTCAAAAGATGTGCTTGTTCATGTCATTGGAAAAATCATAATCCAGAAGTTTGGATTATTATCTAGGAATATATAAACCTACTTGAATTATTTTAATCAGAGCTTTCAGACCATCTGTTCAAAATATTTCTTCTTACATTTTCATAATAGTATTATTACTTATTTGTTGTATACTAGCACCTAAAGGCCCGAATTAGCATTTATTCTACTGTGGCAGGTGTTGTATATACCATATTGAAACCAAGTGCAGAGTAAGCTGGGACTAAATATAAAAAATAACCAGCTTTGCAATTCCCAAGGTAAATTTAGGCTAAGTGTATGTTAGGTGTTATTTTAGAACCATTGTTTTTCTTAACATTTATTTTCATTTAAAAATATGTATTTGGACAATAAGCTCAAAAATGATATGATATTTAATAAATTCACAATTATGACATTAAAAACATTATTAAAGAGATCAAAGAATACAGCATGAATGTCAGAAAACTGGTACAAAAGGACAACAGACTTCAACAAATGCAATTCCATTTTCATATTCTTTGATCTAATCTAATAAACCTTAATCTTTCTATTGTAGGACAAAAATTCAGACATTGCAATCCTCTAGATCCAATTCTAATTTCTTATTCAGACAACTCAGTTTCACTCCCCAGTAATTTTCAGGTTTGATAATGGCAACAAATGTCTTACAATATATTTCCTATCTTCAGAACTGAATTTATTGATGAAGGGTTTCTCATTTTATTATTATAGAATTTATTTATTTTGCAAGGAAAAAAAAAAAAAAAAAAAAAAAAAGATTTTTCTTCTTTATTTTGTGAATGCTTAAATAATGACCTTTTAGTCCTTTTCCCCTAAATCCACCCTTCTCATTCCTTCTCTGACATTCTGGGTAATTTTTTATCAGATATCGTAAAGTACATTGTGCGGCTCAATGTCTTGAAGCCACAATGGGTCCTGGCTAGGATAGAGTTAATTTTCTTCCTAGTAGCTGGTATGGTGCTGTGTTTTAGATTTAGGATGAGAATAATGTTGGTAATACACTGATGTTTTAGTTGTTGCAGAGCAATGCTCACTCACAGCCAAGGACTGACTCTCAGCTTCCTGTGCTGCCCTGCCAACAAGCAGGCTGGGGGTGCACCAGGAGCTGGGAGGGGACACAACCAGGACAGGTGGCCCAGACTGGCCAAAGGGACATCTCACACCATGTGATGTTGTGCTAAACAGTAAAACTGGGGGGAGTTGTCTGGGAGGCTGCTGCTCAGGGTCTGGCTAGGCATCAGTAGGCAAGTGGTGAGCAATTGCATTGTGCATCACTTGCTTTGTATATTCTTTTATCATTATTGTTATCATTATTACTATTATTATCCCTTCCTTTGCTGTCCTATTAAACTGTCTTTATCTCAAGCCACAAGTTCTTACCCTTTTTTTCTTTTTTCTTTTTTTTTTTTTCCAATTGTCTCCCACCTGCCCCTGTGGTGGGGGGAGCGGGTGAACAGCTGTGTGGTGCTTAGCTCCCTGCCGGGATAAGCCTCAACACAATGATATTCAGCCTTCCCTAGAAGAGACACCTTTTTACATGCACTCTGTATTCAATTCCATTCAGCTACAATACAGCAAAATTAAACAATAAACCACAAAATCAATAATAGGTTTCTTTCTGTAAGTGTATGTAAAGGTAATGTTACTGTAAGTCGGTAAAAGCAGTGGTTACTCAGCACCTAAGACTAGATATTACTCACATTCTCAAGGAAAGGATCTCACGCTGACTTAAATTTAAGGTCCTAAGAAATGGCAGTATCCTCAGTTTCTGTAGCACAATATTACCATTATGTGTGTGAAGCATTTAGAAGCTTCTTAAATCGATTACTTCCACATGGTGACCCTCAGAAATGTATAGCAAGAAAGAGCAACCTCCATTTTCTTTCAGTGTCTGCGAGCACGCTAATTGGTATTCAGTGGTGTGGAAGACACCTCCTCTGTAGTTGTGTGACTTCAGTGGCATCTCTGAAGAGAGAGGTGTTATTACTACACCTTGGTACATTAGAAAGGGATTTTCATTATAAGTGAAAGTTTCAACTTGAAAATTCAGGTTCTTGTGCTTGCTTAGCATCAGTATTTATGGACTGATGTTCAGACTTCTTATTCTGACTAGTCGTTAACTGTCGCAATGCTCTGCATGTAGTATTGTGATGTGAAACTGGGATTATATGTAGTTCTCCATGTTAAATGTGGAGTTTTTCTTGTGACTGCAATAAAGGTATCTGAGGGATTGGACTGTGTGCATTTGAGATGGTGGGGGGAATATTTAGAAAGCCTATATAACTGAGTCATCAAAGTCTTAAGTTATTTTTAAGTGATTCTATTGATGATCAGCAGTCTTTTGATTAGGATTCATTAGACTCAATTCAAACCTTCTGATGGTCTTACTGTTGTGAGTAGAATTTACTACTTCCTCGCCACCATTTCCTCATATGTCTCAAATGCTGGACAGAGACATTTCAAAGACTTAGATTATCTGAGCAAAGGTGCATAGGAACACTTTCTTAATTAGCTCAGATATTTTGGGTACAAGTCGTCTCTAACAGAGGACTGTGCCACAAAATCCACATTGGGAATTCTTCAATTACTGTTTTCAGAATGTAGTATTTTACAAAACACCTAGCAAACCAGACATTTCCTCTAAGAAAACTCCAGGGAACAGGAAGCCAGGAAGTCTGGGCAGAAGAGGGAACGTCAGAGCCTCATTAGCTGTTGTTCCTTGGCTGTAGATTCCAGCTTCTGCATGCCTTTCTAGTTCACAAATACCCAGCAGTTTTACTGTGCCTTGGGTCATAAGATAATTGAAATGTGCATACATTCAATAGTATAAGGCTTATCTGAACACACATGTAAGAATTTAGAAGCTGAGACCCAGCTGTTGGCTGCTTTGAAGATTTTTTTCTTTATTTCTCTTTACTATGAGTAGCAACTCTAACTATGGAGAACCAAGCAGAACATTAACTATAAGCTGAAAGGAGAAACAGACCGTGTAAACATGCTTTTGTTAGAATGCAGCCAACGTATGTTTTATAAATTCAGACAAAATACCTGCTGGAACAGCTCTCACCAAAACATTAGATAGGCCATCTTTTCAGGGGATGTTGTGTATTGTGGTGTCTCTGTTCAGAAAACTACTTGCATTGTTACGGAGTGAAGCAGGAATAAATTTCCCCAACATGCTGTACTGTGCTCAGGAAGATTATATTTAATGTCAGAGATGAAGATCATCTTTTAGCTTTCTTCACAGCTGACTTTTCAGAGTTTTAGAAAATTCTGCTTATTTACTAATTTTAAGTGACTGTTACGTCTGTAGTGCTGGAAACTTTAATCTGATTAATGGAGGAGATAAAAAACATAACTTTCTACTGCCGCTATGTAGTTACTCTTGCACTTTATGATTCATTCCTGAATCTCAGGAGAAGTAGGGTTGTTTTAGGCTACACGCTTTTTGTTAAAAAATCACTCTGTTGTACATCTGCTTTACATACAAGAAAATAAACTCAAAGAAGAGTCTAGCAACAGTTTTCCATAGAAGGCTCATCAGTCTTTGCTATTGTTTCACAGCAGTAAAGACTTCACTGTTATGCTAAGAAGTTTCCTGGAGGGGTCTATACCAGAGCTTCTGTGTTCACATCATTGCTATGCTTATCAGGTACATGGATTTCAGGCATTTGCCTTTTCTGCCTCATCCCTCTTACCTTCTATAACTTATGTTTAATAAGAAGGGAAAAGCTCCTCGGAGCTTTAATAGCAGGAGATAATTGTTCTATACTCTGTGCAGTTTCCTCTCCAGCACTATAACATACATCAGTTGGTAATGGTTAATTACTCTCTGCACTTGCAATTCAGTCTCCCAAGGAGTGAAATTAAATTTTGTGCTTTTAGCCTAGGAGAACACAGACTCAAAACACACACACACTAAGTTTTCCTGAGTGTTGGTCAAAGCATTTCCTTGGCACATGGAACAGGCAGTTGCAGACCTGAATTTTATTGCAGGTGGCACTTTAACTTGATGTTATGGCTAGAACTATTTCTTTGCACCTAACACCAATGAGTATGTCTCTCAATGAAAGACTGCTTATCCATTACTCCATATATGCTTATGCATTACATATAACCAAATGATTTAGTAATTCCAGAAATTACTTATTATGTTTGATCCCTCATTTTGCTTACATTTGTCTGAAACTAACAGTTTTGGCAGGAGAGGACTAACCAGTCTTGGATCACTGTCAGTACCAGGAAAGTAGGACTTGAATTCATTCATCCTGGAAACTTAAGGACTGCTTTGTCATCCTTTGCCCAGACTTAACTGGATAGGTAGTACTTAAAAGTTCGGACTGAAGAGAACAATTGTGTTTTGCCCATTTTTTTGCCAGAAATATTGCTTATCCCTATGTGCATTAAGTAAACTATGCCCAGATATTTTGGAAAACGTTATGAATGAAGTTGTTTGGGAATATTCCAGTGTGCCGGTTTTCTCAAGATCTGTTTTCATAAACCTGAAGAATTCCCCTCACCATTATGGATTTCACTCAGTGCAAGTCAGATTCATAGGATCCCTTGTCTAAACTCCCAATGGGTTCTCCCACCAGAAATTCCCCAGACTTTTTAGTTTCTGAGAAATTTAAATAAGATATTCAGAGATAAATTGATCTTAATTCTTGCAAAATGGAAATCATCCTTTAATAAGCTTTTTAAGGTGTATTATTTTCTATTTTCATATCTTGTTCCCAAAGTAACTTAGAGAAAAAGCTGGAGGTGATACTTCAGATTTGGGAATCTGATGAAGACCACAAAAAAACCTTTAAAGTAATATAGAATTTAGTATTAACTTCCCAGGAAAAGTTCTCAGGCAACTGCAGTTATGTCATCATAAAATAAAACAACAAAACAAAACAAAAGTCCCAAATGCAGAATTAGAGCAACTTTCAAGAAGCATTTTTTGTCAGAGCTTTTTGTCTACTTTGGTAAGTTTACTTGATATGCCTATGCTAGTTACAAATTGTTTCTATAAAGAGTAGGCTTTATCTCATGATTAGTAAGACTACCAGTAGTGATAAAAAGCCAGCAGAATAAAAAGCTTTTTTTCCCATGCTAGATAGGGAGCTTAATTAGCATTAATTTAATTCTGAGAGCAGCTCTCACTTGGTCTTCCTTATTTCATAAAACAGCTTCTGCTGAGACAGTTTGCCACCTTTTCCCTGCCTATGCACAAGTGCACCTTGACCTCCCTTGCACCTCCCTCACCCTACTTCAGTACAAGCAATTTGTATGAAGTATTCATATTGTTCTGAGCTTAAAAAAAAATAATATCATCAACAACAAAATCCACAAATAACTTTGTTTATAATTAATTTGGATTTGACTTTGATGAGGGCTGTTCCTCTTGAATTCACAAGGAGACAAGCTGGCACAAAACTGATTTCCCTTATAAAAGAAGCAAGCAAACAGCAACCCTCAAACAAACCACTAAAAATAAATAAAATAAAATAAAATAAAATAAAAATAAAATAAAATTCTTTTTTTTTTTTTTTTTTTTTTTTCAATTAAGGTGACTAATATGTTTGAGAAGAACAGACTAGTTCTCAAAGTTTTAAAGAATGTTTTTGACCAACACTAAAAGAAGAGCTGATCTTTAATATTTTTCAGTTTCTTTGAAGCAATGTTCTTTATCTTCTTTAAGGCTAGGTTGCAAATACCAGGAGGAGAATGGCACAGTAATTTTTTAGTGCCTGGAAACACCTAAGTTTGCCATATGGCTCTATTGTAGACAATTACAGTTCTGAATTTCAGCCATGCAAAATTTCATAGTGAACTACATCTACTTAACATTACAATGCTATATCTGAGATTTTCCCTCAGCTAGTTTTAGTAGGATTAGGCATCCTAGACACAGAATGTGTAAGCTCTGGGCTTACCCTCCGGCAACTCAATAAACCAGAGTTCTTCTTAAATGTTGCATTTCTCAGGATCACCACCTTTAAATCAGCATAATTTAAGAATAAGTTTGGCAACACTCATTTCCGTCAGCAGCATTTCCGTGAACTGAGTTGAGCTTACTACACTGACAGATGGGGAGGCTGCACTGTAGTTCAACAGAATAACACATCACTTTTTGTTGTACAAGTCTCCTAACAATCTGTTCTGCCTAGCATCCCACATCCTTGGGGGCCTGAACACACTTGAAGTGGTACTATATAAAGAAAAGGTTCAGAAGAAAGTGCTGCCAAACTGGCTGTTGGTCATTGATTGCTTCCTCTTGAAAGCACAAATTAGAAAAGAAGTCCTTTAATATTAACAGTTTATTAGGCTTCTGAAGATCTCCAAGATCTCCAAGGAGGAGACCCCACAGCCTTTCCAAGCTAGAGTTCCCAAGCAAAGAAGTGTTATATTCAGTAGTCAAAACACATGACGCAGTGTTGTTAGGCTCAATGAGAAATAAATGGCTTAAAAAAAAAAAAAAAAAAATGTATCTTGAGCAAAAAGATCTTGAGTAAAAAGGCCTGGAATATTTGCACCAATTTCTAAACATTCCCACAACTTCTCCACTGTCCATTACTACTTTGATTAATTATTATAAGCATTCTTTTTTTGTTGTTGTTTATTTGAGAGAGAAGACAGAGCATATACTGTTTGCATGACATTCTCTTATTTTACAATTAAAATTAGAGTCAGTACTCATAAATTGTAAGTCTTCATTTTCTAGAACATTTATAAAGATTTAGCTTCCTAAGTACTTCAAGTTATGGGCTATATTAAACTTCTAGACAAATTCATACCAATGAAGCAAACAATCACAGCTCTAAGCCCCATTTCATGCAGACTTTGTAGCCCTCAGAAGCACGGCAAAGTTGCACTCATCTTAAATTTTCCGTGAAGGTAGTCTTTTGTTTAGAGGATATAATTTCATTGGAAAATATTTATGGTTAGAAACATTTCTGACTTCTTAGTGTACAAATTGTAGCTTTTCTGTTGGAAAATCACTCTTTGGTAAGAATGCTTCCTGAAGGAAAAGACAGCTTCATTTTAAAAGGTGACAAATACAATAACTGTTTTCCATTTGGAAATAAGCTGACAGAAAGTACTAGAGAAACGTGCTGTAATTGTTTCCCAACACTTTTTCAAATGAGAAACACCAAAAAACAGTGACAGGATTATTTTTTTTTTCCCAATTTTCTTTTTTTTTTTTTTTTTTTTTTTTTTTTTTTTTTTTTTTTTTCTTGGCAGTAAAAACTGTAGAAAATTTGTGTAATGAAAATCAGAATGTCTTCATCTGAAAATGTCAAGGTGGAGCTTTATGCTTACAGTATACTCTGTCTGTGTGTATTAATAGTCTCATTTACTTATTTTACATCTTCCAGGTGGAAAGCAGCTGAAAATTATGTGGGACAAAAAAAAAAAAAAATCTTATAAAAATTAGAATTTCATCGTAGATACACTGGGAGTACTCATTCAGACTTTTGGTCACCTTTCTCATGTGAATAACTTCCTCAACAGACATAGCATAATATTAAAACCTCACCATAACAAAAAATGGTATTACTTTTCAAAGGGAAACTATCAGAAACTTAATAATGTCTGCAAAAGCTTCTCTACTGCTGTTGTATTTTACTTAATGGAAAAATTACAAAATTTCAAGATACAACGGTGTGTTCAATGTCATATGTTGTTCTTTGAAGGGAGAAAAGCCTTCCTTAGCCACTTGGCTAGTTATATTAAACTAATAACTCTATATGAAATTATTATATCAATATTTTTTTTTCTGCTAAATCAAGTCAAGTTATCTAAAGAAAATTCTTAAATGAGGACTCAGCACTGGGATTTCAAACTGAAACCACTGCCTGAATGTTATGGTGTTTGGGTGCTGGCTGTAGGTTTTTGCTGTTAAAAAGAAAAACAAAAATGTTTAAAGCTACATGTTTCATGAATACATGCCTAATTCCTTGTTATGCTCCATCCTGCTGTATACTTTAGTTACAAGTTAAACACTCTGTGAAGGAAATCCTAAATTGTTGTTCATGAGCTCTGCAATAAAAAAGTAGATTTTCTTTTTTGTCTGAGCCAACAATTTTCAAGTGAATAGGGCCTTTATAAAACATATTTTAACACTCCTGCAGATTAATAACGTGTTAGCAGAAAAAGATGTGTTGAGCTTAGCTCAATTATCCTTCCATCCCAATTATACCGTGACATTAAATCTTGTGACATTTAATAAGAAAGGCCATTTCATCCATGACTGCCTCAACTACTGACAATTTATGCAACAGTGTTCCGTCCTAAGAAACTATTCTAAAAGAAGGCAGCATTCTCACACACTGCTATGTCTAACTACCCATGTAAATTAAATAAGGTACAGCAAAATATATAAAATCTTTCATTTTACAATTACTTGATGCCTTTGACTATAGAACGATGAATTAACCAGGCTGGTGTGAATACTTTTTATGATTGCAACAGTGCTAATGGACTAATGTAAGAAAGAACCAGAGTTCAAAATAACAAAGTATTTGTATGTTGGTATCTCTCACTTCTTTATAGTATTTTACATTTCTGAATGCATATTCACAAGTTTATATTTCTTCTGTTTTATTGAAAAATTGCTGTTCAGCAAAACTTTTAGTGATGCCACTAAATAACCCACTGGAGTAAACACATGTATTTTCTTCCTCAAGGCAGACCTGAGTGAAAACCTTTAGGATCAGCTCAAGATTCTTTTTGAGAACAACAAGCATACACACTCGTTACTGTAGGTTACAAGCGGAGACATCTCAGCTAACTGCTGATTTGGCTCCAGAACGAAAATGTTTGTATAGCTTAGACTGTACCTGAAATAACCAGCCTTGCTGATCGGCAGCTGGCTTCAGGGTTTGAGCTAGAGTCCATGAAGCAGCAAAGGACAGTAAATAAATGCAGCAGCCAACTTTATAGACATCTTGAGGATTTTTGCAGCAAGTTCTATTGTGTGGTAGTAAAAATGTTCTAATCGTTTCCATCAACTTCCGCCTCTAAAAGTTACAAGTATATTAAGTCAGGCATATTTAGCTGGCCTGTGCCAGTACAGCTGCCTACTCCCATTTTAAGACCAACATTTTCCTATTTTCAGATAAATATGAAGTAAATGACCTGGCTTCCCAAATAAGCTCTGAGTTCTTAGAGCAATTTATTTTACTCTAATATGAAATAGAAGTTTATAGTATGTTGGAACATCTGGTCTCTTTAGGTAGGACAGATTTTTCAAATCAAATATCCAAGCATTGAAGAGTGGGCTGTGTGTCATAGGTAAAAAGTTCTGTGAAAGTCATAGGATTGCATTCTGCCTGGTTAAGACTGGATAAAATTAACTCGGGTTCATGCTCTTGGTAGGTATGGTAGTTTCCATGACTGTATTCTGCCAATGATAGCTATCTTGCATTTTTTCTGTGATTTTACATTAGATAGGGATATCAGGTAGAAAAAAGGCAAAATTAAAAGCTTAATCTTGACCATCTTTTCAAAGAAAAAGAAAAAGAAAAAAGGAAAAAAGAAAAAGAAATAAAAAGGGGAAAAAAAGGAAAAAAAAAAAAACAAAAAAAAAAACACATTCGCTTATAATTCCATACTATGAAAATAAAATTATTTTTAGAAATTATTTTTAGGATTTGTGAGTAGAAAAAAGTGTGTGCCTTCAGGTATACTGGCAAAAGTTAATCCAGCTGCTCCAAAATCAGGGCATGCCACAAACTGCTGTGCAAGATGAATGAATCATGGAGTCATAATCTTCATCCTTCATTGACAATCATAGGTATTTTTGGTACCAAGTTATAGAATGTTATTTTTATTTATTTATTTTAGAACATGCCTGTGCAG
This sequence comes from Nettapus auritus, assembly GCA_011076525.1. Taxonomy (NCBI): domain Eukaryota; kingdom Metazoa; phylum Chordata; class Aves; order Anseriformes; family Anatidae; genus Nettapus; species Nettapus auritus. The sequence goes on along the minus strand of CM021771.1, from coordinate 20,042,254 downwards.
GAATGAGTACTGTACATATTCCTCTGAAAATATTTATTATAGAAAGTACAGTGCTTTGACTGAAAAAGCCACTGGCAAGGACTTTATGCCAATATCAAATTTTATGCACCTTTTCATGTAACACTTCTATAAAGCATTCATGCCTAAAATATAAGAAGACAAAGTGTTTACTTTCGTGGCAAGAGCAGATAAAATCTTAGGAAACCATAACCAGCAAAACCCCCTAATCGAATTTAAAAAATTAAACTAAAATTTTAAAAAAAAAAAAAAAAACTAACTTGTGGTAGTTCCTTGGACAAGAGAGGATGAAAAATATTCCAAAGCCCAAGCCAATTTCTGTGTTTTCGTTTCCATTTCTTGGTGATAGAACTATGTTTATATGAAGAGACAGGTTTTCTTGCACATACAGAACTGCAGCTAAATGCCACCAATTTTTTTTTTTTTTTCACAGGGCTATAATTTTTTTAGAAATCAAATACATAGTTAACACTTGTGAGTATTTCAATGAATGTATTTGAATTTTTTCCAAGTGTAAAGAAGGCACAGGGACAGGGCTGTCGGGCTCTGTTGGCACAGGGCAGTCAGATGCTGGCTCTGGACACTTGCTCCCTACTTGCACTGCCCTGCTCAGCTCATGTTCTGGGCCCTCATCTACTTTCAGCAAGGAGAAGCCAGAGCTACCTGGGGTGGTGGCACACAGGTACTGTCCCTACCTCCCTCTCCTCTTGCAAGATATTCCTGGGGCCCTTTCACCACAAAGAGTGGTGAGAGGGCCATTTCTCCCCTGCACCCTTCAAACACAGCCTGGGCACTGAGAACGGAGTCTGTAGGAAGAGGTCATTCGTGGTATCATGTCTCCATCTGCTACAGCAGAAAGCTGACTACAGTTCACAGGCTTGTACTAGCTGCTGCCAGGTGAGATGCAGCTTGTTGGAGGGGAAGGAAGAGGCTCTCAAGGAGCAGGACAGGCTGCAGCAGACTGTGTACAGAGAAATGGAGAAGGGGACTCCCTACCTGACAGACACTGACCTCTCCAGCCAATTCCCCAGATATTCCTGTCCCTTCCAAGTCTTTCCTTCTCTCCTCACTGCCCTGCTCTGCCAATGTTGCCAAAAGGACCTTTGCCATTTCCAAAAAACAGCCAGTTTTCCTGCATTACTGAAGAGCTCCAGGTTGGTTTTGGCTGTATTTCTTCATCATTTTCTAACCATACGTGCACATTAGAAAACTATTTTTAGAAATGCATCAGCTACAAATGAAAACCAGCTCACTTTTTTTTTTTTTTTTTTTTTTTTCTTTTTCTCCCAGTGCACTGTTGCTCTTTCAGTAATTACACTAGAAGTCAGAGCAAGAGTAAACAAATCATGTAAACACCCCTTCACATCACAAACCTTTCTCCTGCTACACAGGAGAACAGGACAGAAGGATTAGCTGCTTCTCATTTATGTTACAAACAACCTTTGTCTAGTTAAGAGATGCAACAGAAGGTTCACCCCAAAAAAGGTATGCTTTTTAACCTTTCCATTCAGAAAACAACAAGCAGTAGTTTGGAGCCTTGGCACAATATACTTGAGTCTCTGCCAGAGAACAGCAACCTTTTTTTTGAGAAATATCACTACTCACACTGAAGGGCTTCAGTCTGTGGGCTGTTGTTGCTATGGCCTTTGGTGGGTTTTTGTTGTTGTTCTTTTTTTTTCCTCTCAGAAAAATATTTTGATTTTTGAACACATGTTGAGCAAGTATTCAACTACAAGGAGAATTCCAGAATTGATTCTACCTCTGCATAAGCCCTGGGAACTTTCCCTACAATTCTTTATGTTTTTCAATTATAGCTCTAATTTCTATTTTGCCTTCTGTCTTCTGGTTGATTAATAACATTCTAGAATCACAACAAAACTCTCCAGATTCAACCTTTTGTTAAATTCTGCTTTCTTTTCAAAAATTATTCTTCCACTGTGATCATAAGTACTTGTGGCAGCAACATTCTAGAACCATTTGCAAAATTGGAAAATAAAATCTATCATTTTTTCTGTTCCACATGGAAATTAATGTAACATTTTATAATTTGAAAGAACACATAAGCACACAGTTGATGAATTAATTCAACTACCAACAGGACTGGGAAACAGTAATAAAACTTTATTTGTATGTAACTACCAACAATGAATTTTTTTAAGGGGATAATGTTCACCTGTGGATTAAAAAAAAAAAAAAAAAGGAATTCTATCTCTACCATGCAACAACCTGCAAATGTATTTTTTTAATTTGTGCTGTAGCTAAAGAATAGTTCCTTCAAGGTAGGTGCTGTAAAAACTACAATAAAATTAAATTAAATTAAATTAAATTAAATTAAATAATAAAAGGCTTTAAATAAAACCACAGGTCTCAATAATAAAGTAATTATAATTACTTTGAGTGGCCTTGCATTACTCTTCTGCTCAGTAAACCTAACTATTGATAACTTGAAGTCCATTTTCTCCTCATTGTAGTCAAACTATATTAATGGATATTAAAGGTCTGTGTTTTTTTCTTACAAAGTCTATGGCAGCTTGTCAGTTTTTCTTTAAATTCTAATCCCTAGAAAACTTTCCTTCTGATATCTAGCACAGTGCCTTTTAATATATCCCTATTATTAACAATCTAATAACGACATCAGGCAGGCTCAAAGAGTCAAAACACTGCCCTTTGCTGCAAATTAACGTGCACTTCTGGGACTTCCCCTTATCAAACGCTGGGTTGTGAGTGACATACATGTTCCAAGTGAGGCAAAGTTTGTAGGCAGAGAGAATGTATTTTATTAGACCAGCTGACGTAGCTGGAAAAAATCAACAAACCTGGAAAAGTTTATTTTCACCAAAGCACATCTATTTTGCCCAGCTGTATCAGCAGGTTTTGGCAAAGCACATCCTCTGCCAACACCCTGCCTCCCTGGATTGTCACAGGTAAAATACAACCACTGCAAACATTACCAAGTGATTAAATGCATTACCAAGGCCAGGGTAATATGTATAAATACAATGTTTTGCATGTATTGAGGCAACATATATCTATCGAGGTGTGTGTGTGGGGGGGGGTAAATGAGAATATTATGCAAGAAAAACAGCTCCTATATATGCACAAATTCCCCCTCTAATTTAATGCAAAGAAAATAAGATTTTTTTCACCATACAGGAAAATTGTGAAATGAAGTACACCAAGCACTGCCAACTGCTTACAGAAAACAAACTTTTTTCCAGTTTAACACCTCTCTGCTATAGATGGTGAACATAATATGAGACTTCGTTGTGTGAACATGAAGTGAAGAATATAAGGAAATGGACTGAAATGGCTAGACCAGTACAGAGTACTGGCAGTAACAGAGAGAGCATACATTTTAGACTGCCTTTTTTAATTGGTAGTTTCATTTTGTAGCTGTATTTATAGTAAAATAGACTCCTTTTCCAAAAGTATTGCAGTATAAACTTCCATCAGAATTTGCCAGAGGTTTACTGTTTCTCTAAACACTGATATATGTTTTCTTGTCACACACAAAGGAAGATGCAAGTGATTCCTCTTCTCTAGCCCTCAGCTGTGCAAGCAAGCAGTTATTTGTCACATGCAGGTGGACCTGTTTGTGTGGAGCAGGCAGGCAGCTGCAAGTGTTTGGAGTCACACTGACTTCATCCTTAGAAAACCTATTTCTTACCTCTTCAAACGAAGTAGCAGTGATAACAGTTATCAAATACTTCGAGATAATGCTAAATGAAGTTTTGAGGCTATGACAATGCAGAAATAATTCACTCTAAACATACATCCGCAATCCTAATGCACGAAGTTTGAAAATATTTGTGACAAAATGTAGCCAGGGTCTGCTTCCACTGCCATTAAAATTGATGGGAAATTTACCACTAGCTTCCATGGTAGCAGTTCATAAAAATGTAGTTACTGGGGAAGATAGAAGTAATTCATATGTATGAGTGCATGAATGCTTATACATATTCATATACATAATAAAGCTCAGTGCTCTCATTTTTTTCAAAGTCAATGTTCTTTCAAAAGAAAATTCCATCTTTTGTCTAATTCTATGTGCCTAAACTCTAATATTTTAGTATTATGTCTTCATGTTTCCCATAAGCTTCTTTTATGTCTAAAAACACACCAGTAATAAAGTCTTCAAGTTCTTCTATTTCTGCTATGTGTTAAATTTATATATATACACGTTATGGCCAAGTTTGTGTTTAAAAAAAAAAAAAAAAAAAAAAAAAAAAAAGATTTTTTTTTTTTTAAACTTATCTTTGAAATAGGATTTGAATTTCCTTACTCTATTAAATGCCAGCAGTAATTACAATGCAGGACTTTATTTCAAGCAATTTCTTTGGCTTTTTAAATCCAAGAAGTAGAAGGTTGATAGCAAATTCAAGTGAACATATTACATGGTTTATCTGGAAATACAGAGTCAGATTCAATTAAACACAATTAACCTCAAAAACTGCCACCACTCCTGAGGGTGAATCACATTCCTCCTGCAGTGGGACGAGAGAGTCTCTCGACAGGCACGCACATCCTTCAGCCCAGAGGGATTGAGGCTGCAGAGCTCCTGAATGCCCACTCTGTCCTGTTCAGATCACTACAGGTGATTTGTGCCAGTGAAGCACAAGCACTCCTCTCTTGTAAAGAGTTTCTTGTGCTTCATAGGTAAAAGAATCAAAGGACCAGTGCACAGTAAGTTGTATGGGACCGATAAGCTGTATCTACGAAGGAGGGAGGCAAGAGATGCACACCAGATATGTGGAAATCAGAGAGCAATTCTATACCTTAGAAGAGGATTCATTTTCTGCCTCTACAAAAACAGAGTTAATAAAGCCAGTTCCTGAAAGTCCAACTGCTCTGCCAGATGGAAGATTCTGGTAGAACTTGAGGAGACCTAAGCCAGTAAGACCCTACAGAAATGTAGCAATATTCCTATAGAAGCTACCATGTACATCATAAACAAGTCAGTAGTTAATGACATCCAGGCCTTCTTTACATGCTCCAGCAGTGTAAGTGACACCTTATGCTGGCTAAGAATAGCTACCTTAGGATTCCCAGGCATTCTGGGTCCTCCAGAGGAAAGACTGAACAAACCACTCCTGCAAAATATCTCAGAAATAAACCCTTCCTAGGATGCAGTTGAAGTGGTATTTTGGCTTTTCTATCTGGACAGTTGGGAATTGGGAGCTGGAGGCATAATTTGTCCCCATGGTCATCTCAATTTGCTCATTTCCTGGAATCCTTCATTAAGCTAGAGATGCTTTTAACTTTTCACATCTCACCCTAAAGCAGCCTGTAGCAGGTACACACATTCTTGTGAAGTTCCATTCCAGACTTCCAGAGCCATCCATCCACTGGTCCCACAAAGCCCACTCTGTCACCCGTCTATACACTGAATAATGGGCCTAGCCTACCCCTCTGAGTGCCATACTCAATTTTCCAGCTTTTGTTCTAAAATACATTTCTTCACATAATACTTGCTTTTCTTTAAAATCTAGATTTTTCTTTTAAATATCTAGAAGGACATTTAACAAAACAAATAAGAAATGGATTTTGGCTACTCCTGTGTTATCTGAAGGAAGAGATAGAGTTAAGAAGCCTTAAGCCACTGAAAAAAAATAAAATAAATAAAAATAAATAAAAATAAATAAATAACAACAACAACAAAAAAATTTGCTTGTGAGCTGCAAGATGAAAAACTGAAATTTGCAGAGTAATATTTTACAGAAAGTTTTTAAGTGCCTAAAATGAGATGATCTTATAGCATGAAGCACCTTCTCAGGGGTAGCTATAGTGTCAGTCCCATGACTGTGTTTGATCAATAGCACAGCATTTGCAGTTACTCTGACTAGAAAGGATTTCTGAAAAGATGTAACACACCTGAATCACCATCTAATGTCACTAAACTTCAGATTAATAATATGCTCTAATAAGATTTAATGCTAGTGCTCTTTCAACAAGCAGATTTAGCCAGACAACCAAGGCAGAAGCATATTATTAGTATGGGGGAGGGGAACTATTTACATTCAGAAAGGAAAAAACATTGCATATACGATGGAGTAGTTGTCAAAAATGTCAAAACATCAGGTCAAGGTAAAGAGGAATATTTTGAAGGGAGCTACACAAACAAGCCATGAAAAGCACCAATGTGTTGCGTATTCAGAGATTCACATAGTTCAGTAGTTAGATGCCATCCAAAATGTAGGAAAGGAATATTCATTTCTCTCCATTACCTTAATGACCTCATCTTTCACCCCCAGACATCACCTTAGGCAGAGCACTACTGGCTGTTTTAATGCAGTAACTCTCTTTTTGACTGTTAATACTTAGTTCACTTTGAAGGTGCAATTTCTTGCCCACTCGATATTCCAGCTTCTAGATCTGACACTCATCCTCTGTCTCCTGCCCTCTGTGACTGTGCAAGTATTTTCACACAAAGTAAAATATTAAATGAGAGGCTGCAATGATCTCTCCTGCTCCCCCCTTTGCAAAATCTTATTGTAAGTACTGTTCAATCTGTACTGTCATGTCTACACTTTTCTAATAAATACCCATCTTTATCAGGTCAAAAGTTTTGATTTTCTCTTTTCTTGAGAACAAAAGTATTTAATCTAAACCAAGTTGTTCTCTCCTTCAGAACCCCACATGCAGCTGTGAAAAAAATAATTTTTCACATAGTCTTAGTTTTCAGATATTTCACTGCGCACTATTTCATCCATTTGTCATCTGCATTTCAAATACACTGAATGATGGGTAAGTCAATCAGGTAAAGAACCAGAATCATTCTTTGTTTTACATCATCTTCTTTAGAGATGATCTTTCAGCGAAGCAATTGCCAAAGCATGGCATATCCAAGCGTTGGGTGGCAAACACAATGTTCTTGAAGTCTGTTGCACTAAAAGCGACTGAGATTATGTACAACTACACCTACAGTAAACATTAGCATTTCCATTCCTCCCTTCAAAGGGTGTCAAGAATCACATTGTTACAGAATCTCCCTTTCCATTATCCATTTGAAAGAATAAAAAAAATAAAGAAAAATGATCATATAGAAAAGTACTACTGTGAGGTGGCAGAGACTGCTAATGTAAAAAGTGACTTGTACCAGAATGACATGAAAATGTTCTTAAGTGGCATTTGAGGAAGGGCAGTGACATTACTGCTTCTACCACAGAGACTAATTTGCACTGTGAAGTGAAATTCTGTTCCAGCACGATAACCCATGACCCCTACCAATGTATTAAACAGCTGTGGTCACTACCTTAAGCTGAAGGTGCAAAATACACCAAGTACCAAATAGGACTGAATGCTGCATGGAAAACAGGTGTGTTTATATAGCATAGTGATGTTGCAGAAAGATGGAAGGTAATTCTGAATTAGCTGCCTCAGAGATCAGAACATTATAGTTGTATCAGTGTGGCAGTGCATCCAGGACACCCATTAAGAAACTTCCATTTCCCTTTTCTCCCTTCTGCGTAGCCCCATCTGACCGGAGCTGTAGTCATGATCTCAGAATATTATTAGTGAATGATAACAGGCAGAATTGGATGGCTCTGGTTTCTCATGGGCAGCCTTGGGCGCATTCTAAGTTAGCTGCATGCAAGTCCACCTTGCTTGGTTAGGCTTTGCTCTTAGAATTCTTGAATCACAGAATATCCTAATTTGGAAGTGACCCACAAGGATCACTGAGTCCAGCTCCTGGCTCCACACAGGACCACCCAAAAATCAGACCCTATGTCTGAGACCATTGTCCAAACACTCCTTGTACTGCAGCAGACTGTGTCGTGAACACTTCCCTGGATAGCCTGTCCCAGTGCCCGACCACCCTCTGGGTGCAGAACCTTTCCCTCACACCCAGCCTGACCCTCCCATGTCCCAGCTCCATGCCGTCCCCTCGGGTCCTGTCGCTGTCCCCAGAGAGCAGAGCTCAGCGCCTGCCCCTCCGCTCCCCTCGTGAGGGAGCTGCAGGCCGCCATGAGGCCTCCCCTCAGCCTGCTCTGCTCTGGGCTGAACAAACCAAAGGACCTCAGCTGCCTTTCACATATCTTCCCCTCTTGGCATGCCTCCCCATATCAGCTTGAGCACAGGCCCTTCAGATTAGCATTGGCTAGCTCCACTCCCTCCATGATCCAGGAATATAAATTTTAAGAGACTGAAAGGTAATTTGAATATATGGATTTATTTGCTGATTTTGTTTTGTTTTGGTTTGGTTTGGTTATTTTTTGGGGGGGTACGTCCTATATTCAGGAACACTTCAAAGGTTGTAGCTGTCATGTGAGCACAGCCCTCATTGGAGTAAATGCAAGCATAATGGAATAAGTTAGCCACGCTAACACAAGACTTATCCAAGCTGTTGTATAGGGCAGTGCATTCAACTGGCTACAGCATCTTTTTGTATTGTATTGGGTATTGTTGCACTGGACTGGGGTGCTATAATGTGTTGTTGTAGCTCATGAGAGACAAATTTTTCTATCCTGATGAATACACTTTATTTATTTCAGATGTCTGTGAGTTATGTTAGCACTTGCCATAAAGTACTTTACAATGTATATACAAAGGGAGTGCAAACAGCATACAGCCATATCTACATTTCCCTTTTGATATATGAAGAGGCATACATATATTGCCTTCTTTTGAGGCTGTATGTTTAAAACATGATTTATTTCAGTTGAAAGGAAGATATTTTAATAATATTTAAAAGCACAGTATGTAAATTTGGGTTCTAAAATGCTGTGGGATAAACAGCGTCTAAAACATTTTATGTTAATATCCTTTGCTGACAATATCAAGGGTTCCAAAAATTGTACACTTAGTGAGGAAAAAATATTATGCAGTGACTTTTTTGCAAGTGTTTTCTAAGTAAATATTTTAGTAACAAAAGTTGTTTGTAGACTCTGGTGTTGTCTAGCAAAGTTTAAAAAAGGTAGAAGAGACACCCAATGACTAATTTCAGTCAAATGAAATAGAAAAAGAATAGGGCAAAAAAAGACCAACATTTGAAAGGGGGTAGAGAAAGAACTCACAGAATATTTTTAGGATAGATAAAAAGTAAAAAGGACACAGAAGATAGTGTCTGCAGTTAGGAGACAGGAAACTTAATTCTGACAAGATAGAAGTATTAATGAAGACATCAAAATGAAAGAAAATAGGAAAATCAAAGACACAGGAAGGAGAGGATTGACAAGCAGTGAGAAGGGCAACAGAGGAAAACTAAGGCAAACAACTATTTCGGTTTTAAAGAGATCTGATGTGGTGAGGGAAGAGGGTTAAGAAAAGTGTTTGGACTTCAATGAGAAAAGGAAATTTCAGTAATGGGAAAAAAAAAAAAAAAATGGAAAATGACTTGTCTTGGCAGGTCAGAAGAAAGAAGATGGCCAGCAGCAGAGCTTGAAATAAGAATTGACAGGAAAGCATGAGGAAGGGAGAATGAAGCTTGCTGTGCAATGTCCTAGTTTGGTGAAGATGGTAGAACACAGAGGAAAGATGTGCAAGGAAACTAGCTGGATACTGAACCTGAGGGATGGATGGATGGATGGATGGATGGATGGATGGATGGATGGATGGA
>CM021771.1:19840051-20032670 GCA_011076525.1 Nettapus auritus | reverse complement strand
GGATGGATGGATGGATGGATGGATGGATGGATGGATGGATGGATGGATGGATGGATGATGAAGTGTTGGGGAGCCAGATATCATCACTTTTCATTGCATATTTGTAACAATCTCATGTGGTGTTTTCTACAACTGAGCTGGACATGAGATTCTGGCTGGGCTGTATGGATACTTTCCACTGTACACCACACAATGTAACCTCACCTACCCCAAGCAATCGATCTTTTTCATTTAATGAAGCAACTGGTTTTGTAATTCTAGTCTCTGATAGCTTAACTTTTCACCCTCCCAAATCTCATTTCTTAGTCAATTGGTGTCTCAAGTAATCTCATTTCTGCTACCACAACTGTGTGATTCACAGAAAAACTGGATTATGCTATAGGTAGCCAAGTCTATTTGGAGATAATGCATTTGGATGGGTAGTCTGAGTTAACAGTAAGTTAAACTTAGAAACACATTAACTTAATATGAAGTACAAGACAGAAAAGACAGCAAATAAGTTTCACGTTGAAACCAGAGTTTGCTTGCTAGCAGGTTTAGAAACGTACAGAGAGGGTTCCCCATTACCAGATGTAATTTGGAAATCATTTCTTACAGTTTGTACCTGCCAAGGACAAACAGACCTGCCTCTCTATTTGATGCTTTGGACACCACTAGCATAATTGCATGGGGATTTCATTTATCAGTTGGTTTAGGAGGAGAAATTACTTTCTATGCTTGCAAGGGTTGCATGCAGGCTTCTGTGCCTCCGTAGGCAGCACTAGTACCCCAGGCAAACTCAGCTCCCTGCAGTCCTAGTTGCACTCTGGGGGAGGTGATGGGGCGTGAGGGAAAACTCACACCATTCTTAGCTTTCCAGTGGCCTGTCACCTCACCTGTCCTCAGGTACTAGTACTCACTGCTGCCTTCTGCCTTGCAGTGTAGCTACAACATTCATCTAAGGAACAAAAAGGAACAGCCTTTCAAAAAGCACCCTAAAAAAATTACAAAGAAAATGCAACATTCTCCAGGAAAGGTTCAGATTTTGTGCCCCAGTGACACATGAGGCAGATACAATAATGACTAGGAAAAAGGAGCAAGAGCGAAGGTATTCTTAGTGATACACAAAATATTAACAAAAAAGAAAAAAAAAGACTTAAGCAAGCACTGAAATTTATTTGCCACTGTTCCTATGACATGCACAGTGGATTTAATGTGTAATCAGTGCTAATCCATTCCAAGCCTTGCAATATCAGCAACGTTTAAGTCAGACCACAACTGGAATTACACAAATAATGAGAACAGCTCAGAAAGAGACTTTAGAAAGGACTCTAAATATCATTCAAGACAAGAGTGAGATTACAAGAAATTTTGTGACCCCCAAAAAACTGCTGGTCTCACTTCATTTCTGTCTTGTTACCCTTCAGGCCTAATTGGGATCTCTGCAGCTGGTTACAGTACCTGTTCCCTTTAACATAATGTCAATACTGGGGAAATGTATGTCAGCACAACTGCTCTAATTCTTTAAATCTTAACCATAAAGATTCTTTAATCCTGCCTACAGTTCAGACCAGGATTTGCATGACTGCAGAAGCCTAAATCAATTGTTCTACTGGAAAGGAGAACACATATCGTTCTAAAGGACTTTTTGACATTTTTTTGGTCCTGTTGCTTCACCTGTTGTTCATAAACAGATATACAAGTATGCTTTTAAGATCGCATTATTTAATATGATTATTTGCTTATAATTTAATTGATGCTTTTCCTCTGAGAAGCCAAAACAGAAGCATCTGCAATCATTTCTAACTATCCAGGTTGAAATGACCTACAATTACTCACATTGCTTCATTTAAAAAAAAATAAATCTTAAGGACTGTGCAGCACTGATTGAGTAACCCGTTAAAAAAAAAAAAAAAAAAAACTGTTTCCAAAAGAACATAAAGCCTGAACCTAACTGAAAAATAACTCAAATGAATCTCAAGTTGTGAGCATGAAAATTATAATTTTTCCCTTTTCTACATAAACATATCAAGAAAGTCCAATGAATTTCAGATAAGTAGCAACTGCTGTTAAATTACATGGAAATCTGAATATACAAACTCCTTCATCATCTTTTTCCAAAGTATTATAAAATCCAAATGTATTTTAAAGTTGCACCGGTACAGACCTGCTTGCTTCTCTAAAAGGCCACAAAATGCCACCGAAGTTAAAATGGATGAGTTAACCTTTTGAGAAGTACTCACAGCACCAAAATTGTTCTGACCTTTGACTACAATCCTTTAACTTTGCTAGCTATTCATTTAATGCCCATTTGTATTTTTTAAAATTATTATTGCATGATTGAAAACATTTATTTGCCAATAAATTTATTTGCCAATCACTAAGACAGTGTAGCAGTTTGCTGGAATGAAATATTTTTCCGTAGGCAGCTTTAATTTTTTAACCAAATAAGGTTAAAAGATCTGGATGTAGGGGAGGCAAAAACACTGGGAGGTGGAGAAGCCTAAAGAGAATTGGTATGAATTATTTTTACAATCATATTAATACATAAAGCTGCTTTGACTGAATATAGGTGTGAGACTTAAAAAAGAAAAAAAAAAAATTGAAAAAAGAAAACAGGAGGGGAAAAAAAAAAAAGAAAGAAAGAAAGAAAGCTGTTACTAGTTACAGCTCATCCTTTGGCAAGGAGCAAAGAAGGAAAGGTGAACTGTGCATCTCCACAACCTTAGAGCCTTCACTGCAGCTCTGAAAGGAGAGTAGGCTGCAGCCTGCATAGTAAGGTAGGACAAGGATTTCCACCTTGTTTCTGCTCATAATAAAATGATACTTGCTTTGCCTTTGCAGTAAATTCGTCATGTAAAAACAGTTTATCCCCAAACCTTTGAGGTCTGGCAACTGATAAAGTTTATGTGTGACAAGTCTCCCCCACAGACAGCTATTAACCTGCTGAACTCAATCAGCAGCCTGCCAGGTGAAGCACCAGCAACAGTGCATTTTGGTCAGCAAAGCGACTCTCAGGCACTTGCGCATATCCAGAATAGTTTTGCTGTATGCCCTGAGTGTAGCTCTAAGTTTGTAATGCCATTTCAGTGAGTAAATGACCAGTCCAGAAGGCTAAGGAAATCAGAACATAGCTCTGCCCAAATCTCATGTATACGTAAACCTCAAACATACAAGTAATAGGAGAGGAAATAGACTCTGATGCCTAAAGGAGATACAAAAATCAGATGTGAAATTATCATATGCAGCAAGTAGAACAGCAATAGCAAAACAAAACTAGTACTTATATTAAGTTCTACAAGCAATAGCATACCAACCAGAAGGTAACTACCATGCAGGTCTTAGAAGGCCCACAGATGCACTGGTAACTAAAAGGCCAGAATGCGAAAGCACCCAGACAGAATTCAGCAGCTCAGTTACCCACACTTCTTTGAACACTTCCTTGTCAACTGGAATGTTTTGTTGCCACTTGAAATAACAAAATGGAGAGGTGTCAGTTTGAAAGGAATGTGAAACGTAGACAATCTAAGCATAATAATACAAAAAATGCATTATGAGCCAACTCTTAGATACTGAGTAACTCTCTGAAACTGCAATGCACTAAGACAAAGCAAGAACAAACTCAGTTTTAAACCACAGTCAAAACATACCTTTTGGGCAATAATGTTACTTTAACTGTTTTATAGGAATCTTAGAATAGCTCACAATATTATGTTTCTTAGAGAAAGCTGAAAGGATAATTTTGCAGGCTGACTTTTAGTTATTTTGCAGTTAATGTATTATTTACTGCAACTCATTTCTCTAACATTCTCAAAATAGACACCTGGGACTTGACAGGGGCTGTTGTTCCAGCACTGATGATTCTCTCAGCACACAAGAACTGTGGCAAGTCAGTCTTACACTTAAACTTTGAGGAGATTTTAATGGGTAAAGAAGCAGTGGAACTTCCAGGAAGATCACTAGAAACAGGCTGACTTACACAGGAGGAAAAAATAAATCCTAGAAACAAAAATTTTTAATGGGAGGTTAAAAGCCATCACTGAAGTTTCTAAAGAGGTGAGAAGAATGATGTTAGCAGGTTTAAATCACAGAGGAAAGAAATTAAATATCAAAAGAAAAATGTAGACTGCTACATTCCCAGTGGAAATACTTTAAATTAAAGCAGAGAGAAGCACCAGTGGGACCTTGCAATTCTAACCTTTTGAGATCACGTCTGCTTTGCAAACTATTCGCAAGGAATAACTGAACTCTCATATTCTGTCTTGTCCTGTGTACAGGGCTGAGAATTAAAGGCTAAATAGGTATTGAGAGAACCCCTTTTCTAGTTGTTCTCCTAGTATGAAGAGCAGGAATCTGATGCAGCCATTCATGAACATGAAGAACTAGACTGGAAAGTTTTTATCTTAGAATAAGAAGATGTTCCATTAGATATGTTATTAAGTTATCAAATTACTTATATAAGTATGTAGATATAGCATTATATATCATATCCTATGAAGTCAAGTTACAGCATTTTCCTTTCAATGAAACCTTAAAAATGTGTTTATTATAAACCCATATCTTATTTATCCCATTGTCTCCTCAGCTAGCTGGCAATTTGATAGTTTTTAGTGAGAAATTATAAAGCTGGAAATATCCATACCCCATTTTGAACAACTATTACAAATATATATTGTTGGGTGTACACTGTGTATTTACGCCTGCATACAGCAGAAGCAGTGGGATGCAGGACTCCAGAATGCCACAACAGCACTGTCCCGTAAAGTGCATCAAATAAGACACAAAAAGAGTATCAAAAATTATATCAATATATATTTTTTTCACCAAAAAAAATCGTCATTTCTTTCAAAATCAAGTCATCATGTAGAAAACTCAATGATTTCACTGAAATTTTAGCAGAATTCAAAAGTGTATCTCCAGTAGTGGCTAAAAGAACTGCCCTTACAGAAAGAAGCCTTCCTGGTTTTCTATCAACACACATATCCACTTACCTGGTAACTTGCTGAAGGCTGAAATGTAGAAACTAGCACCATCTGAAAGATGCAAGTGCTGCATTTCCAGTTTATCACACAGTTTATCAAGTGTAAACCTAATTAACTTAATTCTCAGAGTATTGTAATTAAAAGTGCCTGATGTATTATGTTTCCAAAACAAAATATATTCTTAAGATTTCTCACATTGTCCATCAGGTTAGATTTAAGTTGAGTTAGGCTAATGGAAGCCCTTTACTGAAATGAAAATTGTCATAAATAATTGTGATTTTATTGGGTGCATGTCAGTGCCAATCTTGGGAGCAGAATCACCATTTCACTTGGCAACTAACTGCTGGGTGGGTAGCTGGGCCTTACGTACAGAGACAGTAAGGGAAACATAGATTATCTTGTGATATTATTCAGAATAAAGAGATCATACAGTTGTCTAAAATTTTACAGCCCTATATAACTTTACAATTTCACATAATTTAGAAATACATAATATGGATTTTCCTTATTAGAAATTGTATTACTCCTGGTCTAAAATGACACTTATTATTATCTACAAAGGTGACTAAACTTTTTGTTTGTTTGTTTGTTTGTTTTTTACCACCTTCTAATTTATTCAGAAGCAAGGATGACTTGTTCCAAAGCAAGAATGAAAACACTTGCCTAACTGCCAACATCAGTGCCAGAAATCAAAGATGTTTTCTCAAGATTCTCTGAAAACCACCAAAAGATGTGTATTTAACTTTACATCTAATGTTCTTTTGATGACTGAGGAAAAAAGATGCAAAGTTCAACCACCTTCTCTCTGTTCAGTGCAGGAACGTTATGGTTCCACAATGAAAAGAAAAGGTCAGCGTTCAGGAATTATCAGATAAGAAGTGAAAACTTTTCATGTATCCCAGACATCAGGTTCTGCTACCCAGAGCTGCAAAGCTTTTATCTCATTCAGTGCTGCTCTGAACAGAGGTGATTGGTTCTTCCCAACACTAACATTGTGATGGTTCCAGGAATTAGTTAAAAATACATTTAATTGTTGATATTTTTTTTTTTTCCTGGCCATACATATTTAAAATAAAAGAGTTTACAGCTGCCTGATCGTATATTCTATGCATATTGCAGAACCTGGTCCTGCAATAAGCTTTACATGTACTGCATTTCATGCACAAGATTTTCTATGAGAAGAAAGGAATTTTGATCACTTTCCAATACAACAGGTGAAAAATATTTGAATAGTTTTTCAGGGATAGAGGAATTCCAGCTTGCTAATAAAAACACATCCTTCCAATTAAACACCAAATTCAACCATCCCTAACCTAACACTCAGTGGCATAATAGTAGGAAGAATGTACAATATAACCTCAAGTAATGCTGCTGTTCCTTTCTTAAACAGCACAGAGACATGAAACCCTAAGTATTAGATACAGAACACATTCATCTAGGAATTGAAAGTATTTGTATCTTAAAAGTGGTGAGATGCACAAATAAAGAGCATAAGAAAAGAAACCTTTCAAAAAAGCCTTTGGGGGACTGGAATGGAATAAATGCTTCTGTGAGTTGAGAAATAAATAGTTCTGAAGGATGTGGTAAACTATCATTTATCACCCTCTCTAAACATGCTATAGATATCTGGTTAATAATGCTCACATTTTGTTCTCAGTAGTGTACAAACTGGCATCTGAAAGTAATTTAGTCATTTGTAAAAACAACATATGTTCTTGTGATATGTGGGAAGGAATATCCTCTGAAAACTGGGTTTTCACTTTATTGGATAAAAAACTGTGAGAAACCCCCCAAAATACTCCAGCTGTTGATGAGCACAGACAAATTTATAGATTCCTGCAGAAACTAAATATTCGGCAAGTTTCCATAGGAGTGGTCATTTTCGTAAAGCTCCAGTTCCTGGATAGTTCATTCCAATAAGACATTTTGGAAATAATTTCTACTGATAAACGGTGTCATGGAAAATGGTGTTTTTAGTAATTTGTGTGCAGTGGGTTTTCAGAGTGTCATTTATCATCTGGCACTCTGATCAGGATGCTATGTAAGATGCTGGAAAAATTATAAGCAGGTAGATGGGATTTCTGCCTCAGTGAGCTTACATTCGGTATGTGCAACTCAAAAAAAAAATGGTATTATATTACAATTCTGCTAAAAAAAATGTTTTGTGTAATAAATACTAATACATATCTTCTTAATTTACAGAATGATTTCTCACAAAAACTAAAAACAATGAGAAATCATTACAGCACAGATGGGTACTCACATTTATAGGTAACTTAGTAAAAGCTCAGAAGGCTTACATTTTCCTTATAACACTGAAGTTCTGATTCCCCTGCAGTGGTCTCCAACCAAAAAATAGCACTATGTTTATTCGGTAGCACGCAAATAGGCTACAACCAGCATTTCAAGGATCGTTGTTACCAGAGTGGTAATTCAGCAGCAGCAGCATTTACTGGCATGAAAGGCCAACTGCATTTGAAATAAAATAGTGTGAGCAGTATGACCATATTGTTCATTCACACCAAAGCAGCTACACACACTAGTATTACAAGACATTTGTATATCGTACTACCTGAAAATTCGTAACTGAAAAATAAGCACAGGCCATACTCTTCACATTCATCAGCTGTGGCGAGCCAGACTGACCTCACTGCCTACCTAGGATCTGGCAAACGCTTGGCGATGTGCTTACGTTTAGATACATGAATAATCCAGCACAGCCGACTGGGACATCTTAACTGCTTGAATGCAAGCACATTCATTTGTGTTAGAGAAATGCCTTTACATATGGTTGCATTTAGAAGAGCAATGCGATGCTTAGGATTTCTGTTTTACTGTGGTTTACTACTCTTGTGAGCAGTACCTGTATTTTGAATTCAGAACCTGTTATACCAAATAACACGAAAGCAGTAAGAAGAAACCACATACCTACTTTGAGCCATTTCAAAGTCAGCAAATGATCTCTCAACAGCATTTGTGGAAATGATTAATAATTTACTTGCCATTCATAATTTAGTTGACATTTTTTGTCTTTTTTACTTACTAATAAAATGCCTGTGAGTGGATCACAATTTTCTCATATTTATTATTCATTGCAACTATTTGCTGAATAATTTCTGCAAACAGTTCGTGTTTTGTAGCTCACTCCCATTGTGAATGTTTATTATTCAAAATTTAGTCTCTGAAACTAATTACCTAAGCCACATATTAGATTTTGTTCAGTGTTTGCCTGAACATTGTTCTTATAATCAGTGTGTTCTCCTTCAGTATGAACTTAAATTGTATTCTTCTGTGAACACTCCCTCTGTAAAGTTTATTTGCTAGAATGTTCACAAAAAGCAAGCACTGTGGAGCAATTGAATTTTAAAATCTGTACAAATATTGGTGGATATATTTTCTTCAGGACCAACTGACTCTACCAATAAAAGAGAGCTCAGCCTTATTTATTGAGCTGTATTATGGAAATGACCAAAGCATCTTGGAATCCAAAGAGGAAGACCTCATTCTTCTCCTCAGAGTGAAAACAAGGAACATTGTAGCATCAAAAGTCTTTTCATTTGCACATTTATTGTAAACCAAGTATTCCAGGTACTTGGTACTTGGTACTTAAAGCAATGTGGCAGTCATTTAAGTGCTATGTCACTGAAAGCCAAAATTGCCAGGGTTTTACTGGGAAGGAGAAGGGGGAAAGGCAATACACAAGTACACACTTCACAGATCTCTCCTAGGACGTTGGAAATTTCACATAACCAACCCTTAAGCATTTGTAGCACAGATTGCCACCTCCTTACTGGTAGACATTCCCCTCACGTGCCAAGAACTTAAAGCCTTTTGGCTTTGTTTTTCTGGCTTTATTTTATTTAAGATTTTTGAGACTTGGCATGCACTTGCTCATGTTTTCAGCCTTCTTTCAGTAACCATCAGGGCTCAGCAATTTTTGGAGACTCAGATTTAGCAGCTGGGACTTCGAGGAAAAGGCTAACTATTGTGAGATTTGTAATAAATCCAAGAGACCTGGCATTGTTGAAAGGCATATGCATTGCAGACAGCCTTTACAACTCTGAGAGAGGTGAAATGTTTGCCCAACTTCACACAGCTACCCAGCAACACAGTAACATTAAGAATTAGGATTGAAATAAGATTTAAATGACCCAAAAACTTCCAAAGGTCTTCTGCAGAGAGATGATTTCTATACTGAGTCACCACTGAGGGTTAATTTCATTTGAATTCAGACACACTATTAGTACCAGCAAAAACTTGATTGAACATTTGATTGCTAGAATTAATACTTCTACTGGATTCTAATGAATCTAGAATTTGACTATTCAGGAAACAACTCTAAAAAATGGTACAACTGCAAAACAAACTGTACAAATTTTGCTCCATTTCCAGTTGTACTAAGACAACTCAGACGTATCTTTCTTTCCAAGCAAGATCTCACATTTTACTCATGAAATTGCTGCTCACATTCAATTACCAGTTTACTTTTTTATTACTTTTTATATATGTGCTGGTGTAGCTTCTGTTTACAAAATGGGAATGGTGCAATGGGAAGAGTGCTTTAAAATGATAAAGCATTTGGAGAACAAGACTAATTCAGAACAGTAGAAATACAGTAAATAGGATACATTTTGATCAGAAAGAAATATGCTGGAGGAAAGGGTTGGAATTTATTTCTTGACTTGTCAAAAGCTCTTTCTCTGTTTGCTACTGAAAGTTTTAGGACTAATAAGAGCACTGAGAGAATAGCAATATAAGTTTTTGCCAGCTAAGCATTTTTAGCAATGCTTTGTTACTAGAATGTTACTAAATGCTGTAATCCACTTACAGATTTTACATGTTCTCTAGCTGTTATCTCTCTCCAATTTATTGCCCCCAATAATATGGATAATTATTCTAGAATCAACACTCCTCACAAGTCTCCTAACGGTTAACATTTCTTTCCAGCTGGAAATCTATTTGCTGGTTACATTTCAGATTACCTCATTAGAGGTGTATTGCATGTAGAGAAGAAATGCAGATATTTCTCCTTCCAGGTCAGAAGATGAGATTTTCACTTGTATTACACAGTGTCTGAGTGTGAATGAATCCACAGACAACAGCAGATACAGCATTCCCATAGGGAATGGTAATACACTCCAAGTCACAGAGCCAGCCACAGTTAAGAAACTCTAGGCTGTCAGCTGCCTTATAAACTAATCCAAGCATTAGTTGTTGCATCTTCTGAAAATTCAACATTTTTACTGTGCCATCAAGGATGCTCACTTGTCTAACATAGGTGTTTTCAGCTCTGCTTTAATGCTAACTTCCAAGCTGTACCAAGGTACCAAAGCTCGAACTGACCACAGCAAAGTAGCTCTGGATTCTGCCTTCATCATTTTTATTGTTCATACCAAATTTTATAAGGCAGTGTGAATGCTGATAAGCCCTGTAACAAATTTCTGGGCAGTATTTGAAGAGGTATGTTACTGTTTCATTATTTAAGCAAGAAAATGTTTAGTGAGTGCCTGCAGGAGGTCAAAGAATTTTTGTTTATTTTTTTAAGTACTCTAATGTGATTACCCTTTAAACTAAAAGGAAAAAAAAAAAAATGGAAAGGAAAGGAAAGGAAAGGAAAGGAAAGGAAAGGAAAGGAAAGGAAAGGAAAGGAAAGGAAAGGAAAGGAAAGGAAAGGAAAGGAAAGGAAAGGAAAGGAAAGGAAAGGAAAGGAAAGGAAAGGAAGAATTTTAGGGCAAATATAGATGTTTGGTCAAAAATAAATAAATAAACAAATCATAGCTTCCATCTCCTTCCAAACTCAATTATACACTACCTATACCTGATGGCCTACAAGCTTAGATTTCTTCAGTTGTACTTTCTGCCTGTCATATCAACAGGCAGTGGAGATGTTTTAACTAAATAGATACTCTGATTCTTCCTTTTGTTCCCATTTACAGTTCCCTTCAGAAATAAAAGCATTAGCTATGAATACTGACACTAACATCTTTGAAAGAAAGTCTAGATATCCAGTGAACTGAACATGCTTGAAATGTATTTTTCTCTGTGTTGCCAGGATAGGTGCATCAGGTCAATCTAAACCTGTCAGTAGTCCTTGAAAAATCTTTTGCAAACCCGCAGTAACACTGCCTTAGAGAAGTAGAGAAGTGACATTGATTATAGAAGGAGAATTTTACTGAGGTTACTTCTAATTGCTGGCAAAGGATATGCTCAGTATGCATATGCATGCTTTGCTGGAAGAAGTAGGAATTACATTTTATTTATTAAGAATCCCAGAGACAATTTGGGATTTTAATCTTATAGGACAGAGTTATTTTTTCTTAAACTATCAGAATACAGAAAGACGTTTCCATATAGTTTCCTCAACACTAAAGCAAGCTTCCATGAATTTAACAAAATTTAATAATATCTAACTAGCTGACACTGCTGCAGGTCTATAATTGTGTGTCACCTTGCAATGCTATGTTGTCTGAATTATTGCTTTTTCCTTTTGGCAATCTACCGAATAACAGTGCTGATGCAGGATTATTTCTACATAAATATTTCTTACTAAAATATCATACAAAAAGTAAAATATCTTATTCAGAGGTAGACATTTGCTGAAAGACACTTAATATTAATTTAGAACCTTCTTACTGACAGCTGCTCAGCAGGACAAAAACTCTTCATTACATTAGAGTCTCGAGGCAGTCTCATGAAGGTTGCTACTGAGGAAAAAGTCATTAAGATTTTCCCTCTTTTTCACCTCCAGTTATGGGTAAATTTACATGTGCATCCAGGTTTCCTTTTATATATATACACATATATTTTTATTAAGAGTATGGCTATACTCATATAAAAGCTCAATAAGGATGAACACAGACAGCAAGGCAAAGTTTTATGCATATAAGGAGGTGCATAAAATTGAAAAATAGTAGAAATTTTGAGTGATGGACTGGAAGACAATGTTAGTAAAATAGTTGCTTGAGGGTGCAGATCGGTATGATTTTCTGATATATTTCCTATACCACTGTCTATTTAGATGTAATAAACAATGAATTATAATTGTCTTTTCTAAAAAAAAAAAAACTGTTTATTCTGCCTAAAACTTTGCTTTGTATTTATATAACATACTTCCTCCCCCTGGTGACCTGGAGATGAATGAATCTGGCCTAGAAGGTGGCAGAGGCAATATGAGGTGCAAATGACCAAAGCAAATTAGTTGCTCAGACTCTCCAAGAGAATTAATTATTTTTTCCCTAAAAAATGTAACTCTGAAGTCTTTCCATCCATTCTCTGTGTCCACCAATTAATAATGAAATTTCAGGTTTTAAGGAGACCTGGCTTGTTTTCCTCACAGAGAATGGAACTTGCTGTTTATCACTATGGGTCATGCTTTCTTGTGGTACTGTGGCTCATAATGAAGTAAGTGTAGGATGCAGCATTATTCCTGACACATGGAACACTTTCAAAGATTAATTAGACAACCATTATGTGAATTTCTGAAAAACAAACCAGTTTGCAAACTTATCTCATGGGTCAAATTCCTGTTCAGTTGAATCACAACTGACCCATATATCCATATGTCCCAGTGACAGTACATAAAGAATTCTTCATTCACATCTGGACACTGGAGCTTAATTTAGATTAATGTCGCATTTTGGCTGTATTGTTTTATGTCCCTAAATGTTCATCTCCTTAATCTAATATACCATTCAGCTGAAAAAATAAAACAGCATTCTGCCTGTATACTTATTCAATGCCTGATCTCCATCCTCTCCTACTTTGTGTATAGAAGCTGAGCAAGATAGCTTAGTTGTGCTGCCATAAACACAGATCCTGTCTAAATGGCTTTGGATTAGACAAAATGTTAATTCTGACCTGAGCTGACAGCATTTATAACTAACCACACAGGTAGACAGGATTTAGGATGTTAATTAGGTGTCATAATGCGATGCTAAACGCATAATTCCACAATCAATGGACTTCAGTGAAAAGCTGGCTTAAGAAGTTCATGACTTCATTTCTACCACCACAACTGCTTGTGAAATTCTGCTTTAAACCATGCCACTGAGCTAATTCGGGTTAAAAATAAATTTCCAGAAAATATTATGCTCACATACTCACCGAGTTAGCATGCCTACACCATAGTGATACGGCTCACAAAACGCAGTTGGGAGTGCTATCTTCCATTGTATGCAGGTATGACCAGATGGTCAGGGGTGGTTAAACCAGCCACAGCACCAGAACTTTATCCCCTAGAGCAGGGATTGTTTTGTTTTCTTTTGTTTTTGTGTATTTTTTTAGTTGTTGTTGTTGTTGTTTGTTGTTGTTGTTTAAAAAAATAACACCGCCTTTTACATGCATTTCACAGAAGCTCTTGGCTTTATATTTACAAATTTTCAAAAATGGGCTTCACGTTTTTTATTTTTTAATTTTTCTTCAGGACAGCTGTATTCACAATCCCCACCTTCTGCCCAAGCAGTCTATGGAGGTATTATCTCTAAAAACTTCAAATATAATGACATTAAAGAAGATGCCCGTTTGAAAATCTAGCGTTAAAAGAACAGCACAAAAGCAGTCAATTTATTCAGGAATTCCTAACTTTTTCTTAAAAAACACTTTCTAAACAGAGATGTGTTTCTTAAAGACTGTAAGATGAAGACACAATTGGAGGAGTATTCTGAAAAGTGTCAGTAAGTCAATCCGATGTAACTCACTGTGAACCTGCAATACAGACAAAATTTTAAAATGAACAAAAGGCCTGAACTGCAACTGGGTATATTTATGTAGGTCCCGGTCATCAGCATTTTGCAAGTGACAGAAGTAAAAATGTCAGTGGAGACTTTAATCTAATCTCTACATCAAAGATGGTGAGAGAGATCTAAATATTACTTAAATAAGGATTTTTCTTTTACAGGAATGAAAGAGAAAATGAAACATAATTCAACATATATCTTGCAAACTCCTACTCATCTGTGAAATATTAAGCATCATCATTCTTTTAGATAATAATACAAAAATCTTGTCACTTCAGTGCACAGGAAAGACGATGTTCTGAGGATGAAAACCAGCTGTGTATAGAATGACCTTGATGCTTGTAAAAACATTTCCCTTTGTTATAGATCTTGAAATAAAGCAGAGGTCTTATGCTAAAAAAAGTAGAGCAAAGAACCAAATTTTCCTAGCTCTGCCACTGATTCCTGCATGATCTCAGGCAAATTGCCTTAGTCAAAACTTTCACAAGCAGCCACTGTGCATTCTGAGCACTCAGCTTGAGAAACAAAGAATTAGGTTTGCAGAAGTTTTAAGAATTTATAGCTTCCAATGCAGTAAATCCACTTGGTAGGTTTAAAAACTCCAGCTCTGGACAAATATTCAGGACAGGGTACCTTGAGTAGTAAGGTTCTGATCATTTCATATTAGACACCCAAACTGGTCTGTGCTTTGAGGATATAGTACTGAGCCACAGCACCATGTTGTAAAATTGATATAACAATATCCACTCATTTCACAAGAGTATTATAAAATGGAGACATTAATGTTTGTGAACTCTGAGATATTATAGTTTCAATGGAGCCCATCACTCTTATGAGGAAATCAATAGCGCGTATTCAGAGAAAGATTTGAATGTTGCAGCAGGGAAGGGGCCACAAACTGAATGAATCACAATTTTAAATGACATATTGGAAAAGTGCCCATTAAATGAGTACTATCCATCTTATGACCTGAATGAGGCAGGCAGGGAATGAGCTGTAGAAGAATAGTGTGCTCTAACATAATTAAAGGCTGTATCATAATGCAAACTCACATTTCAGCCCAAATACTTTAAAAGTTTAGCTAAGCTCTTAGCAACAGAATGAAAACTCTTATAATGAGAAGTTCTGGGAAGCTTAAGTTTAGTCTTGTTCCCTGTGTCACATCTCACATGTTCTTATTTGCAAAGTCCCCATAAATCCAATGAAACACTTGGCAATCTAACACAGGAACAATTGAAACAGCATTCCAGTGCTGGAAGATCAGATCTTTCAAAAGGCTTTGTTTTATGTTGTAAGAAGTTTAAGACACAATTTCTTCTTCAAAAGAAGAGAGGTTTTTGGTTATTTTTATACAAGACAAGAATTAGTAGTGTGACAAAATCTTATTTGGGTAGGATCTGTTCAAGAACTGAGTCTAGTTATAATCACTCAGATTATGATCTCAGAGTTGGTGCCATTTAATTAGTATTTAAGTACATGTACTGTAGCTACATTTAATTACAATCCCAGATTCCCATCTATTATCTGACAGATGATTGCTACTATTTGGCATTCAGCTTCCAAAAACTAGGAAGTGAAAAATCTAATATGAATAACAATCAGCAATACAGCATGCTGTGACACAAAACAAGCTTCTAATAAATGCTAGATCACATAAGAAAAAAAAAAAAAAAGCCACCAAATCATTATCAAAATATTAAAGAAAATAAATAAATAAATAAATAAAAAGCTCAAAACTAAGGCTCTCTCCTCTCTCTCCAGAGGTGTCTTAAGTTTTCTCTTTGTTTACATTCTGATCTGACATTTCAGACTTACACAGGTGACAAGCTTTGTGGTGGTGCCCATGAGACCCTGATATCACAGATAAACCTGAGGAATCAGAACCTTCAGATATTCATTTCTCAGGACAAACCTGAGCACAGCACATACTGCCATTGTATACTATATATTGCTATGCACTATGCAGCACACTGTCAGGTTTTGTGATACGATAATGGGCTCCGCTGCCAATACTTAAGACTGCTATAAATTCAGCCGGTATCAAAGACAAGGACAATGATATTGAAAATTAAAAGTAACATTCCTGCTGTGTTATTCTGACCCCCAATTTAATATACATATATTATTTTTCCATATTTCAATGATCTCTCCGCAGTTCCTCCAAATACTATTTTCTTCACACAGAGACCAGTGGGGAAAAAAAATTAAATAACTATGAATAATGCACAGTGCAGCCTGCTAAATGTTTTTCACATTTAAAATTGTGCTATATGTTGTTTGCTAAATACCCTTAAGAGATATTTTCTTAAGTGAAATAATAACTTGAACCATATTGTAGTAAAGATAACTAAAATGAAAGATCAACATTCCCGGAGATAATGCTGATATATTAGGTAGTGCTCCTGCATCCTGTAGGAATATCATAGAAATAGCCTCAAAAGCAACACCCTTAGCTGTCCCTCTGCCTCAAGAGACCCTCCCCATCTGTGCCACTGCAGCGTTCAGTATGTGTATTAAAACTCACCAGCTAGCTACTAGCAAACACAATGTATATACGCTGAGTGGGCTCTTTTCATTCTCTTAGCAGGAAAAGTGGTTTTGGTCTCTCTCCTAGATTATGCTGATGATTCTCACAAAGCACATGTAGGATCTTCAGGAAGTCCACCATTCTTTCAACTTTGGCTGAAATTACCAGCCAAAACTATGGTTAAATGTTTTAAAACAAACAATTTTAAGTTAAAAAGAGACAATATGAATACGTAGGACTCATTTCTTTGAAAAGGTAGACAAAAATTGAAGGCAGATTTCTGCTGTTGTCCATAAACATTGGGAATTAATTTGAGTAAAAACTCTGGGATCATCTCTGTAAGCACCAACAGTAATTGGGGTAGAGCGAGTGTAGTATGGTAGAGATTGCCAAATGGGAAAGAACAGTTCGGGAGGGAAGGATATTATATTTTCGAACTTATTAAAATGTATTATAAACAATCATAATGCACAGAAATAAACTCATTGGCAAAGGTCCTTCCATCAACCAGCACTTGCTAGTTTTAAAACCACCAGCTGCTAAACCTGGGGTAGTTTCAAAAGCAAGTTTAAAAGGTAAGTGCCAAATGCCCATTACTATGAAAAGCTGCATACTGAAAGTATACATTCCAGACAGATTTCAGCTTTTAATGGGACCAAAGTTACTCTTGCATCTATTGAACAATGTGAAAAGCATTTATAGTGGCAGAAGGTAGGAAGATTAAATAAAGGTAGACAAATTAGTTTAGCTCATGGATTTAAACAACCAAAAGCTAAGTTGTTAACATGCAACACTAGTGCTACAATCACTGCACAGCTCAGTAATACGAAAACCTTGATTTAGCTTATGTACACAAAGGCCTTTTATTTTCACCTATCTAAACAAGTCCCTTCACCAACAGGATTACGATCCTGTGCATTAGAAGTGAATGCAAGATTAGACTGAGCTGGTTTTCATTTAGGGCATTTCCCTAATCAGTGCTGCTCCCAGAATTTTGTGTTTTAACTTAGTCATCCACTGACTATTTTGCTGTTTTACAACCTGAAAATCAGCAAGCACTGCAGTTCAACTGCAAGCCTTGATTCACTGCAGACTTTTTTGAACAGTTAATAACTACAACATACATCAGTGCTATAATAGCTGTAAGAAAAAAATCCACAGCATTCTACCTAACATTTTGGAAAAGGAAATTTAAAAAAAAAAAAAAAAAAGAATTCAAGGATGAATATGCAAGAAGTGATCCAGTGCCCCTAAAGATCTGACTGTTACCACTTACAGGCATGTTGATTTACCTCACTGTTCGGGATTTGTCTGTTAACTTTTTCTCACACAACACCATCTATTTTTACTGTTGACATATTTACATTTTAAAACAGTCTAGAGAGCCAGATATACTTGTATGTTTTGCTAAATGGGAATAAAATTCAAACTGAAATGTATCAGCTATTTCTGCTGACACCTAAGGTATCTATTCCCTTCCCTGATGTCTCCATAACTCTACTTGGATTTATAAATCCTGTAGCTTGCTTAGTGTAACAGACAATATTGTCACCACACTTTGTGATTTTGTTAAAAATCACACAATATTTTATGAAGTGTTTGGCTTAAAATTTTAGGTCCCTCAATCAAAAGTGTTTACAGGGTAATATTAATCTCTTCTGGTTTAAAATTAAAACTGCACTTTTAGGTTTTACAGGGCTTAAAGATTATTCTCAAAAAAAAAGCTCCCAAACTATATTAAAAAAAAAAAAAAAAAAAAAGCACAAAAGCACAAATAATACACAGTGTGAGTAAAACCAGAAGTGACCTGCTGAGTGTCCCAGAGTAATGAGTGGGATTCACTTACATGCCAGATGGATAGGCAGCTACTAGTCAAGGCTGAGAGACCAGTCCTCAGTCCTGGTAGATGAGTTACTGCACTTGGCTGGCTGCAGTAGAGTCATAGGAAAAAAAAAAAAAAATCTAGTTGAATTTTATGAACACAGGACAACTGGGACAACTGACACACACAAACATAACATGAACATTTAAAATATATTAGCTGGTACTACAGACAGTATGAAATAAGCAAACTGATTAGATCACTGAAAGCTTTGTGTTGCCAATGATCTCATAGAGCACTGTTGGTTGCTTTCTATTTTTCAGCCTTGCCTTAATTTCAGAGCCAAAT
The DNA here is from genome assembly GCA_011076525.1 of Nettapus auritus. Lineage (NCBI taxonomy): Eukaryota > Metazoa > Chordata > Aves > Anseriformes > Anatidae > Nettapus > Nettapus auritus. The sequence goes on along the minus strand of CM021771.1, from coordinate 20,014,277 downwards.
TTTAATCTGAGATCCATATGTAGACACATTGCCTGAAATTAGCAGTACTTTATGTGTAAAAGCAAATGAACATGCCTGTAGATTATTTTATATGCCATAGCAGAAAAAGTGTCTGCTTGCAATGCCTGTGTCAAGCCATCAGCACAGAGGTAGACGTAGTGAAGAGAGTAATGGTGTGTTATGCCTCATCTGCAGCTGAGAACACTGTCAATTGCCAGAAAAGGTGAAGAGGGACATGGGAAATAGAGACAGGCGATAGAAATAAAAGAGACAGAAGTTTAATAGCAAGTATAAGAGAGAAAAGGGTATGAAATGCATTTGATACAGGTGAAAGATGTCAGTTTATTGCTTTTTATTTATAGATCCGCACAGATGTGTATAGTGCTTTGTCATATAAAAATTAAATTGATGCAGATAGCTGAAGGAGTGGAGACATGAAATCAGAATTGTTATAGAGAGAATACTAGAATGAACAAAATTACTGTGGAAAAGGAACTGCTTTATCCTCTGGCCATTGCAATAAATACACAATGAATTCTTCAGAAGAAATATTAAGTATCTTGCTAATGAGGCCTAGGGGGTCACTGTACAATGTAGGGTGCTCTGATAGGAATTAGTGATCAGCAGATAAGCCTTTGGTGAAAAACATGTAAGAGACCAAAGAATATATAAGAGAAGATGTCACACCATGCATAAGCATACCCAAAAAAGGTATCAGCTGGCACTACCTTCCCACATCCTGACCCCAAAATGGAAGTACATATGGAAGTAATAGTTATGATTGCCCATCTGCAAGTGCCATTTGCGGTGCTGCCACCGCCTATCAACTTCTTTGTAGAAACAAAGTTCTGTGCATATAAATTAACAGAATCACCAGATTGAGTTCTGTAAAGTTAATTATGGCACCATTACTTGTTTACTTTTTTTTTTTTTTTCCCATTAAATAAGTACAAGGCTGGTACTAAGATAAGGGATATATGAATTGTACTGTATGTGTAAATTTCTATTCACATGGGATACTCACCATAGCAATGCTTTGAAGTTAATGAACCTTCTTAGTCCATTAGAGATAAAAATACCGTGTTTCCACCTTTTGTATAGAATAAATGAATTGTCAGTTTTGTGAACAACTTACAAATTTTGGTTTTGATACTGGTTCTGCAGAAACAGCAACAATGATTTATTTTCATACGTTTCAGATGTATCATGATTGGCAGTAAATTCTGACTCTTCGAAAACTCCCCAAACAATTTTTTATTACTTTTCTTGATTTTTAAAAATGAAAACTTAAGTACTTCCTTTTTCTTAACAAACAGAAGACCTTATTTTTATTTCCAGCATTGTGGAACAATAATGGTTTACTACTTAGTACTTGGTAGGATGATGAGTGTTGTTTACAACTCTAAATTATTTTGAATTGTGAAAGTCTTTGATTCAGTTCCACAAAGCAGCAAAATGCTTTTTTAGTTTGGATGCATAAGAGAATATGAACTTTCTGGAAAAAAAAAAAAAAAATCAAAAATATTTCTAATGTGAACTGTTTCAGCTGACAGGAAGAATAAAACACATTTTTGTAAAGGATAAGGAGTTATTTTAACCTGTATTTTTTCCTTATTTTTAAGTGCATTTTTTTCTTCTTCTTTTAATGAAAGTGCTACAGCAGAGAATTCGTGTTAGTTGAACACTGAACAAGAAGCAATCTAAATTATATACTCAATACAAATCTCATGCAATAATGATGAAATAAGTGTAAAATTACTGTAACCAAAGCAGATGCTTTATGAAGCAAAGTCTTCTCTAAATTCAGTATGTGTAGGCAATATCGAGAAAATGGAAATGCATTAAAAAAAGATGAAATTGTAGACTAGACTGGCCAAAAGTTTAAATAAGGCTGTAAAATACTATGATAAGCCTCTGTTTAAAATATAATTGGCTTTTGTCATTGCAGTAGGAAGCAGATAAAACCTCAGTGAGAGGTGGGGGAACATAACTAGAAGTGAATCTGTAATGGAATTACGGTGCTCAGCAAACAGAAGGAGCCCAGTTCTGAGCCCCTCACCAGCAATGAGAAGTTCTGCTGACTTCAGCACTAGCAAAGAGTAACTGAAATAATTGTGGGCTGCAGGACCAGACCTTGGTCATTATTTAATCTAAACACAATAGAGCTCAATTTAGTAAGGGAGGCATGAATTTTGAGATGAACTGCTATCTAATAGAGGTCAAATGTCTGCTGCTGCTGCTAACTAAAGAAGCAACCACTTAATCTCAGGCAGTGTACAGATGCTCTACTGACAACATATAATGGACATTAAACAATAAATAGATACTTATAGTCAAATTTATCATCCTTATATTTTTCATACAAACAGACACTCTAAGGAAGATTAGTTTCCGGTATTTCTCATTTCTCTCTCTAGGAGAGGCATTTTGCTAAAGGTTTCTAAAGGTTTAAGGTTTAAAATCAGGTAAATTCCATAATTCCATTCAGCTTTGCATGGACATAAATATGCGTAACAGGGCTGCAATTCAAGATCTTCTAGGAGTAAAATTTCTCCTGAAATATCTCACATTTCTAAACGGAAATACCATCAAAACAATCAACACTTGAGATTCAGTTCTAAAGTTACAGAAACAGCTAGAGAAAATAAGAACCACATAATGTTTTTTTCTAAAAATTTGAAAGTTTTAAGCATACTCAGTGATTTCTGATTCTTAATCAACAGCTTACCAGTGTTTAAAGCACAGGGAGTATTGCAGTGACCAGAACTGATTCTGGTTGTTTTGCTTAAAAATATTGGTAGTGAATCTTACTGAACTACTCTGGCTTGATAAAACGTATGGCAGAAGTTGAGCACTGGAATGCCTATCCTCAGATGCAAGGTCATGCAATGACATGTGATCCTATACTTTTCCTTTTGGATGGAGTCAAGGGAATAAGGTAGCACAAATGCCTGTGAAAGATAGCTGGCACAAAATAAATCATACATTTTCCTCTGCAGCAATAAATTCTTTAGCAAGCTGAATGTCTGGGGGGAATAAAAGAGGACTGAAGGAAATGAATGTGTCTTAAAAAAGGTCTTCACCATTCTAAGTTATTTATTTACATGTGCTCCTCCAGTTGCTAAATAGGAGGTTATAGCATGATAGCCATTCTGCAGAACCCTATCACAAAGTCAGATTCCTTATACAACTTAGCCCTTCTTATTTGTGCACAACTACGCAGTATTCTGTATTTGTATCAGTCCAAGGAAGTTTTCTATGCAAATTCAAAGTATCTGAGGAAAAACAATGTGATGTATTAAACTGTCAAAAAGGCTGTCACTAGTCAGAAGAAAGTTTTATCAGAAATTCAGAACTGGGTATTTTTAAAATAATCTCTCTCACAGGTGGTCCTATACTAACTATATACAGAATGACAAGCTGATCTGATTCTTGTTTCTATCAATAGAAATTATTAATATTCAATTGTTATAAGTAAATATTCCAAAGAAAGTCTCCAGACTCACCATCCTATTCCTTCTTCACTGTTCTCAAAATCACTTTGGATGCTGTCACCCTTTCCTGTCTTCATGCTCCTCCTCTGCCCCCCAAAAAAGCTTGGTATTGCAAGTTTTACTGTAAGTTGCCTTATTAATCACAGCAATTTTTCATATATTTTTAAAAGGAGACCACCCCATCCCACCCCCACCAAAACAAACAAACAAACAAAAACAGTAAAATTTAAAAAATAAAAATAAAAAAGAAGAAGAACAATCAGTTCCAGGAAAAAAGTGCTTGAGAATAACTTTAAAACAAACAAACAAACACTACAATATCTAATATTCTGTAATTATTTTCTAACAATAAAAGTGTTAGTGCTTTCTGACTCATGGCTAGCATGGTTCTGAAGAGAAGGATGGCTGAAATGCATACAGCATCCTCTGTGCAGCCAGTCACAGCTGGGTGAAAGCACACAAAGCTGAGGTGGGGATTCTCAACTCCCAGTGTCATCTGTGTCCCGTCCCACCTCCTTCCCCCCCCCCCCCCCCAACTCTTCCTGGTACATTTACCAGTTATACAAATTACATTATTGCCTTCATAATCTTTATAATGTTGAGGTGAAAACAGACTGACGTAACTATTTTTAAAGTTTTTCCATTACCTGGAATAATAATAATACCTACAGCTGAAACTTAATATTCTCTGTTCGTATACAGAACAGAGGCTGCCATTTGGTAGATCTTAGCAGCTGAACAAATCCATTAGAATAATTCATACACATTGCATATATATGGAGAACAGAATATATTTGTTTCAACTTGCAGCTAGAAGGATGGAGTTCAACTCATTTGCAAGTGATCTGTTGGCTGACAAAAACAGAGAAAGAAACAATTTCTTGGCAAGAGTAATTTCCTAAATGGAAACCTTGCTGGATACTCAGCTCCTGACAGATGCTCCAAAAGCAGTGAATGTACTGGGCATTTATTCCCATTTGTACTTGTACAGAAGATTGTGACCTTTCTTTTGACATGCATGTCCCACAGCTGTTTCACAATCATCTCATATTACATTAATAAGCTAATATGTATGGGCTCTATCTCAGAGCAAAACAATGGAACCAAAAGCACAGGGAGGATAGCTCGAGGAAGCACTGAAACTAGCAAGCCATTATTTGTATAGGGTAGAAATAAGATCAAGCACTTGTGTTTTGACTACGTTAGAGGGATTTGCTCTTTCCTGCAGCCTGTATTAGCCTTAGCACTTGGGTAACAGTCTTCAGTGCATAATAGCTGAGGACTGGCAGGATATTTTTAACATAGTCCTCTTCTCTGCAATGGATACACGTTCTTTCTCTCACCACATCAGAGCAAGAAGCCCCAAATTTAGTGCTCATTGAGAGCCTTGTACAAGATTGTTCCCTTTTCTAAAAGCATTCCTCTGGGGAATTAAAAGTGATCAAGCAGTTTGAGAAAGGGCAATCTCAGCCTGGGCTGAATACAAATCAAATGTATAAACCAAGCTGTGCATCACTTAGACTTACTGCTGATACTGACAGCAGTACGGCCTTTTCCCTTTCCTTGGTCGATCTTCTCTTTGAGTCTATCTTATACAGTTTGAAGTAATAATGAAGATGTTCCTGACACTATGCTCTACCAGGTTTCAATGGGCTGAAGGGCTTTGTATTAGGGCAGTCTTATTGGTGGACATTACCTATAACCAGGATTTAAAAGTGTCTAGTTTGCATGTTGCAAGCTTGTTTGTTTTCAAAAGAAATGCAGTAGTAGATACTAAACTCCAGTCCAAGTTTAATTTCCAAAGTAGCCAAAGTAGTTTCATGCTTTCAAAATGATAAATGATTAAGCTATTGTTCCTTGCCATCTTTAAACTACAAAAATAAATAAATAAATAATCCCTTTTGACCTTTAGATTTAAAACTTTTTCAGACAGATGGCTAAAGAAAATGTGTAGTTTATCTCCTACCTGGTTAAAGGAAACACTATTTCATATTTTTTTATTCTGAGACTAGAAAAGGGCAAAGCAATTGGTGGGGGAGGAGACGAAGCTCAATGATTAGAGATAAGACATTTTGTAAGAAGTCCAAATAGAAATAATAATAATAATAATAGCAATTGTGTTGACACTTCTGCAACTCAAAAAATTTACCAAAGAAGTGAAAATTAGTAAAAGTACTAATATTTGCATCTGCATAAGAAGAGCAGTTCTAAAAGCTGTTTTAGATCACAAATGTTTTCTAATTGAAGAAAAGTCAATAATGATTTCGCTTTCACTTCAGTTATGAAACCAAGCAAACCATCTTCCTTCCCATTTATTCCATTGTGTCCCCTCTGAATAATTTGTCTGATTTGTAGAAATTTCTTTAGAGGTGGGAGGAGATGCTGAGCTTTGAAAAGGTGTTGTTTATGGGTGAAGACCCAGCCACTAGCACTCACCTCAGTGCTCATCCTGAATGAGATAACACAGGGAACATAATCTACAGACAGCTAACAAGGTTTAAAAAATAAATAAATAAATTGTGTTTTGCCACATTAAGCTCTAAATTGCATTTAACAGATTGAGGGATAAACTCTAAACAATCTTTATTCATATGAAGACAACACACATGATTTATGTTTTATTAAAATAGTAGGGAGCCTAATGCCTAAAATGAATATTTAACTAGAAAACCATTTTGAATATTTTCATAACATTAATATGAAAAAATAAAATGAACCAGAATAAAATCTCTGACAGAGTCAATTCTAAGACATAAGTTAGACTTCTTCAGACTTTTGCCTGTGCTGCACCAAAATATACTAGCTATTCTTAGACTGCTTTTATGCAAGAAAACATCCTGATATAAGTTTAACAAGCATGAGAATAATTATATATTCTGACCTATATTTCTTCATGTCTCAAATGTTTTGAATACAAGGGTGATTTCTTTTTGTGCTCTACAATTTTAAAAGTCCACTAATTGCAAGACATTCTAAAATAAATGTAAATTGCCTGGATGGGCACCATCCAATTTCTAATGGACAGGTGTTCATATAAAAATTCAACAGTATCAGCAACAAGCTGGTGGGGTGGGTGCAGGGTGTTAAGAAATGATTTGGCTCACAGCTGAACTTCCTATTTAACCGTGGGGATGATCAAATTAAGTCAAGGTCAAGTACAGGACAGAGCAGCTGTGCCATGCAGCAGATAAGGACTGCTGGTGTGTGTATATATATAGCAGATCTGTTTTGATTTTCTAATCATGTCTTGAGATCCAAGGCTACTGCAGGAAGAAAAGTGGCCTCCTTGACTCTTAGCCGTCCCTCTGGGCTCTCCAGGTTCAGCTTCCTCCCAGGCTGCCCAAAGCCCCAGTGTTACAGCAGCCTCCTTGCCTTTGCAACATCACTCCAATAAACCGCCTCTACAAGAAAAGCTTTGCAGCTTTTCAGTATGTCAGAAAAACCAGTGAGTCTTCCCCCTACTGAATAAGAGAGATGTTAATATCTCCCTAACAGAATAAAATGAGTGGACTGAGGAGGGAGAGTCTTGCCTGCAGGAAATTTTACTCACTGATGTAGCCCATCTGGAACTCTTATTAACCACTACAAACGTATTCTTTCAGAATTGAGTGGTTTGGGGCTCTATAATGTTTTGGCTTCATAGTGTATGATTCTGCTGTTTCAGTAAATGAAAATAAATTGATTTATTGCACTTAATACACAGGTACCAAAAACAGTGGCTGTAATTTTTTGGTACCCATCTGTCCTCCTCTTACTCCATCTGTTTCCTTCACTCAGTGCACTGGAATCCTGCTTCTCAAAATGGAGTCTTAACTCTTTGTGCAGCACAGTGTAAGTTACTTAGTTACCCAGCTGAAAGACGTTTTCAGGATAAATCATTGTCCTTGTACTCTGTAGAAGGCAACAGGCATTGATTTTGTTGTTAATGTGTCTGAGCAATCCTTCTTTCAACAAAATACATAACTGTCAGTAAATTTCCTCTAATTTCAGATTGTGCACTTCAAAATAATATCATAAAGACTCATCATTTTAATCAGTTATTGATTATACCTTGGGGACTTTCCACAGACTTCCACTTGATACTGCTTTTAAAATGGTAAGTACCTATGTAACTGTATGATATAAGCTGTTTCAGATTTTTATAGCTAATACAACAGTATGAATGCACAATATTAAATTATTTGATTGAATAGTATAGCTTTTTAAACTATGTTGATTGACTTTTTCGTTCTTTAACAGTTCTTTGGCCTGATGATAAAGATTTTGAATTGTCTCTTTAAACTAAATATAAGTGTTTAAAAGAAAACAAAAGAAAGCCCCCCAGCTCCTTTGCAATCCAAGATGGAAGTTACAATATAAAGGTTGAAATTAATCGGGGGGGTTGGGGAGAGGATTTTGCATAGCATATTTCACCAATACAAAAGCCACTGCTAAAACCAGTTTTACTGTTGGATATTATAAACAAAAGACACTTCCATTTTTATCTCTTCATTAAGGTAGTGTGGTAAATGAGGTCATTCAATGATCAGATCAAGAAAGGATTTTTTTATATTTGTTATAAAAAATCTTGCACTTTAAACATAAGGCTCTTGGTATTCATGGTGTTTTTCTTTTCTAGAATACCTCAATGCCTTAAGTATTTTGTTTAATGCATTTATATTTTTATTATAATCATCCTATTAAAAGGGCATAGTTGAGTTATATTTGCAATGACGAAAGACTTTTGACTAAATTTATACAGAACACAAGAATACTAGCATACAGAATAAACTTCACAGGAACATGCATTTAAACACTACTTTGTGGCCAGAGTAATATTAATTCATCTCATCACCTTTTATTTTTTAATCCCTTATGGTTTACCAAAATTTCAGTAGCATAACTGCCTATAAGGATTTTATTAAATCAAAAGCAGTTAAGTTACCTAACCTCTTGAGACACAGAAGGAGGTTTTAAAATATAAGGAAATATAAAAACATGAAGTGAGAACTTAAGTTGGAAATTAAATGTTTTTCCAGGATGAAAAATGGAAACAAGTGCTGGTAATGGCATTTTGTAAAGTAGAAATTTCATGTTAGAGATCCATTATAGTGATGTAGGTGACTAAAAAAAGAGAGGATTGCAATTCTTCTAATCATTATGTGTACACTTATATATATAGCCCATTTCTGTTTTCTGTGGAGAGAGTTTAAAGTACTTACAAATGAAAGCAGAAAAAATGAATGCCCAGTATTAATCATACAGAAAAAAATCAAGTCTATATACATCCTGTGGTCTTTTAAAAACCATTAATAATATACTCTTTGTATAAAAAGTTAAAGCAAGAAAACATGACAAATGTATGTGAGAAAACATGCATCTTTTTGACACCTGCAAGGTACTTCTCTTGATCTGCTCTATAAATAGAAATTAATTATGGAGAGACTAAAAACACAATAATACCCTAGAAAATAAGAGAGGCTGTCTTTTTCAACTATATTGAAAAGAGTGAGAGTAAATCTACATAATACAGATACACAACCATTAAATGCATTTGAAGAGCAGTTCTTTTAGCATCTAGTCTTCCTCCTCTTTTAAGCAATGTTAAGCTTCTGCTAACTTCACTGAAAGCAGAATCAGGCCCTGACGAATCCTTTCCCTAGTAGTATTTTCTGGCCCACAGATCAAAAATATTAACTGTGAATGTCAAAATCTGTACTGGCTCTGGTGAGAAAAAATAATAATAATAAAAAAATATTCAGTCTTCTAAATAAATGCCTAAGCTCTGACTTTTGAATGAAAACAGAGATTAGCAAGTCAACTCTCATTCATGCTGCTTTCTTACTCAATCAGAAGCTAGTGACATGGGGAGTGCTTAGTAAAATAATCCATTCCTTCCTAGGAATATGATGCAAGTTTTCCTTTAAAATAATTTTATTCTACTCCCCTGGTTTTAAATATGGCTTCAGAAACAAGTATAATTCAAGGCTAAATTCCAAACCCCAAAGCTGACACAATATCGGGGCCAGCAGTGAGGTTGAAATTTCAAGTTCCTATGCTGAATCAGTCCTGTCAAGGTGGGCGTTACAGCTTCTCGGTTCCACAAAATATCTCAGCAGCTGCTACCCAGTGGACAGCCTTCCGCCAGTAACACGTTCCCAGCCTCACCACAGAAGTGCATGTCACAATGTTGCTTAGAGCAAGGAGCAACCTGTTTATATGGTGGTGAAAAGAGGCTTGAAAAAGAAGAAACAGAAGGTAGTTTGGCCACTCAGAGCTGGAGAGTGCTATTAGAGGGACTGAAATGGAACCAAGAGTGGAAAGTTATCTTCCTGGGAACAAGGGGGAGGAGGTAGCTGGATGGAGCCTCAGAGCTGAGAAGAGTTAAAAAGCTGCATCCTGGATTTTGGGGAACTGGATACAATTGTGGCCTTTACTTTCAGACATCTGCTCTAAGAGAAGAGAGATTAAGAAGCTAGAAATTATTACCCTTCAGAGGCAGAGTCACCCAGGAATCCGATCTGTATGATTGCAGCTACTTGCAAACATTGATCCACCAGGACACAGCGCTGAGCTGCAATTCACATAGTTTTAGCACCACTGCCACAACCTAGCAGTAAGAAAATCTGTCCCATTAGAACAGTGTACAATCTGACAATCTGCTACGCTACTTTACAAAATCATCATGGGAGGAAATATCTTTACATTTGCCTTAACCTACCATCTGTTCACACAAAAAGTCAAAATGAATGAATTTACATACAATGTTTTGCTGTCCAATTGCAGCCATTAACATTATTCCTTTCCATCACCCTTCACCTTAAGAGAGACTATTCTCTATTACTTCAGTAATGGGGCATATACGTTTTCTGTGGGGGAAAAAAAAAAAAATACGCTGGGGTGAAATATACAACCCAGTGCTTTCTATTTGCTATTTACTGGTACCTTGAAGTAAGTGCAGAGTACTTGCACAAATATAGGGAGCACTCAATGGCAGCTGGAGGATGCACTTGTAGTTTAGTCTAGCCCAAGTCTGTGCCTTCACAAACATATTTCAATACAGATAGACATCAGCCTAATTAGCATTTACCCAAATTCAAATAAATTTCACATTCTTAGTCCTAACTTCCTGCTTCAGTGCAACATTTTGATCTATCCTGAAGTGAGGACAGAATGAATCATGTAAGCCTAAGTGGATGCATTGGCAGGCTAAATAAGGAATAGGCATAATTGTTTACAGCAAATGTAATTGGATCACAAGTAATGTATTTAAACACAGCAGCAATTGTTTAATTTCCAGCTACTTGAGACTATGAGACCATTACCTGAAAATTCACTCAATGACTTTTGGTTTGCACACAGCCAGACTACGGGATTTTAGCTTTCCATGGTTAACTGATCAGAACATGTTTTTAATTCACCCTTGTTTTTAGATTTTATGGTTAATGCCAAAAATCTGCATAATACTGAAAGCTGAAAATGCAGTGTGAGATAAATGGGACTTAATAATGAAAAAACAGGGCCGATTGCACTTTTTGGTCATTTTTCATATCTAATTAACTGCAAACTTCCACTCCTGAATTTTAATTCACTGACAAATAACTTCGTTAACACAAAATTATGTTTGCCTGTGGTGTTCCACGTCCTTTCAGAAGGCCAACTTCAAAAATACAGACTTTGAGGGGAGAAAGTGGCAAGAAGCAAATGCACAAAGCAACTGTAGCTTGCTTCCCTCAAAGCAAAATTCACCATACAAATTCAAATTGAATGTGATCTTGGAGGTGAGAAAGGAACAGGGATTACATGAAGCAAGTTGTGGGAACAATGGCTGGATGAAATACAGAGCAACCATCTACACAAATTTAAAGAAAGGAAGGAAAATATTGACAGTGAATTCATATATAGCCTTTTCAAAGAGATGGAAATCATTTGGAAGGATGAAATAGGATTTATCAATCAGTTGTAGGGATTTACATCTTTTCTCACCTCTCCCCTTATGCATTATCGGTAGAACATTTTTATCCTCAAATAAAATTATGAGCAACAGTACTGATGCCATGATCATGGCAAAAGCTGCTCAGCTATGCCTGGTTCTGTCTGTTACTGAATAATCTACTGTATCAACGTAGTGGAAGATTTCACATTTTGGTGAGGTAACTTGAGGTGTACAACAAATTCTCTTTTAGATTTAGTTCCTTGTAATTCCTGTAACCTCAAAACTGGATGATGGCAAGAATAAACCCACTGACAGTTGTGGCAATAGAGCATTCACGATGGCTATCTGAGGAGCTGTAGTAAAATTACGGTTTATTATGCAGTGATATGCTGGGTTTAGCCCTCTGTAGAGGACCCCAGGTTTGGCATGATGTAATTCTGCAGCTTGATAGGCAGCAAGAATAAACTGCAGTGATGTTTGCCTCTCCATAATGGAATTATCTACATTGCAAAGTAGAGAGGTGAAACTTTGCTTTACTCAAGCATCGCATCTCATAGAAAAAAGTACCATTTCTTGTTTTATTTATACAAGTTTAGAGGATGCTGTCATACATACAAAAAGGAGCACTGAGTGCAGTTCTGTTATATACTACAGGAGAACAACAGAAGAAATAGGTGAAAAAGGAACCATATACAGGCCTAGTCCCCAGTTAAGTCAAGGTTGCACACATCCCTGATGTCATTGAAGGTCCCGGGCTGATGGCCAGCCTATTACTTGCTTTGTTGTGCCAAAGCATTTACCGAGAAGTCACAACTGCTTTGTAGCTCATCCTCCTCCTTGCTCCTTCTCTGCTTCAGAGTATCTGAAGGAGAAAGAGTAAATAAACACAAGCCAAAACAATGTTTCTCCTCAGTCAGCAAAAATGTCTCTACACAGATGCTGAGGAAACACTGTGCTGTGTTTCCAAGTTCCCTGTTCTGCAAGTTCCCTACAGGACAAAAAAGCAATGTTCAAATGATCCACATAGGTTAACATCGATCTCATCCTCATAGCAGTCAGCTTTTCAAAGACAACTCAGCCATTTTAAGGGAGGGAGAACAGTTTAAAAATATGAACAAAGCCTACAGAACTTCTTCCACATTCCAAACCCTGTGAAACAAAAAGCATGAATGAAAAACCATGGGGAGGTATGTTGAACAAAACACACCTTTTTCAATCAGCGAGCTTCACTCTGAAAAATAATTATAAGATACAATTAATATGAGTGAGAATGAAAGACCTAATTCACTCAAGACAGTAAAAAAGACTACTACAAAATTCTAGGAGCACCCAAATGCTCATGTTGGACTTGTAGTCACACAGTTAAGAGCTTTTGATCTCTTCAGGTCAAGCTACTGTGGCTATTTTCTTTTCTTGCATTACTCCTTTGCTTGTTCACTCTGTCCCTTCCTTTCAGGTACAGTATTGGTTTTGGATGGGATAGAATCAATTTTCTTCAAAGTAGCTTGTATGGTGCTGTGTTTTGGAGTGGTATCCAAAACAGTGTTAATAACACACTGATGTTTTAATTGTTGATGAACAGTGCTTACACAGCATCAAGGTCTTCTCTTTCTCATGCTGCTTCTCCTCCCCAGCAATTAGGCTGGGGGTGAACAAGAAAATGGGAGGGGACAGCCAGGACTGCTGACCCAACCTCACCAAAGGGCTATTCCATACCTTATGACTTCAGGCTTAGCAAAAGCTCAGGGAAAGGAGGAAGGGAAGGACCTTTGGAGTCATGGTGTTTGTCTTCTCAAGTAAATGTAAGCATTATGATAAGCTTTCCTGGAAATGGCTAAACATCTGCCTGCAACCAGTACTTAAAATACCCCATTATTTTGATTAGTTGCAAAAATAGCAACATATATTTGTCCTCTTTGCACCTTTTATTTTTCCTTCAATTATCAGAAAGCTGAATGCATTTACTAAGAGCTAGTATAAAAAGAATACAAATGTCAGGCTTTTACAAGGTCACAAAGTACTTGTGTCTACCTCTGGCAATTTAGTACACAGAAAAAGTACCATGAATTAGAAGGGGTCTGGACTGCATCATCTGCCTAATTTTATTAATATTTCATTCACACTTCTGCTTCTATTTCATTCCTACAGACCACCTCACCTAATTAGTTTTTGTTTTACAAGGTGATTGAAATACAGTTATGTAGCTAGGAATATTTATTTTATCTGTGACTAACAAAAAAAAAAGACATTTGCAGGAGCAGATGACTCTTACTTTAAATCCCATGCTAAGACATAAGCTAATCCACTACATTGATAGAACAAGATTAATATATTTTCATATATACAATAAAAATACTCTAAAATAATGTTTTGTATGCAGACCAAAGCCAAATGATAATAATTTTTTTAAATTACATTACATAGCTCAATACAGAAATACAATGGTTAAAATTGTATATGCCTACCTAGGTCAAAACTCCCACTGACTTCCATTTGAAAATATGCATCTATATGAAATAAAGTATCATGAAAAACATTTATCTATTCCCTAACTCTATTTTTTCTGTTTAAAAGACTGTTCTAGAACATCAGGAAAGCACCAAAAAAAAAAAAAAAAAAAAAAAAAAAAGGAAAAAAAAACGGAAAAAAAAAAGTATGTTCTGTTCTTGAACTTATTCCATTAACAATAACTGCCATGTTAGACTGCCAATGCAGACTATATTCAGGTAGTCTAAAAAGAACTGTTAGAAGTGCATTAAAGACATAAACTTGCATCTTGCTAATCATCAAAAGTTAAGCTCAGGGAAAGTACAATGTGTTACAGTTTGCAAAATAAATTAAAAATAGGTAACAGCCTATTTTCTACTGGGATTTTCATTAAGCCAGTGTAAGATCTCTGGAACGTGCCTCTGTAAATCACCTGACTCTTTTCTATAATGGCCTAATTTTGCAGAGAAGAATCGTTTTACAAGTGATTAAAATACAGAAATGCAAAGAGGTTGAGAAAGAGGTAGCAAGTGTTGTATAATTTTTTCAATTTATTGTTTCTCCAGAAGTAAAAAAAAGTTATTCACAAAAAGAATTCCAACCTTTCAAGACTAAAATGTGCTACTAAAAATAATCTCCCCTATGTTCGATGTAAAATAATAATATTTAGAGGCAAGCAGACAAGCTGACTAAAAAATACATCGTGCACAATACCAATATAGATATCAAGGAAATAATAATAAAGGCAAGAATAAAGGAAAGATACATTTTGAAATTATTTTACTGTCATGGTAAAAAGATACAGATTTTCACCTGATACTACTGCCTCTCAAAGAACACTAATCCCATTTATCAACTAAAAATAACATTTGTTCCTTCTTAAAAAACAATCTAGGATATAAATCTATATATTATCTACATATATGCTACACTACACACATCCTGGACATAACATTTTCTTAGTCTTCAAGTGGTCCTGTTTTAAAAGCTATGTGGACATTCCTACCCAGATACCATTATGAACGAAATGACCATACTCTCACCTTCCTCTTCTTCTGTTCTAGGAAACCCCAGGGGGCCTGTCATCAGACATACGAAAACACAGTTTCTCTTTCAGCAGGCTCTTAGGTATTCTCCTGCACTGAAAGCACCAATGGGTTCTATAACATGAATTAATTTAGCATTGACACTGTGAGGCATGGCTGCACAAAGTGCCGCTTTCCCTAGTCACATGGTAACAGATAGAAGATTTGTAAACATCAGAACAAGTATGAGGATTTTTAATGCAGGGATGTATCATACCAGTGATCTTTCTCTCACTACCATATTTTTTCTGCTGCTAATACTACAAACTCACAACCTCACCGCTTGCTTTAACATGATGTTCTAAACTTTACTTTGTTCACATACAAATAAATCCTTCCACATTTTGTTGCTTAACCTTTACTTACCTCATTATTACCTCACTTATCAATTAATACTAACTTCTAAAAATTTTCAGCCATCAAATAGCCATTATCTTAACCTGTAATTTTTATTCATAAGCATAAGCTTTCTTTCACCATGTAGTTCAAAAAGCAGCAGCCAATAACTGAAATGTTAACCTCTCACTTCCATATCATGCTGATTATCACAGTGAATAAAATGAGTTTTTTCAATGATTTTAATGGGCCTAATCTTTTATCTAATTAATATATTATTCTTAACAAGAGAAATGTTGGTACGCTTCCAGACTTTAAATCTCTACTTGAAAGTTCCAGTTTCTTCATTAGAGACTTATCTAAGAAATACTTTTGACTTATAACCAGCCAAGTGGAACAGGGTGTTGCAGGACATGGCTTACATAGCATTATACTCATCATCCAGAAACAGAACAGATTGTTTTGCAATCTCGCCCTTGATGATATTTAAGCATAGATGCCAGAGGCTGCAGACTAAACCCCAGCACCCTGAATCTCATATCTTCAAAAACATCTGTTTCTCACATTGTAAAAATAGGCACCCTGATACCTCTGTAAAAGATAGTAAGCAGCATAACTGTGTCCTCTACATTAAAGAGGACACACGGGTTAATGAAATACAGGATCAGCATTTCTCTGACAGCGTCTGCACATCTGGCTGTCTAGCTACAAAAATACAACCCAAGCTTTTGGGATTTTCATATACGAAAACAGCTTTTGGGGAAAGTGTCCAAACAAACATCTGTAGTGATGGTTTTTAATTTGCTCACAGAACAGACACTACATCATGAGGATCAGGCTTATCCACTTCATCTTTCACAGGCAATCTAAAAAATCCCATGTTTAGTTTCCTGAGGATATGCCTATCTGGTCTCAACAAAAGGACCACAGAAAGCATCAGGTAAACTCAGTTTTCACAGTTACTGCGCTAGTCCATACTAATAGGAAACAAATCACAACCACAAGCTCACTTCATGCAAGCTGCAAAACAATTTCTATAGAAAAGTGATTCTGGCCAGAGTAAAGTGACATAAAAGAATGATTTTGGTCAAAAATTATGATCAGCTATGCATCATATGAAATTCCTTCCAGGTATCTTGCATATCTGTCTTACTCTGAAGAACATTTTCAGACTGCAGTATGTTGAACTATTAGCTGTTTGCACTTGGGTGAATATGCATCAAACATCTTATAAAAGCCTTTGAAGGAAAGCAATTGAAGTGAAAGTTGGACACGACTCGTTTTCTTTACCTTGGACAAAGTACTATGGTAAAAAAAAAAAAAAAAAAGCATAGGATTACTTCTGCTATTCATTTTAAGTAAAGCATGAGCATTGCTACCACCACCATTCAATATTTTTGCATCCAAACACTGAGACCTTACATGACAACCAGCTCTACTTCCCAATATACAACAATTTACAGAAAAAAATCAACAAAAAATAGAGAAAATTGAATCCAATTGAAAATTGGCAGGCATAGGCACACTTTAGGTGCAGTAATAAGTGCATGCCCTTCAAACTTTTCACTTTCATAGATAAGAGTAAAATTTAATATTTTAATTCTATGCAGATAGTTATTTTTAGGTCTGTAAAGCTAGCACAAAAATGGTCTAAGCTATGAAGAAGTACTGTCTTCTAGTTTATTCTATAATTTTCTATGCATTGTAAAGGGGTGACACCATTTCTTATGAATTCCAGTGAAAGGTATCAAACTAACCTTAATCACAGTGTTCTGAGTACTTCCTACTATGTAAGTTCAAAGCCTTACAGTCTGAAACCTAAGTATTTTGGACAGATCAAGACAGTGATCCTCAAACGCAAAAATAAACTGAGCTTGGTTTAATACCTGCCCAATCACACAACACGCAGTCTTTGTGAAACGCTACCAAAAGATATCCCCTCCACCAGAATACCATCAAACACTCTGGGAAATGAAAAGTAGCTCATAAAAGAAAAGTGTTTAGCAATTCAGTTTTTCTGCTCTGTGCATCTGGTGTGGTTCTGAATGCACGACCTATATATAGTATCTCTGGATGAAATAACCAAAGGGCAGAACAATGACAAACTCACTGAGTCACCCAAGCAGAATCCTGCTTCATACTCCCACCCAGGCAGCAAGTTGATAGATACACTGGCCAAGGATGAACACTACCTTTCACCAATTATACCCTCAGTTTCAAGCAACCTCAAATCAATAATGAAATTAAATTTGAGTATCATTCAAGACAGAAACCTTGCCTACTCCCAGTCTGCTATCAGTTACCATGCTGTTTCAATCCCTATTCAAAGCCCTGAAGCTGCTAGCAGCTATTTTGGACCTCAGGAGCCTCTCTTGCCACAATATGGAAAAGGTTTAAGCTCATATTCCAATTCTAATTATTTCTGAAGAAGTCAGCATCTAACATAAAAAGGGAGAGACAACAAAAATAAAAATTAAAAAATTAAATTAAATTAAAAAATTCATCACGACATGCCAGGCATGCAAGGGAAACATTTCCCAGCACGGTGACAGAACATGCTGAGGGTGCTGCTGAGACACTGACCTTTGTGAGGAGGGAGATTAGGGGAGGAGGCATTACATGTCTCTTATCTTTCTTCCCCAGTAACAGCCAGTCACTTCAAGGAGTACACTGCACTTACGACAGGGGGTTATTAAAGCTGCCATATTTCTGTGGGGATTTTTTTTAATTTTGTTTTATGAGTTCTATTGTATTTTGTTCACATTTTTCAGGCAGATGTGAGCCTAGAGCAGTATGGGTTTTCATACAGAAAAAGCTATAGCTGTGCTACAGCAGATGACGGGAACTTGGAGGCTGGGAATAAATGTATATTAATGTGGTACTTTAACAAGTAGTGGCTATAGGTTGCCTAATTTCCTCATTATAGATATATATATATATATCTTCGGTGGTGGTGGTGGTGGTTGGTTTAAACTTGCAGAGCTATTTCTCGTCTCCACAAAGCCAATATTCCTGTTTTCTACACATTATTTTTCAGAAAGATATTTGAACCTTATACCTAGACATGCTTCTTGACCCAAAAGATTGAGATAGTATTACACTTGTCACTAATGGAAAAGTAACTCAGAATGAAAGTATTGATTAAAAATAGCGTGATACCACTGTGATTAAACATAATTTAGGAGTCCTACCTAAAGGCAAGTAAGTTGTGCCATATGCTTGGTCATGCTTGTTAAAAAAAAAAAATCACAAATTTTCCAATATATATTTAGATATGTTTAGGTTTTACACGCAGACTAGGAAAAGAGATGAGGGAAAAAGCTTTGTAAATCTGAAAGAACATAAATCAACTAACTTCCTTAAACAATAAGTCCATGGAAAGTATCATTCATACAAACTTCAGCGGATTTCAGTTTGGGACGCATTCTTCCTGGAATTTTATAGCATTTTAAAGTCCACTATAAGATGTTTATTTAATTAAAACAATGTTCAAAAGGGTAATAAAAGCATTAAATGGTCTTTGTGACACCACTCTTACAAAACCAAAGTGTTGTTATTGCTATCATTAGAAACACAATTATTTACTTACTTTGAATTAAAAAAAAAAAAAAAAAATGAAAAACATTCTCTCCTGTTCTCAATGTATGACTAAGCTTTCCTCTGATACTTGCAAAATAGTAAACATACACTATAATTTTCATGGACTAAGGTGATATTTTTTAATAGCATGCAAGGAATAAAATGGCTTCTTTAGAATTGTGCTTTTCCATCTGTAAAGATTTTTCTCAATGCCCTGAAGAGTATGCTGTGAAGAATTATGAATGCCAATATAAGAGGTGCCTTGGATGTTTATACAAATATCCATTCTGAAACTGATAAACATGCAGTTTCATGGACATCACTATTATGTGATTGAACTGGCGGATTTTGCAGAAGTACCTCAGAAAAACTGATAAGTAGAAAGCTCTGTTAGATACTGGATAAGTTCCAGGTTAACGGTTGCCTTATATTTCGCATAAATATGAGCCTATTTTTAATCACAGCACTCAAAAGCAAATACTCATTTAATCTTGCTAACAATAGGAAAACTCTGGTAAAAGGTATGGAAATATACTTTTATTCCCCACAGAAAACTCCTCACCCCACAGCATCTCAAACCTCATGACCATATGACAATAATCTGAAATAACTATACTATTAAAAAAGAACTGTGATTTTTTTGTGACTACTGTATATATGTGACAACTTTATATACATAGAAGAGTGGAAAGAAAAGACAGCTCATATCAGGCAAACTTGCATGAACTATGCATAAAGTAGAATTTAACAAGCAGATATTTCTATATAATAGAATCACAGAATTACAGAATCATAGAATAAATACCCCGAGTTGGAAGGGACCCATAAGGATCATCAACTACAAGCACAGAGTCATTACATGCTTAAACATAAGCAGTACTAAGGCTTAACCTGAAGCAAATGCATCTTTCACTTCACTTCAAGTTGTAGAAAAAGAAGAGGTAAAGAACATCTGTTGGGATCACTGAACCAGAAAAATTGTCCTCTGCAACATCCCAGTCTTAGTGTAACTCAAGAATTCATTGCATGATTAAACCAAGATTTTAAAACACCCCTGATGTTAATAAAAAGCAAAACTGAGGTCCTAATTTTCAGATGCCTAGAACACCATTCAATCGTGGTGTTCTACAATTAGGCTGCTCTGGAGTTTTTCATATTATTCACTAAGAAATTAGGCTATTCAAAAGTCAGACTTGAATTTCTAGAAATCTCCTTCAATTAATGGTTGCGTGTAGCTAGGAGCAGCTCAGTATAAAATAGAGCCTGTGTAGAGCTAGGCTGGAAACTACTGATTATTTGGGGGAAATTGAAAATATTGTCCTATATAAAAGTCAAACTAGAATATTTCTACCAACCTAAAAAAAAAAAAAAAAAAAAAAAAAGTCAAAATTCAAGTTATTCAAAATTTTTAGTTTGAGGAAATATTCTTTTCATGCTGAGAAATGAATTTTAACCAACAAGAAAAAGCTTATTTTCTACAGAAAAACTCTTATTTTGAACCTGGAAACCATATATCAAGACTTTTAAATCAAAAACAGTTAATTGTAAGAAAAATATGTGTTGCATATACAAATAAAATGGAAATTCTTACTGAAAGGTTTATCTGGAAAAAAAAAATGTATTTCAGATTAAAATATTTTCAGTGAGATGCTGAAATACAGTGATTAAATTTGTGGTTGCTATCCTTTCCTTTCTGAATAAAAGGAAGGAAAGATAGTACTGCATGGCAACAGGTTGATGATATATATATGTGGTATATACCCATTATTAAAATACACTTGTATATCCCTAGTCTTACTGAATACAAAATACTCATAAACAGTCTGGTGTTTTCCTTGCTCAACTATTTCTGCACTGATTTGGCACTCCCCAGATTTGTCACCTCTCTTGTTTTCTGTAGGACAACTGATGGATGGGATTCTCAAAATCTTAGGAGAACTGTCACTAACAGAGTGCTAGCATTCATAAGTTCTAGCTATTTTACACTCTAAGTCAGGTATATAGCTGCTGATTCTTTGACTGTAATCAAATCACCAAAGTATCTTTTTGCAGATGATCAGAAAATTACCCATTCTTATTAAGAGATTTGCCACATATGCAGACTTCGTATTTAGTAATGCTTAGCCTAAAAATAATCAACAAAATATTAAGCCATGACTAAAAGTGATTGTAGAATGTCAGAGAAGCCTTTGAGCAGCAAAAGCACAGTCTGCCTTATGTACCTGAAATCCCAGGCAGGGCTGAGAAAACATAACACGAGTATATTTTTCACCTTCCTGTGCAGGTGCCAGCACGTTTAAAACCATCACTCATAACAGTAAATCAAAACCTCTTGGTATTGCTTGTTCAAACTGGCTTTCAAGACAGAGAGGGGAAAAAAAAAAAGACCTTTTAAAATAAGTTTAAGGGAACATATAAATTGTCTGAACACCGCCATGGACAATCAGTTTTAATAGCATACATCCAACAGCCTAGGATGGTTACATGCTGTTCTGGGAACTTGCCAAAGTAAGAGACCCAGCCACAAATTATGGAGGGGGGGGGGGGGAGGGGGGGAATCAAGAGAAGATTTGTAATAACCCTGAACTTATATACTTCTTTATCTATTCTAAAATGTTTCATTCATCATCCATCATTATAAAATCAGTGTTCTTGACACAGCATAGATTAACTCTTCACTTTAATAGAGAAATATATTTTTTTAAAGCCTGAAGTTCTCTATCTATTGACAAACTGTACAGTAATGCATTCAAGATACATCCTACCGTGTAACTTCCAGCAGAGCATCTGGTATTAATTAATGACATAAACATCACTGAACCATGGCATGATACAAGGCTGCCTAAGTTTTGTAGATAGAGAACAGCTAAACAGTGAAGGCCATAGATCAAATCAGCAAGAAATCCTCCAGCACAATTAATAGACCTTAAAAATGTTCCTGGTTTAACTTCTGGGAAATGTTTCCTCGTTTAACTTCTGGGAAATGTTTCATGGGAGGAGAGTATTTATTTAAGTAGCATCTACCTCCCTTTTTCCAAATAATTTAAACAAACCTTATTTCTGACAGACACTAGCAACTCTTGTTGCCAAGGGCTCATTTTACCATTTAACACCGAGCTTTGGTGAGACCAGCTTGAGCAGTACCTATCTGGACTCTTTATAAATATAGCTGCATCTGCCCTGAGAAAGCACAGCAAGGGTCTCTGCTAATGAGCAAGGTTCTGTTGCAGCCATTAAGAGAAAGCTTTCAATAGCTAATAACAGGCCATGATGGCATTTCAAATGCTGAGCCCAGAACTCAAGAATTCAGCATGCAGTTGGCAGACAGCTCTGAGAGCATTGCTCAGCTTTAATGGGCTATGAAAATAAGGAATTCACAAGTTGCTCTCCTCTTCCTACTCCCACCAACCCCATTGCTCCTGAGACTACTTCTCTCTCTCTCTCCTTTTGGTGCATATGTGATTCAGTATAGTAAGGATCAGATGGATGTCTTAAGTTGGAAGGGCTCAAACTTTGAAAACATAAAAGATTTGCAGCCTTCCTTCTGTGCACTGTCTCTTATTTTCCCAGCTTGCACAGTCTCCCAACCACCCCTGTGAAGCACTGAATTCAGCGCATGTGCCTGAAGGAGATGGCAATTTGGGGTGCCACACTGCCTACCAATAAACGGTGATGTTTTTCATTTGTAGCTGTCTCCACACCTTTACAGAATCTACCTGTTAGCCCGAGTTAGGATTGCAGCTAAAGCTAAGACTTCATAAAAGACTTCATATCGTGCTTCATATAAAAGCAAAATTTATCAAGGAAATTTAACATATATTTACGAAGTAGTCCGTGACACAAAAATAAACTTGCCTCTCACAGGAGCTAAATATTTAGGACTCTTTCTTGGCTTTTTTTTCTGGACTTCTGATCTTTTTTCTTTGCAATTTATGTCTATAGAGCAACGCTATTAGCAAAAAGAGCAATGGAAATTTTAAACTTTTATTTTCTTATATACCACGCTTCTAATATTCTAACCTGCGCTGTTTTTCACTACTGCTGAACACTTTAATTTCTTTTATGCATCTGGTTCATATCTTCCGGTAGTCAGTGGCTATGGTCATCTAAACAATGCATTCTGAATATCTGCAGCAGTAGGAAAGGCACTGCTGGCATGTGTTGCTAGGCAAAAAACATACAGGAATACTGAAGCGTCACTTCAAAATACCATTAGTTTCTGGACAGATGTGAAAGAGCTTACTTTCATATTAGTCCATGTAAGCCTAAATAATCTCCTAACAATCTGGGATCTAAAATACATTCTTTGTGCATCATTGCTTATTCATTTGACAACAAATTTGATAACGTTTTGGATTGCTATGGATGATTGAAATTTTGAGGAAACTGTAACCTTCAAGTTCAAAAAAATTTACAACTTATGTGGAGTATTCTGTCTGACAGTAGATATCAGCAGCAAAATGTCTATTGATCTTAGTAAGTTACACAGACAAGGGGTGCTTTGCATCTCCAATGCTTACTGAGTACTGGACACTGTCATTTCATGGTACTCATAGAATCACACAATCACTGAGATTGGAAAAGACCTCTAAGATCAAGTCCAACCGTTAACCTAGCACTGCCAAGCCTACCACTAAACTATGTCCCTAAGCACCACATTTACACGTCTCTTAAATACCTCCAGGGCTAGTAACTGGCTTGTTCCAAAGCTTCACAGCCCTTTCAGTGAAGATGTTTTTCCTAATATCCAACCTAAACTTCCCCTGGTGCAACTTGAGGTCATTTTATTCTGTGTACTTCCAGATGTAAAAGCTCCATGAAATAAAAAATGTGTATGTTAGTTTTCAGAAATGATGTAAAACAAGTCCAGCTACTCAAATCTACATTAATTCAGCTCTGTTTTTATGCAGCAGAAAGTTCGATGGGACTGACCTCAGATGTCTCCCCTCAAGCCAAAGATTCATTTATAACTTTCCAATATCACATCCTTTAGATGTCAAGCAGACTAAAAAGAGAGCTAGCTTTTCCTGCAGGACAGAAAAGTGGTAAAACATCTCAATAAATGAAAGAAATTACTGTGAACTTCCAGGGAATAGCAGTTCAATCTACTCATGCTGGGATTTATAGAAATTACTTCGAGAGGTTAAAGACTTTTCAAAGCTGATATGGTCTAGTAGAAGGATGCACACTTTACACAGAGCTTGGAGTTTGGCCCTACAGTTACAATGGGGCTGGAATTAGTTGGAATTTCCCAATTAATATTACAAACCATCATTGTTCTGTAAAATATTTTAAAAAATAATAATACCAGCTTAGCTTCTATAAACAACCTTGAAAAGCAAATTCTTCTAGTAAAATCATAGCTATCTCTAAACTACCTTTTCAGCTCTTATTTTCCCTGCCTAGCATAAATAGTTCTAAATTTGAAATACCTAGCTGAATGCAGCAATACTGCCTTTCTATTATTACTGCCCAGTGTTAAAGCTGAATATAAAGCATTTCATTACCTTTACACTCACTTTAGGTTTCAAAAGCCAGAGCATTTAAAATAAACGTTTGCTGAAAGCTTTATTCCATGTTTCACTTGTAAAAGTCTATTATGATAACATACATAAGATCTAGAGGTTCAGTACAAAGATGGGCATATCTTTTATATCCACAGCAGGGAGATAGCTATTTCCTCACCTGTCAGGAAGATTTATTCAATTAAAAAAAAAAAAAAAAAAAAAAAAAAAAGAGAGAGAACATAAATTTTAAAATGCACTGATTTTTTCCTGCATCTCAAGAAATAGCAAAGATCTTAGGAAATTAAGAAAATGGACTCCAACAGAGATATTACAACACTAGACAGTCTGGAATAACCAAATGAACCTCTGGAAAAAAAAAATATATATATATATATTGCAAAGATTTTTGTAATTTGGCTGGTTAAATCCAGAAAGTCTCTTCTCTGTGTCCCCTATGGTTTTATGCTTCCTTTCCAATATCTTTTCATTTGTCTTCCTCTTATGTAGGAGTTTAGAAAATTTTCTGCACAGACATGTATGTAGCTTATTTATATACAAAGAAAACATGCTTTTCTTTTTTTAACAGAGGAAATTATTTAGAGGTAATTTTGAAAACTGTAGTTGCAGTTTAGGCAGGAGGTTTTTGAAAGCATGAAATACCAGAGATAAAGAAGCAAAGGAAATAAAAGGTTAAAAAAGAACCAGGTCATTCTCTATATTATGCTTTTTTCATAAGCCGTAGTGAATACTGCAAGTAGTACTCGCAACAGAAAAGGGGCTGTCTATAAGGTCAAGACTGTTCACTGTGCAAATTGCAAATTGTTGTATTCAGTTCCCACCTGACACTCACTTTCTCAATCTCTTCCCTTGAATAGAAGTATATTTTCCTAAATTATAACAGGAAGAGTTAAAGCGGTGTAAAAACTTACCAGTAAAACTGAAACTTTCACTGCAAAGTTTTGGCTTTTTAATTGGTTTGGTTTAGGTAGGAAAGTAACAGGAGAGAAAGAAATAGAGCTTGCTCTCTGCCAGCTTTATAGAACGAGAAGTACTGTGGTGACTAGTACTGACACTATGAATACTTCCAGGAGGCTCTTGTTCACTGAAAAATGTTGCCATAATACTGGAAAATAGCAAACAGTGTCAGGAGAGGTCATAATAACCACATGATCTATAATGAAGTTTTGTTTCATGTTATAAAAACAAGGAGTCTAGCAAAGCAGAAATCAAAAATGACTATGATCACTAATGTTCTCTTTCATGTCTGCATCTTCTGAATTGGCTTTTATTTTTTTTTATTATTATTTTTTATTTTTTAATTTTTTTAAAGAGACTTTTCCCCCAGAATAATAGCATTTGGTAGCATCTGGAAGAATGACATTGCAGTGAAATCCATAACAAAGACTGTGAGCAGTTGTCATGACAGGATGAGAACAGCATCTTGCAATGAAGGAAAGTGACCACACAGTGATAGGTTGTGAGGATGAAGCAAGCACTGCTAAGAACAAAGAACAATGAAACCGTACAATTATGCTATTTCCTCATCCAAATTTCTCAACAGTTTCATTCAAAGTCCCCTTCTAAAAGCTGATAATTAGGAACACTTAATTATAAGACTGCAAGATCAAGGCAACAATGACAAAAAGAAATCACAAGGCCAGGCTTAGAAGATACAGAGTCTGCTTAATATGGAATATGTTTACTTGCTCCTTTAGACAGAATTCTTTTCACAATACCTTGAACCAATATGGTTTTAAAATCTCTGTAGTCACATTTAGCAAGGTATTTAATCACATTTAACGTCTTCTGTTCGAAGTAATAAGAGCAGCTATTCAATAGGGTTCACTAGGCATACTGGGCTTTTGTGTCCCATCTGGTTGATGTCAGTATTTTTGGTGTCCAGGTCAACTTAACAGACCAACACATAAGTCCACATAAATGCACATTCCCTACGCTATTTGAAAGGCTATACTTGAAGGCTATACCTTCAATTTTCCCCTCTCTTTACACATATGTGTATCACATAACATATATCTCATGTTTCTAGAAAGACGGATAGATGTTTGAATCCATGATACTCCATCAGCTCTGTTTCTTCATGGTCATCCAAAACTGGGTCTCTAGTCTCCACAACTAACAGCACAGTCCTCTTTTTCCATTCTCATGCGTCATTACATGCAGACAGTGCACACACGTTTAGATTCTGACCTACCCAGCTTGGCTATGATCCTAAGGAGTCATAAACACTTTCTGGGGAGTCACCAAAAGGAAATCGGAAAGGTGCATTATTCTGTAAAGTGAGAAAAGTCATAAAACTGTACACATTAAGTCATGTTAAAGAAATTAATACATTTCCTCAAACTCCTTTTGTAAAATCCCAATTATCCAAATAAATGAACTGTGAAATAAACCTCTCTCTAAATTACTCCATAGCCTTCAAGTTTTTTCCCCCAACAATATTCCTCTTACAGGACCACATCTCTCTTCTCAAGCAACCTTTAAGTTTCATAGGTTTATTTCTCAAGGAACTTATCATGAAGAACGTACTATTTGCCCTTTATTTGTCTTAATTCTGGGAGACAGCTCACAGTAATGTCCAAAACATTGGTGCACTGCCACGAACTGGTTACCATTGCAAAATGCAGCAGTCTCATACTGCAAACATCTGCATAAGAAAAGGCTCTTCCTACTGTGTATTCTTTATACAGATTGAATTTTCTACTCTGCGCCTTTTTTTACTGTATAGGTACTGAGTCAGGGAATCCCCAAACCTATGAGAAATTATGAAACTGCAGTATTCATAATATCGTACATCACTAGAGGCCTTCCTTGGTATGTATTTTTCAGTGTGGAAAACAACAGAAAGTGAAAGAACAAGCACCATTTCTCATGAGCCATTTCTTTATAACACCATATACTGTTATTCCAGATACATATCTAATTACTCACAATAAATCTTTCTGTAATTTACATGTAAGAGAACCACACTATGCTAGAATTCATAACATAAATAGCAGCATTTTACTTTTATACCACAGACATAAATCATCTTGCTAATTGGATTCTCACATTTGGACATCAGCCTTTAATCTCATGCTTCATTGACCAGGAAACAGTTGCATTTGTTTCTGGGCTTCCTAATTGTGGTATACCTCTCTGGTAGTATAATAGTCAATCAAACCCACCTGATTCTTAAGATTTTCTGATATGAAGTGGTGGCTGAGGAAATCAAAGTTATCCCTGCTGTGAATTATCCTTCCCTCACTGCGTCCTTTAGATGAGGTTTGTAGGAAAAGTAAGAAGTTAATGACCATTGTGTCCCATTGTTGCTCCATATTATACCTGAGCAAATGATGTAAAATAAAATATTAGCTGCCTTGAATATCTGCATTTCAGATATTTACCTAATTAAATATTTATGCAGAAGCCTCAGTAATTTCTGAAATGGACAGAAGAGTTTCGGTTTTAAAAGATAGTGTAAAATTCTACAAATAAAGCCATCTGGAGGTCTACTCATAAATCAGTACACTGCTGTGATTTCAGCACAGTTCCAGATCAAAAACATCCCTGCAGATTCATTTTTGAGCTGTTTTCTAGACTCATTGCTGTGAAGATCCACTGTAAAGTGGACCCTCAGAAATATATGTATATACATACATATATATATACAATATATATATGTACCATTTTTTATATATATATATATATGTAATAACAGGGTCTGGGTTATAAAAGCCTTTTTTTGCCTTTAACCTCTAATTTAGTTAAAGATTCCTAACTTAAAAAAAAAAAAAGTCATTGGACTTCTGCAACTGTTAAACATATTATTATTGGTATTATTGGTACCATATTAAGAAGTTGTTCAAGTTTGTTCGGGTTGTTTCAGAGACCCAGCTGTTAAATCACACAATAAATTACAGAAGCAGAAAATAATACAAAGAAATCCTCTCCTAAAAAGAAGGAAAATAACAGAAGGGTGAGAGAGCAGTAGAATCACACTTGTACTCAGCAGAGAATTTATCATCTTCCCCACAATGTATTCAGAACTCTCTGTATAATTCAGAAGGCTTACAGTAACTCATTTTTTTCAGTCAACATTTTCTTTATTATATCTTCAGTATTTCTTCAATTTTAATACTAGTTAGGAAATGACTGAGTAAATGCCCAGTGTTAAGTTTATTGACATTTTTCTTCTTAATTTCTCAAAGTACCACCAGTGTTTTGTTTTAGATTTTAAAATCACCTACTTGAATTTCTCTGGACACTTTAGCATTGCTTTAGAATATTTAGGTATTTGAGTTTTGTTAGCATAAACGGAAGACAAATTTGAAAATAATGGATGAGTATTCACAGAAATAGAATGGTAAATTCATAAACACAAACCTGTTTTGGAAACAATTGCAACTTTATCCAATTAATAAAGCACTATGATTTCACTTATATGGCCAAGCACAGCTAAGTAGCACAGCTTAATTTTTGAAAAATTGCAGTTCTTCTTTGAGATAAAAGCTCAGAAGACATTTTATTAAATAAACATTAAAACTGTTAAGAAATCACCATCTAATTATTGATGATGCACAAACAGAAAGAGACTACACTAATCATATAAATTATTCATTCCACAAGCTGTAGGCACAACTAAGATGATATATATTGATGAATTCCCCGTTTAGTTACTTTTTAGGCAAACTATAATGTCAATTTTCATTATTTATATGTAATGCCATTTAATGCTACAATTCATGCCTCTTAAAGCATTACAAGCACAGTCACCACTACTAAAAATGTGTATTTGCTACAAGTTAACACTCAGAAATTAAAAATGATAAAAAAAATAGTAATTTAACAAATATATTGCCAAATTTCATCTTTTACATGGTATCCATTTTACTTATAAAAGGGACATAGAATGAAAATGTGCCCCACCTTAGTTGTAAAATCCCTCTAGTGAAAGAGTCTTAGACTGTGCATGAATAGGTTTACTTTTGATCTAAAAATATTCATTTGCTTCATGTATATCCATCCATCCACAGGACCGCAATGAAACAGACAGAGATCCACTTCAAACAACAGGAAACAGCAATACTAACATTTCAACAAGTTGAAGTGTTGTCATAGGCATCTGGAGGCCCTGGACATACCATGTGCACTTATATATTAAGTCCAATATATCATCATTACACATGTGAGACAACAACAGGCTTTCAACACCTCTCAGGCAAATCTCCTTGTATGCAGCTATGTGTGGGGGGGCATACCTCATGTGCTCTCCCCCCATCTGACATGCCCAGCAACAGATTTACTGTTCTGGGGGGTGAAAATAAATTCATATAAATTCATGGTTTGAAAATGTTGCACTATGTCTTCTATATAATGTGAGTTTTCATTGTCTTAAAATGGCACTGTAGTCTATTATCTCACCTGCTCTCAAGTAGTGGCATTGTATGGAGCCTATCTTTAGCACTGGGCATTATACCAGACAGCTGAGCAGGTTGTGAGGAAGACAGAAGCATAACCTAACATGCATTTATGGTTAACCCGTGATGACGGAATTCCATTCAGAGAAGATTTTTGGATCTAGGAATGCAATTTGAAAATGTAAAACTTCGGACTTCCACTGTGACTAGAGGGGCTCAACTTCAATAGGGCAACAAAAACTTTTCATCACCTGAAATCTTGCCCTGTGTAAATCCTATAGGATTTATAGAATTAAATTCCTAGTGGCTTTCTGAAGTCTCACTGATGTATAATTCTTTACTTTTGAGCTTCCTTTTCACCTTCTTTCAACCACAAAAGCTTCCTCAAACCCATGCAAATCTATCTTGAAATGCGGATTAGTTCTCTCATGTTTAATGAAAGTCTACTTAAATTATTTTTCAGCTTTATTACCACCAAATATTGTGAAGTCTTCCAACGAATAGAACGTGTCTCTATTCTGTTCAAGCAAATCCACTTGAATGTTAACATTTTAAGGGCTTATTTAGAATATAACTAATACACATATAGAACATCCAGACTGTTCCACAGAAGCAAACGAAACAGGAACCATTGAGATATTCCCTGTTGTATTGCAAATCAGAAACGTACTTTAGTTCCTTCATTGTACTTTGCATAATATTATCCACGAGACTTTCCCTGTTTACTTTTCATGATTACACAGTCAGGCTTTACTCAAATCTGGGATCAGTCTGTCTCACGGGACATCAGTTTCTCTGGCTGAGGAAAGGGCTGAATAACTCAAAGGACCCCAACTCTCATTCTCATCCTTAAACTTGCATCACAAATCTGGAAACAATTTCACACATGAACACCTTTATAAACCTCTGTTATTTGATTAAACCTGCCTAGATGGCACTAGCTGTGTTGGTGACCAAGCAAAGCCACGACAGCCCCAACACCTCAAGGCATCAGAGCACCTCAACGCGTAAAATGGCCACCGCCGCCCCTCAGGGTGCTGGACAAGGGCTCGCGCATGCACCCCAACGGCCGATTGCTGCGCTCTGATTGGCTGGCGGGCCAGCACACGGCTCCCAGCGGGCTGGGTGGCAAGGCCTCAGCCCTGGGGGTCCTTGTGTGGGGCAGAGGCCACCCTCAGGAGCCTTGCTGGAGGTGGGCCAACGCTGCCTGAGGTCAAGGCAATGCCACCGAGACAAAAATATCTCTTTGTTTCCCCCCCATCTTTTTTTTTTTTTTTTTTTTAATCTTTGCATGCATGCTGTGCTATCAGCCTTTTCAGATCATCCCTAAATTTAGTTCCAGATTTACTTTTTTTGACAGCGATGCCACTCGTAGTTTGCATTTTGTCAGCAGAGTAGCAAAGCATTAAACTATTTCTAGTTAATGTCACATCCCAGTTCAGGTTTTATTTCCAGCTCTATCAGAGAGATCTTAAATTCTAACCAATCTGCTTTGATCGGATTTTATTTTAAATTCAGAAACATATTCCTATTCAGGCTGATTTTATTTTAAATTCAAAAACGTATTCCTAATTGGGCTTATAAACATCTTCCACATTTTTCTGCCTACAGGGTCCATATTTAGAGCCTTAAATACTTGATATCATCCTATTAAAACAAACAAACAAAATCTATAATCATTTAGAGAACAGTTCAAGAAAAAAAAAAATCCTCACAGTCCTGAACTACTAAAACCTCTCTGCACAGCTATGCAACTTCTCTCTGTCTCTCAAAAATTGATTTTCAGGGCTTTGGCATAAGCCTTTGCAGTGCTTAAGACAAATGGATTATATTATTGAATCCAGCCCTCAGCAAGCTCATTTTGAAATAAATCAAAACCAGAACTATTCTTTCCTGCAGGCCCACTAAAAACCTGGAGAGTAAGAGAATTAACACCTTCACAAAAATAAAGCATAAATTTTCTGTGATGAGAGCAACATATGAAACACTATTAGTTTGTTTATAACACTTAAATGGAAAATGCAGATAACAGAAAAACACAAATAACCTGAAGGTACACATACAGTCATAGTCAATTAAGCAAAAGTCATTGAAAAATTATTCTGTAAAGTTGTCATTTAACATGTGGCTGTGAAGTGCTTCAGTTTTATTTTGTCCAAAGTCTGGAAAATAAGGTCAAGATTGGTTTCTGGAGATTTGTTCTGGAAAAACAAAAACAAAAACAAAAACAAAAACAAAACAAAACAAAACAAAAAAAAAAAAAAAAAAAAACTGTTGTAATAATCTCACACTATCCTGAAAGAGAGCATTTTTTGCTTGCTCAACAAAATTCTGGTTAGAAAAACATAATTTCAAAATTCAAGGTAAAGTGTAACATTCCAACACAACTAATCATATTTATATATGCTTATATAGTTCTCCCTATATGCACATTCATAAACATTCACACACAAATGTGTTACACGGTTAGCCATAGGTTCAGTGAATCATGTCGCTTTCCCACCCACATGTAACTAACAGTCACAGGCTAATCCTTTACTCTCTCTCACACCTGCACAGTTTACAAGTTGGGATGGTTATGGCTAGTTCTCCCATCCCTTGCATTACTAATTTACTACTGTGCAAAGCAGCTATTACTTAGGTGAAATCTGAGGCTGCTGACACCTTGGGAACTGACATCACTGAGATTTCCCTCCAGCTATACCACTGTTTGGTGGGCACTGACTTTCTACTCTATGTCTTGAACTCATTAAAGCCATTTGCTCTAATTTGTTCCAGATGTCTGTGGTTCTCCCAAGAGGTCATAAATGGGGAGTGTAACTCACCATTCACACAGCTCCCCTGCTGGTGTCCTGTGACCAATACTACCTGTTTACCAGCAACTGCAAGAGGCAGCTGCATCGATTTCTGCCTGCCAGGAGAATCCTACTGGGGGCTTGAATCTGAGCACTTGTACAAAATCATAAAAACATTAGTATGGGGAGGAGGGACATAAAGTACATAGTTGGTATTACAGGCATAATAACAGTACAGGCAGTTTCAGATTTTTCCTTACAGCATCAGCAGCACTCTGGCTTGCTCTTAGTGTGTCAAGAATATATTATTCAGCTACATTTGCAGATGCAGCTGAGAGAATGTAAGAGGTTTCCCTGAAAATTGCAACTTTAAGACATGATTTCCAGCATTTCTAATGTTCAGAAGGATGAGGCTGTTTTTATTGTTGTTGCTTGTATTGTTGTTGTTCAGGCCTGTTAGTTTAACATCAGTGCCAGGGAAGCTCATGGAGCAGATTATCCTGGGCGTCATCATGCGGCAGTTGCAGGGCAAGCAGGC
The DNA here is from genome assembly GCA_011076525.1 of Nettapus auritus. NCBI lineage: Eukaryota > Metazoa > Chordata > Aves > Anseriformes > Anatidae > Nettapus > Nettapus auritus. The sequence goes on along the minus strand of CM021771.1, from coordinate 19,981,124 downwards.
GATCAGGCCTAGTCAGCATGGGTTTATGAAGGGCAGGTCCTGCTTGACAAACCTGATCTCCTTCTATGACAAGGTGACACGCTTAGTGGATGAGGGAAAGGCTGTGGATGTGGACCGATGGGCCAAGGCCAACAGTATGAAGTTCAACAAGGCCAAGTGCCGGGTTCTGCACCTGGGGCACAACCACCCCAAACAGAGTTACAGCCTGGGAGATGTGTGGTTAGAAAGCTGCCTGTCAGAGAAGGACCTGGGAGTACTGGCTGATAGTCGGCTGAATATGAGCCAGCAGTATGCTCAGGTGGCCAAGAAGGCCAACAGCATCCTGGCTTGCATAAGAAACAGCGTGGCCTGCAGGTCCAGGGATGTGACTGTCCCCCTGTACTTGGCTCTGGTGAGGCCGCACCTCGAGTACTGTGTTCAGTTTTGGGCCCCTCGCTACAAGAAGGACATGGAGGTGCTTGAGCGAGTCCAGAGAAGGGCTACGAAGCTGGTGAAGGGTCTGGAGAACAAGTCTTACAAGGAGCAGCTGAGGGAGCTGGGACTATTTAGCCTGGAGAAGAGGAGGCTCAGGGGCGACCTTATTGCACTCTACAGGTACCTGAAAGGAGGCTGTAGCGAGGTGGCAGTTGGTCTGTTCTCCCACGTGCCTGGTGACAGGACGAGGGGGAATGGGCTAAAGTTGTGCCAGGGGAGGTTTAGGTTGGATATTAGGAAAAACTTCTTTACAGAAAGGGTTGTTGGGCACTGGAATAGGCTGCCCAGGGAAGTGATTGAGTCACCATCCCTGGAGGTCTTTAAAAGTCATTTAGATGTAGAGCTTAGGGATATGGTTATTATATTCCAGGGATATTTTTTGGACTTGTTAGTGTTAGGTCAGAGGTTGGACTCGGTGATCTTGTAGGTCTCTTCCAACGTAGACTTTTCTGTGATTCTGTGATTCTGTGCTTCACATGTTCTTGCAAATTCGCACACTTTTCAAGTAATGGTGGCAAACAGATAGTCCAGGAGCCTGATGTGACCTGAGTCTGCCAAGTGGGTGGAGGTGTCAGCTAAGGAAGCCAGCCAGAGAAACACAGAACTTGGTTGCATCTAGCAGGTTTCACAGGTAAATGTAGTGGTCTGGCCTATCTACCTGGCTGGGAATGAAGGTGGCCCTTAGCACACAAAGGTTAGCCTTCCACAGCTTCAGCTATTCACACTTGACTCTAACCTTAGTTTTAAATTGCATCTCTTAAGCTCCTGTGTTGTTTTAGCAGTGTTAGATCAGATTTCCTGTCTCTTTTGTGAATGTTGCACGGTTTTCATCTAAGCAGGTATCCCTGAGCTCCTCTTGACCCAATCAATTACAGAACTTGTTTTTCTTGTGGCCAAGCTCCATTTTCCCTCTGATCCATTTAACCAGACTACATTTGCTCTCTGTGAGGTGAGAAGGAGAGAAGTAGCTGGAGGCATTTGGTTGCTCTGTGACTCTCTGGAAGAAAGGAAGTTGTCAGAATAAAAATATGTATCTGGCATGCATTCAGAAAGGCCCATACAGCTTCTGTGTACAGTAGAAAGTGATCAGAGCCAAGGGGTTCTGTGTTCCACTTTTTGTGTATGCAAAACTTGGGGCAATGCAATGCACCTACTCACTGACAGGTCCATCAGTGTGATATGAGCCATAGTTGCTCACGGAGGGGTAACTCAGTGCAGATTATCTGTCCAAAGTTTTTCTATGCATAATATCCACTTCTGCAGAAATATACTGATACCTAAAACCAGATTATTGTGTTTTTTTTTTTTTTTTTTTTTTTTACTACATAAAGCTGAACATATGGAGATAATCACGCCTTTCTATTCAGAATCAATATTTATACCAGTGACTTTCCACACAACATCAATCCATCTTCCTCTCAGTTTGCTTTACCCTAAATTATGTCTTATACCAAATCCTCTGAGTTTCTGAGATCTGCACAAAATCATCATCTCACCACGCCTCCAACTTTCTATACCCCACATGGGCCCCAGAGCATTGCCTGTCCCTAAGAGGCTGCACAGCTCCGTACTACTGCCAAGCACCACTTCTTAGAGACTGGATGCTTCACTTTATCATGAAGATGTTGTTCCACTGTCCTGGTGAAGGATGCAGCACTTGCCCAATTAAATTAAAAATTCAGTGATAGTTTGGGATCCAGCTGTGGCCCAGGACAGACAGGTCCAGTGAGGCTAAGAAACTGGTCCATTCTTCTGAGTGCCTGATACACAACTGCTGCTGGCACTCTGTACTTAAAAAAAAAAAAAAAAAAAAAAAAAAAAGTATATGTTCATCTAAGGCAGCTGGCTGCTGGCTTGTATGTGACAAACTAACTTGTGTAAATAAGAATCATCTCCATTCAGAGTTAAGGTAGTGATGGTGATGATGATAATGTCATTGTTCTGGTATTTTACTAAGAAATGTTAGTATTTATCTAAAAAAAAAAAAAAAAAAAAAAGAAAAAAGAAAAAAAATAATTTTCCTCTTCAACTTTTTTTCCTTTTTTTTTTTTATTCTCTCTGGTAAAAATGAGTCCAACAACTTTACTTTGTTCATTTGACAAAAAAAAAAAAGCTTTCCTCTTGTATGAGAAGTAGTATCAGATCTCAAGTTCTGTAATGAGTTGTAATGAGGTGGTGAAGATGCAATGAAGACACAGGCCCAAAATTTCAACACTAGTAGTTGCAATTTTCTGTAAAACTCCTGAGAGCTCAAAGTTTCATATTTCAGGTCAATGCATAAATTATAATTTAATTTTATTGTGACTTTCACTGTGTTCCCAGAAGCAATCAGAGCTATAATTTGCCATGTTATTCTAAATGGAAAGAGTACATTTTGCTCTCACTTAACCATGTAACCTCATTGATTTCAGTGAAACAAGGCAGCATGAGAACAAGTCTAACTGCAGTTTTGGTATGTATATAGAACATTATATTCACTATTTATGATACAATGACAACATTTTGAAGTGAGAGGTCAAGGCTGATCCTATTGTATTAGAGCATAAAGATAAATTTGTTCAAAGGAGCAGTAAAAGTACATTGCATATAACTGCGTTCTGCTTTACTGTATTTCATTTGTAAACATTTCCATTTGGTACTCCAAACTATCAAGTTAATGAAAAATAATAATAAACTACCGTACTGCTGTGCTTTAGGTTAGAGGATGGTTACAGCATGTCGTGGTTCTGCTGTTTAATTTAAATCAAGTGATATAAAGGGAAATTTAAGGGCCTTTTTTGGAAACATTTCTTATGGAGAGAGAACATACAGAGCCATGCTATATAACCTACCCACAAAGCAGTGTTTCAAAGCAAATGCTAGGACACTAAATAATGACTGAAAATAAGGCTTGCTCCAGCTCCAGTGAAAGGATAAAACTGCTTCAGGCTCTGCAGGGAATCTTTAGAGCTTGAATTTTCACATCCTCACTCCCCTTCCATTCCCACAGCTTCGGCATCCCCGGGAGTGAGAATCACATTCAAAGGCAGTTACCCGCTCTGTCCGTTTGCAGTAGGAAATAAAGATCATTTTAAAACTGCTTCACTCAACCATGCAGACAAGGCCGCCGTGGCCGGGGTCTCTGCCAGTGCAACAAATGGCTGCCGCGTGCCAGCCTCAGCCAGCCGCTCGCTGCTGCAGCTGGTAGGCATGCCATCGACTTTCAGACCCTACCGGCAGCAAGGCCCCGGCCCATGCTCTGAGGGCATGCCTGTGCCTGCATCCACTTCACCCCCTCCTCGCCCAGCCCTGAGAAAGCATGATGCTGTCCTGATGGCATGTCAGCCCTGCGACTGGGCGTCAGCAGCTTTGGGGGACTTGTCCTTTGCCCATACTACATACTGATGCAAAGCCACACGGAGATTTGGATTACTTTGTTCTCTTCCCTATGCTTTCCATTAAACCTCGTTTGTAGAGGATTATAAAGAGCTGATAAGTAAGGCTCCAATAATAATGGGAAACAATCATTCAAAATGATTTAGATAATACTGGAAGAATTTAGGCCCATTTCCCTCACACAGAATCAGAGGAATAAAGCAGGTCACAGTAAGGGTGAGTCAACTGGCAGGCACAGCCTCAGCTGATGGAAGGCAAAAGAGCATTTTGCTGGCAGTCGTAAGCCTTCCCTGCACACACTGTGCGTTAGAGCCACATGGCTGTGGCTGGCCATGAGGAGGAATTGGAGGAAGCCCGGGTCTGTTTGAGGAACATACCCTCAAAAAATGACAAACATCCCCTAAAGCCTCCATAACTCTCCAAATATTGCAACCTTCACCTCCCAATACTCCCCCTCTCACTATCGCCACCCCTCAAAAAAAAAAAGACATAGGTATGTTTTCTGACAAGCAGCGAAACTTTGTTACTAACAAGCTCTAAAGTACATACAATTAACAACATACCCATAGCCTCCTTTCTCCCCACCCTGCAAAACTGCCTGTCCCGGAACTGGAGGATAGTAAGCTACTGTCAGAGAGTGCAGTCATCACCCGCACGCTTGTGAGAAGAGTGCAGAACTGCCTGGCATCTCTCTTTCCAAGTTTGTGGCTAAATGCTAAAAGTGACCCAAAAGACTGTAGAAGGAGGGAAAGCCTGTCAGCTCACTTAGTACAGCTGACTGCAAATGCATGATAAATTACAATTCCCGATGCTTTTCCAGACTAGCTTTAAAATCCTCAAGTGATTGGACGTAATCTATTATTGGAATAACAAGATGAGCATCATTAGAGAAGTGTATTTCATGAAATTGAAAGGTTTAAAAAGCACAGCTACTGCATAGAATTTGTACTGCTTTATTTGGCAGTCTATGTTGTACAGCTGTCCCTAATAGGGTCATTTCTATAGCAAGTGTATGGTGGTTTGTACTTGAGGATGATACAAAGTTTGCAATAGCACTCCAAAAACATTCCACATTATAAAATCACTCAGCAGAGTGATTTGCTTGCTATGTGAGGTGATTGGATAGTCTGTTCTGAAAAGCTCAATTTCACTTCTATTGAAATGCCTTGGCTTTCAAAGTGCTTAATCTTATTTTTTCTATGAAAGACATGTCATCTGCTCTGTCATTAACGTTCTGGTGAAGGGTAGAACTTGTTTTCTCTTTCATCATCTTCGTAAAGTTTTCACAATTGTTTGTACCAAACTATCACAAATTTGAGATTCTAAGCTTAAGCTTGACAACAGAAATGTCAGTTCTCTGTTCAGACATGGCAAGGACATCTGCAAGCTAGGGAACATTAAACAAATGTCTTATTACTTCTGTCCTACATGGAGGTTTATCAAATTAGTAGCCAGTAGCAACTAAAAACGATCAGTCTGGCTTTTAGCTGGTGACGTATCTCTCCTTGACCCACTGGCAGCATCAAAACTTTCAGTGCTTCACTTCACAAGCTGAATAAGTAAGTGTCTAATATAGAGAGAAATTTTAGATCAAAATGAGAAATTGGAAATAAAATGCTCTAAATAACCCGCCAATATATACTTGCACTAATAAGCATTCATGGACAATTATTTCTGTTGTTTATATCCTGACAGTACTGCATAAAATGAGATGCTATCAAATCAGGTTATATCCCTGAACTGGAAAGCTTAGACTAATGAAAACAAACAAAACCAACCTGCAATGCAAAGCAAAGCAAGTTACATAAGACTAGAAATGGAGATAAAAATATGTAAGGTAGGAAGGATAATGAGAACTAATTAATGAATTTTCTAAGTAAGCTTCTGTTTGTAGGGAGAGGTAACACATTTGTGAGATGATTTTAAATAGCAGTCAATAGAACAGACATGGTTTTAGGTATGCAACACCAGCAAGGTCTGAAAAAGAAACCACAGACTTCAGGCTAAGGACAGCTTGCAAACAAATCTCTATCTTTAAATTAATTATGGTAATCACTTAAAACTTTTGAAAGAAAAAACACCTTTGGAGAAGAAGGGAATGTCAGAAAAAAGGAAGATGATTAGCTCCTGTGGGATAAGCTCAGCAGATAAGCAATTATTATCTTTGCAACACTGAAGGTGTCTAACAGAGAAAACTGCAACATGCCTTAATTTTTTTTTTTTTAAATCTATCTATTGAATACATGATTTTTTATCTATGAATGCTGAGAAATTGGTTTTCTAGGCTCATCTTCCATGTAAGGATGAGGTTAGAGATTAATCTGTATTCTAATAACTATTCAGTCTTGTCTTTTCTCACATAATTGAGCGAATTAACTCAGTGAAAAGGGTTCTTTCATTTTCTCTAAAGAGTTGTCCCAGGGACCTCTAATGTACTGGAGGAAGTTGTTTCACCGTGGAAATGTGTATATGAGCCAGGGATTCTTCATGATAGGAAGCACTTCTTGTAGTGGTTTTGCATCTATTTCATGGCTAATGTCTGGTTTATTTGGTAAACTGTGGTCTGTACGAAGTTTCTGATGATGACAATGGCAAGAAACAGCTGGTTGGTAGGAGGCAGGGAGAGAGATCTCTGGAAAAAATGATTTCGCTGTATGATCTACTGTGAGGAGAAATTATAATTTGAATAGACTCAGCATCTAGTTAACTTCCCTGCTGTCTTATATCAAACGTAAATATCAAACGAATTACATTCTTGTTAACAGACTTGCTTGAAACAGATTGGGTCAAAATGCAGAGATTTGTACACCGCAAGCCACCCAAAATATATTTCCAGTTTTATTTTATTGCAGTTTTTTTCAATGAACTTTTTAAAGGAAGTCTTCCCTGAGTCACAAATATTCACTTCCTTTGATACAGAGATTTTTTCCCCCTCTAGTTTGGTTCTCTTAAAAAGAACGAATAGATTTTTGGAACAAAAGAAAGCTGGGCAGTAGGTCTGCCACAATAAAGGACGAGTGGAATGGAAGACAGAGCAAAGCATAAGAAATGGAACAATGAGCTTCCTGGAAATCTCAGCATCTCTTTCAAACCCCCACTAGTCACAGAAGCAGAGTTCAGAATGATTCCAATGGGAGTTGTGTCTGCATAAGGATAATGAGACCAGAAATGTCTTTGAATAAGAAATAGCCCAACTTTAAGATAATTACCTGACACCAGAACTTTTAAGAGTAAAATGAGACATATTCTTTTGAAGTTTTTTAAAAAATCTAAATCTAAATCTATCAACTTAAGCAATGTTCTGCTTATTTTATTTTGAACCTTTGGATATCACCAAATAAAAAACACTTCTGGTCAGAGTTGCTCAACAACTGAATTTGACTTAACATTTTTAAACATAGATATTTGAAGTCTACATTCAAATTACCAAGTTTAATTGATATGCGTTTTAGAAAACTGGAGGAAAAAATGTTTCCCTGAAAGACAACTTGTCCAACAGAAACCTGAAGCAAGCAAGGTGATGAGGAGACCTTTGTTCTCATTCCAGTGACCCTGATCCTCCTTGTTTGAGAATGCTGCCTGAGCTACAAACAATGGCAAGGAGCCCGTATCGCAGTCCTGCATTGTAAGTGCTTGAAGATAGCATAAAAGAATCTGTATTCACAGCAATCTAAAGCAATCTGACATATTACATAAAACACATACAAAGGATTCTGTACCCATAACACCTGAGGCTGAAGGAGACAGCATGTCCTGGTGTTGTGGCTTTTGGGAGGCTGGAGAATGCTAGAAAAGTTGTGCAAAGGACTTGGCATCCTACATGCACACACATACACAAGTATAAATGCACTGACTAACTCACAACAGAGGTCAGCTTCCGCTTGTACTGACCATGGTTTTACAAACCTGGTACCAACACCTCACAGAGGACACGAGCACTGATATTTCCAAATAATTGCCTGCAATTTATGTTCTTTCATTAGGCTTCAATGTGTATGTGTGGTTTTGAAAACATTGTCCAGAACAGCTCTGCTAAAATATAAGACTTCATTACTTTCAGTGCTTAGCATGGTTATAACTGAAAACAAACAAGCAAAATAAAATAGCTTTTAGAGGCTGTTTTTTTTCTGTTTGCTTTTTTTTTTTTTTTTTTTTTTTTTTTCCAAGTGATTGGAAGCAACTGTTCATTCCAAGTTCAGAAAAGACAGTCCCTCTAACGGTGCTAGAGAAATTTGGAAAGAGAACTTTTTGTATAAAATGGAAGGGCAGGAACCCCGGCGATGTGACTGACAATATGATCAGACCTTCAGCTTTACACAGTGTGTGCCTGCATCATCAGTGTTAGATCACCGACGCGGGTGATTTTCTGATAGATAAATAGCATTGTCATAAGAGTGTGCATTAGACAACTGCTGGGTACATTTCTTTTGATAACTTCAGCTATAACCTTATCTCAGATCTTAATTTTAAAATTTGGAGCTCTCATTTGTCTGAGAGGTGTTTAGGCTTGCTTTAAAATCATTACACTTTTAATGCTAACCTGCTGGCACTAAGAAGCATTTGCAGTGAATGTTTTATTCAACAAGACTTAAGAGAGAGTTTTGTCAGATGTGCTTCCTGTCATCCTTTATTACATTAGATCTTTTGATATTTGAGCAGCAGACTTAGAAATAAAGATGAAGGTCAGTGAAATGGGAGGAATATAAAATGTCTTTCATTATTCCTGTTTTCATATTGTCCATCAAAACCACAATTTGAAAATGTCAGATAACAAGGGTTTCATTTTTAATTGCTTAACTGTATCATACTACAATAACTTAATGACTATACGGAATATTTATCACGAGAAACAGGGATTACAGTCAGACAGTTCTCCTAGATTACTGTTCATTATACAGGCAATTCAGGTCTAGTTAGGCAGCTCGTGTGATTTGGTATTTTCAAAGGAATGTTCCCATATATTAGAAAACAAAAGCAAATATTTAAAGGTTTAGAGTTCAGATGAGCATCTTAATTTTTGAGACTGCAATAGTGAGCTGTAAATCTCAAGTGAGATTTCTCCAGATATTCAGTGCTTACATTCTTAGCCATGCGCAGAAACCAAAAATAAGATATATTTAAGTATTTCGAACCTTTAAAATGTAATTGAAAAAAACAAACAAACAAACAAACCCTACTTTCACATCTAAGGATATTCAGATCTGAATTTATATGGCTGTTGGTGTTCCATTCCTATCTAAGTTCCAATCATTAATTTTCCTATCACTTTAAGCAATATCCTCATTAAATCAGATGCAGATTTTTAAATAAAGCCCTCCCCCAAAAAAATGAAAGTTGCACTAATCAACAGCTACTGCAACTGCTATTGCAACTATCTAATGAGTTATATTAGACTCTAGATGTCTACTTTCACATCTGCCTCAACATCTCCATTACTAACACCATCCATCTTAGAGTCATTTCATCAGAAACAGACTATTTTCCTTCCCAGTGCAGACTAGATGTAGCAGTTGATACAAAGGAGCTGTATGTGCAGTGGCTGCTCTAGCTTAATTGTTATTTGGGAGAATTTGAGTGTGACTTTATTTTGACTACTTTCTCTTATTTTTGTGCTGCAAGTAAATCACGACACAGAGCAAAGCACAAAACAGAGCGGACTTGTATGCAGGAGCACCACCAGGATTTTTACAGTTTTGTTTGTGGCTTGAGGTCTGCTTGTTTTTAACATTGTTCTTTAGAGTAAGGACTCTAAAGGCCTTATTTACTTCGAAAATAATGGTATTCATATTAAAATACTTGAGGACATGAGAATCTTGACCCAGGTACAGCCCAGTTCCTTGCTACCATTTGTTGTAAAGTTTAGCTGCTGCCATAGTGCCAACAAATTAAGAAGACAGCATCTTGCTTCTAAAAAACTATTTTATAGCAGTGACAGGCAGACATGCTGGACGAGGTGATGGGACGGAGGTGACAATGACAAGTTTAAAGGTAGCAATGTAAAAGAATGTATAGTCATTGGTGAGTTGAAAAGTGCAGGTCCTCTTTGACTTAGCCACTGCTTATTTTAATATTTACAAGGTACGATACCATATACAAGGAATATAAAATTCCCATCTGGTATTTGAAATCCCAGAAGCCTGAATGGCTCTTTAAATGGATCATATGTTAAAATAGGAAAAGCCAGATGCTACGTTCACAAAGTCAGTGTGCTGCATCTTCTTAAAATCCAAGAGCTGCCACTGCTAAATCTGGTCTGTCAGTATCGAACCATTTATCGGTTAAACAGCATAACCTTTACCAGAGAAATAAAGCATTGTGTGTTGTGAGATATAAACAGGCATGCACTGCACAGGCCAATTATAGGCACAGGAGGCAGAAAACCAGGCATCGACAGGACTTTCAAAGGACTTTGGTAAATTAGCCTTTCCAGAGAAGACAGGCTGCACTTCTCACGTTTGGAGTCTGTGGCCTCGCAGTCACTGCTGGGAGAGAACTGCAGATGTCCAGTAGTTAACCAGCCTTCCATGAGGCAACACAGGGGCCATAGTAAAAAGCTGGATTTCTTAGGACTATATCTAACATACCAGTCCAGGCTCTATTCAAAACTCATGCTGACAAAAATAACTAATATCATAACAGGCCTGAAAACATACTAGAAACTTACTGTACAGACAATTCAGAAGTATTTAATACCATTCTGTGTGCCCTTAGGGAGGACACTAAGCAACTCAGAGCTTGCAAACATCCAAAGGCTCTTCCCAGTAGAGAGGAAAGAGAGATGATAGCATGCCAGCAGCACAAGAAGTTTGAGACACAACTCATTTATAGCTTTAAATGTCAAGGCTGTGTCTTGGAACTGTATCCGTATATGCACATGATCTTAGAGCTGAGAGAAGAACCAGCAGCAGAAAGGAAGAATCTCTCCTCAGCTAACCTCTGACAACATTGGTTGCATAAATGCTATTTACACAGCGAGGTCCAGACAGACTGCAATCAAAAAAATCTCACAAAATCAAGAAGAAAGACAGCCACGGTCCTTTAATTAGCCTCTGAGTAAGCTCTGCACTCTAAGCCGCATGCAGGCTCTGGGTCCATCTAGCAGATCTCAGCAACGAGATACCTGGGCTAGTTTTGTTCCCTGAAGGTCTTTCCCTATGCACGAAGATACAAACAGCTGCATTGTTCAGGCAAAGTCTTTGCTGTAACACTCAATTCAAGATGCATCTGTTAAGGGCAGATGAAGAAAACTCCAGGTGATATTACCAGGCATCTATTGTGAACCTAAGAACTCCTCCCAGATGTGATGCCTGTAATTAAATATCCCATTTAGACAGAATGCAGAGCAGCAAATAAGCTGCATACTCAGTTTCAGCTGGCTGAGAGTACTTCTGCAATCACCTTGCTCTTGCTCATCAAGTCATTAAATTACTTAAAATCCACTGGACATCAAGAAAAAGCAACCATCATGCAGGAGTGCAGAAAGTGTATTAGGCTGCATGCGGTCACAATTAATGTAAACACCTCACTGAGCACCTCTTGTACCAGTCATTGCCCTTCAAAGTTTAGGATTTTCCCAGATTGTGAAACCCCCTGAAAAAGTTTAACTGCATGTATGTGTGCTCCATCACTTCTAAAAGTGAGACACAGGACGGGAACATTTGGTTTCATGGAAGCTTGCCAACACATAACGCTACCTGTGTTCACATTGCTGCTACCCTTAACCTATAGCAGCTAAAGTCACTATTGACTTCTGAAATCTGGTCACAATTGTTGTGCTAAAACTGCTACACTGTCCAGCCATTGAATTAAAGACCAAGAGGAACTCCACACGGTCATCCTTCACGTGCCTACTCTCTTCGCCACTGCATTGCACTTTGGGGCCAACCTGGGCAGCGTGGTGGCACCAGGATTCACCACTGCTTCCACGGAACGGGCACCCTGCTTCATAGCTTGCTGGATGAGAGGGGATACGCAAGCACTGCAATTGGAAATGAGACACCGCCAAGCAGTCACACTCCCATTAAATTCAGTTGCATTTAGATGGCCAAATTTTGTATAAAACTTGTAATAAAGGGATAGTAGATGTGCTAATCAAAAGTATTTTTCCTATGAAGAAAGAAATGATTGAAACAAACTACAGCAGGTTGTTAGAATCTTGTGGTCTTGACAAAGTTGTATTGAAACACAAAGTCATAGTGCTAATTTTTTTTTTTCTTTCATTCCCTGGCATTTAATCTCAAATGTCAATAGTAAAGCTATAACAAAATGAATTTAATAGGCTACACAGGCACTCGAGATCAACTGCCAAATGGAAAAGAAAGGCAGAATTGAAATGCCCTGCTATATTACTTTTCTGCACATATCAGAAAAAGTTACAGCTAAACAATTTCTGAAAAGTACTGAAAAAGAAACTTCACTTCTGCACACAGGTTTTCAGAGACTTAAAGATCGGTGCTCAGCTCTCTGAACGCCCCACCCCCCACCCCCATCCACACCTCCATGACCCTGTCCCCCTGTCACTTTTTTCTTGTGGCGCTGGCACAGTTTGGCTGGGTGAGATACAGCCTGTGGGAGGGACACGGGAAGAAGGGAGTGCAGAGATAGCTTTGCTGCATCCAGGTCTCATCTCTGACCTCATGCCCCAGCTGCATGCAGCCAGCCCCGCTGTAGAAGTCTGCCTGGGGTTGTCCTCACCATCAAACCTCACCCAGGGAGCAGAGGAAGCAACGTCCTCCCCTCCCACCAAAGCTGCCTCATCATTTGGCAAAGCATGAAAGATTCAGGATGAGAGAGAACACGTTTGATAGTTTTACCCAGTGGTGATGACACCAGCAGAGATGATTTAATTGTTCTAGTACCTATTTTTCGGAGTGGTTTCCTATGAGGACTGTAAAACGCATAACCCATCCTATGGAAGATTGCCCGTTCCCTCTGAAGGGCAGTTATTAAACAGCAGATGCCTGGGGGCACTGTTCTGTGATAGGGGGCTGCTTTATGTATGGTATTTGAGGCTACAGATGTCAGCTGCATAAAGACAACTCTCTGCAGTCTCTCTCTCCCTCCAGAACTTGAACTGCTGGAGTGTGCTGAAATTTTAAGACTTTCTTTGGTGTCTCCAGAGGTGTACAGGGAGAGGGTAGATGTCTTAGAATACAAAATCTTGTGCTGCAGTCTCTGGCTTTGTGATCCAAAGCAAACTTTTTTGTCTTCCTTTTTATTTTATCTACAGGGGTGGCTGACAAATGACCTACCTCTCAATTCAATATATCTACTTTTAGAAACTTGCAGTTTTGTTCCTGTCACTGCTGGTTTCATCATTCCTCAAATTAAAAGATGATACGTCTAAACTTTTAGTTACTTGACCAAGGCAACTGAGAAATCATTTTTCACATATGATACAATCTGATGGCTTTTCTTCCATATGTGTCAGATACAGCCATAATTTACAGGTTGTTTCCTGCCAGCCAAGATCATAATTTGGTGTTGTCTGAGGCAGAAAATCCTTTTGGTGATCCTAAAACAGCATATAGGGAACCTAAAAAATGTTTGTATATTTTGTCTGTTCTCATATCACTAAGATGTTGGAAATCTCATCTCTTCTCCTTCCAGACATCCTAAATTAGTAAGCCTACTGTCATTTAGCTTGTCAGATTACTCTAAAAAACAGTTCTTGTTGTTTTGGAGGATGTTTGCCATTTTTTGTAGCTCATGGCAAAACAATATTCTTACATGTGTTTTTCATACAAGCTGTCATTTTGAAATATCTAAAAAATATTATACGATATTGAATATCCTGCTCTGTCCTTCTGCATGGCAAGGATATTGCTAGTAGTCTATTAAAAAGACACTGTATCACCATAGTGAAATTGCTTTTATTGTCATAAATTCAGTACTCTAATTTCCAGTCACCACCATTTTGTCTGGCTAGTCCCTGCAACAAAATGTGTTTATGTTGAACAAGTTAAAGCTGGCAGATGAGTGAGATGATTGCCTTCTGACAACATTTTCATTCTTAATCTCCGAACCTCTTCATATTGGCAGCTTTCTAGATTACAATGAATACATTGTGCATACATGCCACTCCCGGGGGTTAACTTTTTCCCTAGATGTGTTTAATCATTCTCAAAATCCTGAGAACGAGAAGGTGAATCATTCTGCCATTTTGTTACTAGAAAAGGTGCAGTATATATCAGGTTTAGTTTGAAGACAAGTGTCAACCGGAAGAAGACTCAGATAAGAATCCAGTGAAAAACTACTCACTCTAAGTAGAAAATTTGGTGATCCATCCTACCTCACTTTTATCACTATTTATTATACACCTTCATTTAGATGCAAGAAGCTATTTTCTCGAGTTTCCTGGGAAATCTCAAAGCCAAAATATTTTTCAGAAGGTAATAAATGACTTAATTGCAACCATGGAAGTAAATTGTACACTAGAGAAAAATCACAGGCAAATCCAAAGCAAAACCAAAGCCGACCTGAGGGATGTAGTGACTTAGCTTTGAGGTACAGAACTAAAAAGGATCAGCTGCATATTGGCTCTTACCATCCTAATGGTGGACACTTTAACCAGTGTTTGGAGTGAAAACATACCAAATTTCATCACTCTCAAAACATTTGGATGGAACTTGTCAATACGGTTGGCCTGATGACAGAGGCTTGACCCTACGAGCGAGAAGTGCAAGGACCTGATGAGAGTGATTGATATGCTATCTTCAAAACTGTGCCTTGGGATTTCATTTTGCCACAATATTATATAACCCTTGGCAAGTGACGAGCAGTCTATCCCTCGTTACACCATCTGGAGGAAAAAACAACAGTAAAAAAAACCCTGACATACACATTCTGTTTTGGCAAAGGCACGTGTGGGAGAATTGCCTACCTGAGCCAAGAGCTGTCTTCTGCTTCTAAAAAGAATCTGGCTGATTCAGAAGCTTGTGACAGCCCCTCACCATGTTTTGATTTTACAACAAAATCAGAATATCACATCGATCTTTCAAGTAGCGGCACATTCTCAAACACTGTACTATTCATGCCCTTTAAAACTGCTATATGCACGAACAAGTTTCCTTTTAAAATCCAGTTACTATTTCCAGTTTAAGTTCTGAAGTGATCTCAGGAGAGTCAAGGAATAGAAAGAATCATTAGATACTGTGAAAACAAATTAAAAAAAAAAAAATCTAAAAAAAGGATAAGTGTGGTTTTTTTGTTTGCTTTTGTTGATTTTTTTTGTTTTTGTTTTTGTTTTGTTTTTGTTTTGTTTTGTTTTTTTAATTCTCAAATACTTGAATTGATTTCCAAAACTTCCCAGCCATCACTGAAGGTTAAACCTAAATATTTAATAGGCAAGCAAAGGCTTTTTGTTTCATTACTTGTTTTCAACTGATGCAAGAACAGAAGAGCTATTTGTATGGTCTTATTCCGGTGGAAAGAAACCTTGGGGATACTGCTACAGTCTCAGGTACAAAAAGGGGAGCTCTCGGCCTTCTCACAGTCATTTAAGGCAGGAGTGAGGCCATGAAAAGGGGTCTGCCTTGGTTTGCCCCGGCCTCTTGTTTCAGGCCCCTGATGTCCCTTAGCTGTGTTGATCCAGGCTTTTGCACAGCTGGGAGGCAAATCTGACCGGGGAATAGATCTGACTAAAAATAATCATTGACTGTTAACATGTGGGTAATTCTGTGGCAGTGATGGCTTGCACACACAAACCATTGCTCTAATTTCCCAGGTGCAGGCACAAAGAACCATGTCCCAGCTTGCCCTAGTGCAGCACTCAGCCACTGAAGCACACTTCTCCAAAGAGGAGCCACATGCAGCTGAGGAGAAGCAAAGTGACCCTGTCCCCTCACTGCCCTGCCCACACATGAGGACTGTCACTTCTCCCAGTCACCAAGAGGTTCCTGTCCCCTGAAGGGCTTTGGCTTAGCTGCCAGAAGGCCTTGGCCTGGCTGCTGGGGGATCGTGGCCTGCCTGCAGGAGATCCACGGCCTGGCCGTCAGAGGGCCATGGCCTGGCTGCCGGACGGCTATGGCCCAGCTGAGGTGCAGGATGTCCCCAAGGGCAGCATGGGCTGCCCCACAACCAAGGGTAGGCAGCTTGGCCCTGCCACGCACCCCACAGCACCCTCCTCTGACCCCTTCAGCTGCTCCGCAGCTCTTCCGTCAGCAAATTTTTGCAGCCAAGCTTTAACCTGGTCAAAAACAATAAGGAGGGTATGAACTTTAGGCAGCACTCTTGTAAACATCTATATTGTCACATGTGAATGAACAAATAAAACCCCTTTCCTGCAGGAGGTGGGTGTGGCAAGGGATAGAGAGAGAGGGAAGATGATCAGGATTAGGGGGTTAGGAAAAGTTAAAAAAAAAGAAAAAAAAAAAAAAAAAAAGAAAGAAAGCAGATCATCTTGGAAAGCTATTTGACCTCTATTTGATCCAGCCAGTGCACAGGGGGGAAGAATGGGAATGGAATTATTTTCCCAAATTCATGTGTATTTTTCACAGAATGAATTAATGCCTCATTGAAAAGGTGATTCGCAGTTGGCATTTAAGGCAGCCTTGCTGCCTGGCTTTGGAATTATTCCCATTGTTGTTCACACAAAGGGAAAATAAACTCAACCACTTGGCTTCCTTTTCCCTGAAATGTATGTCTAAGATCACAGCTTAGAAAAGAAACTAAATGGCAGATGGCAACATCTCTGCAAAGTATGTGCACACTGAGCTATACAGGCTGGCAAATTAATTTGTTCAAGAAAATGACAGAGAAAGAGAGGGCTTTTCTTAGAGTGTGAAAAAAAAAAAAAAAAAAAAAAGATAAAAAATTGAAGCTCTCTTTAGAAAGTCTTGGGCAGCTCTCTGACTACGTGTGTTGTTACCACATAGTCTAAAGAAAATATCACGAAATTATTTACATGCCTTTGCTGTGGGGCATTACCCTTCATTGCAGTGGTAGCAAGAAAGCCTTTTAGAGAATAATGTGAAGTTGTGTGTACTGAGGTTGTCTGCCTTTCCCTCACCTTGAGCCACACTGCATGGGGGGCTTCACAGCATGCACGCAGGCACAGGTCGGGCAGATATCCCCTGCATCTCCTGCAGCCCTTACCCGTCTCTGAGGGAGAGCGCCAGGAAACCAGTTCTTTCCTCCCTCTCATCAGGGCAAAGGGATACTGAGGGGTACATCACTCCTCATGATTTCTGGCTTTTTCCATATGAGAAGAGTGCATCAGTGTGCACCTTCCAGCTCACTAGACAGAGAGCACCAGAGGATCACCAGCTGTGTCTTCTGACGGACTCCCCCGTGAAGCGTTTGGTCACACAGCAAAGCTGCTTCTCTCCCATGGCCCAAGCGATCCCACAACAGTTGGCCCGACAGCTGCCTTATTGCATTTCATATCATTTTTGCTTCATGCTGCCTTTGATATCAGAATAGCTGGAAAATAAATCAAATCACAGATTACAGTGTTTTAAAATCTCTTTTGTCCAAGAGATATCTCAGATTAAAATAACACTGAGACGAGACTGCAAAAGCAGAGGAAGCATTTGGGACACTGAGGGAGACCTGCACAGAGTTCAAACAGGCTCAGGAGAATCCCTGTTGTTTCTAGTGATGATACAAAACAAACACCTTTCTCCAGAGAAGGTCTGAGGTCGTGTTGTTTGTATAGCAATCTCTTCTGACTCCACTCAAAGACCCAAACCCCCAAAGTTTGGAAAGTGAACAAAAAGAGGGTTTAATCTTATGTTGCATCTATAAAAAACAGTCTCTCTGTGAAACAGCTCTATTTAATTCTTACAACCCTGAGGTGTATATCAAGATTTTGGACTTTAAACTTGCTTGGCAGATTTTATTACTGTGTTACCTGCCTCCTTGGGGTATACAGATTCTCAGTGAGCTTGTGTTTGTAAAGCTCTTGAAGGTTCATAGATGGAGAACTAAGAGAAGCAATCTATATTTTTACACTGTGTCTATGTACCTTCTTTCTCCTTAAGGCCTGGCCTTCAATACACGGATAACTAAGGTATGATATGATTCCCCTTGGGCACAGTGACAGAACATATTTCCTATTTATTGCTTCACAGAGTTGATTTCTATCAGTAGTGCAATACATTTGTACTGAAGCAGAAGCCAACGCATCCCAAAGAAAAGCACATGGTGGAAAGAGAATTGAGTCTGCTGAGCTGTATGGGCATGAGGGTGGGCACCCATCCCCTGGGCCAGGGATGCCACCAGTGCAACGCACCACAGCTCAGCAGCTGGGCCCTGAGTGACGCTTGGCACACGCTGCTCTGGGATCTCTGGGGCAGCACCATAACCACAGGCTTTACCCACACCACAGTAGAGTCTAGGTAAGCATCAAGCTGTGAGGAAGAAGACTGCTTTCCCTGCTTTTCAACTCTGAATATGTTTCAGGCCATCCTTCATATAATGCTGCTTTGCCTATGTTTTGAGAAATCCCTCAATATAGACAATGGGTCTCCATTTACACCTATATCAGCCCACTAGGGACCACGTGGTTACAGGTGGAGAAGCGAACTGGAGAGTCTCCAATTATCCTGAGAAGTTGCAGTTGCAGTGGCAAAGTGTGCTGGCAGCATAATGAGCCCACAGAAATGGGCCCTGTTATAATTAGGGAAAGAAAGACAAATGCAATCGCAGTCACATTAGGAAAAACTGCTTGGCTATTTTCCTACTTACCAGTCCTGGCAAATACCCCTAATTAGAAAAACTCACAGACAGAAGATGTAAGAAACCAGAGCTGGTATTGCTGACTACTCACGCTGGTCTTCAGGATCGGAAATTTATGCTCCCCGGTGAAAACTTTGAAAGTATATATGAATAACATCTCTAATGACATAAGTGATAAAAGTGAGTTGAAATAGGATTTCAGATGTACTCTTTACCAGAATACAGTTCTTCCAGCAGCCTTATTAGACACCACCAGATGATCAGCCACATTCCGTCCAGCCGGGAGGCAGAGTTATTAACTGAGAAATTCTCACAAACTGTTCCCCAATAACTTCCTCAATTTTTGCCTACAACAACTCTCACAGGCCTCAAGTTAAACTCTGATCTGATCACAAACAAAAGAGCTGTTGACTGGCTGCTTTCTCCAGAGACACCCAAGTTTCTTTCACTGAGACTAATGGACAATGTTTGCAACTTTCCCAACAGGAATAAAATGGAAGGAAAAAAAGACACTCTTTGGGGAAAGAGGATGTCTGTGTAAGCATCTTTGTAAGTTATAATAATCACTGATACCCCAGGATGGATTTGCAGTTTAGCTGAGGAGGCAGCAACTCATTTATGATCCCCAGCAGTATTGTCAAACTCCTCTCACTTGGGGACACAATTTCCTGATCTTTTGAAACATCTTGGGCAAGTAAGGACAAGTTTACTCTTTTGGATTCACAGGGATATACATTTACCCATTTACAGCAGCATCAACTCCTTCATCTGATTCACCCAAAAATCTTCAGTTACTAAGAGCCCATTTTAAAATCCTTGCCACAAGAGAGACAGCCTCTTGTGTTGAGTAAATGTTCTGTAAATGTGTAAGTATAACGTCCTATAATGGTCCTTTCAGCCGTAAGCTTCTGGAACCTAAATGCTGACAAATTGACTGGGGTTATGTCTGTTAAATGCTCTGTATGTGCTGGCTGAAAGAGCCTGACACTACCTTCCTCTCAAATGTTAGTAGCTTGGCGAAAACTCTCTTGCAGCTCAGTTCAATCCCCAGTAAAAGCAGATTTTCATTTATTGCATTTATTTTTTAAGTTTGACCAAACCCCATCTGCCATTTAGTTATGACTGAAAAGAAACATACTTCCATTCTCCTTTGTAGAGGCAGGCAGATACAGGCAGCAGTGGTGGGTGCTGGCCTCAGCTGGACTGAGCTGCCCCAAGCGGGCTGGAGAGCTCCTGCTCCAGTGGTGGGTGCACAGCAAAGCACCCCTCCTCACAATCATGGCCAAGCCAGCAAAACGCCATTCTCCTCAAGGAAAGAGGAGGCAAACCCCACTTTTCCTTGTTCCTTCTCTGCCAAGTAACTTGCATTCGTCCGGCAGGCACAGCCAGCCCTGCCAGCCCTCAGCGCTGCAGGTGGGAGAGGAGCAGGGCAGTGCCCCAGGGACAGAAAGCTGTGCCTGGCAAAGTGCTCCAAAAATTGGGCAATCTCAGCCATGACTAACCAATCACCACACCCCCAAAAACGTGTATGTCCAGGAAATATTTTTCATGTATTGGAGAATAAGTCATCTAGCTGAAGTATGCCCCATCTTTTCCAGGTCAGTGACAAAACTCCTTAGTTTATATATTTACTGTTTATGTTACAGCTCTGTGAGAGACTGGCAGGCGTGATTCTGAAAGAAAGAGCTTGCCCTAAATGGTTCACAGCTACTTCACCAAGGGAATTAGAAGCTTCAGTCATACAATCACAGAATCTGGAAGGGATCCACAAGCACCAGCGAGTCCAACTCCTGGCTCCACATAGTCAAGCCTAATGTATAAAAAACTCATAGTGAAAGGTGCTCCACAGCACTGCTTCACATTAACCACTGTAATGCAAACTTGAAAAAACTTGAACTGCAACCTGTTCCTGGATGGACAGAGCTAGGCTCTGGGACCTTCTTGACACAATGAATATTTCTAGAGAAAAGAAAATAAATGCCCACGTGGCCGCAGCCACAGTGTCACCACATCCAACACTGTCCCTGGACATCTGACAATATCTAATGTTTTTTTCTTAAATCATAAAAAGTTGGAGGTAGCTGTTTTGTGATCACACTCACTTTTTGCAAAAAGTTTCTAGTTTAATTGTTGTGGAGAAAATGAGAAATGAAGTGAATTCAAGCCATCTTTTAGCCCTTAAAAATACCTCTGATTTTGAGCAACTGTATTTTTGGGTTTGTGAATACACTTTGCTCCCTTTCTGGAACAAGAAAGCAACCATCTCACAGACTGCTCCAATCCCAAGATGATGGCATCTTTCTTGAAGAACAACATATGATTTCTGAATCTACCGCTTGCAGAATTTGGCCAGTAAGGCTTTGCACTGAGGACTGGACATGCCCATCAAAACTCTGGCCTCAGTACAAATGGAAAATGCCCTCTATGTATCACTTGAAAGAGACATACTTACACTGATGTTACACCTTTTAATATCTTCAAGAGAAATACTGGCATAATGCTCATAGTCTCCTGAAATCAATGTCCTCCTAAAAAATAAGTCCAGGAATAGCTTCAGATTACAAGATTTGGCTGTGTTCTCAATTTGTTACAACAAATCTAGTCATTGTACCTATACAACTGAGATAGAGAAGAATCCCTTCAGTAAATGTCAATCAATAATAGCTACGCTCAGAGATTATAAATGCGTATTTATACATAGAAATAACCAACATTTGGAGCCTGAGCTCTCCCCAGGTTTGATTAGGTTAAAAAGCAAAGTTACCAAGCATCACAGCAGATACCCGAATGAGCAGGTTCAAAACCCTCTTAGAACTTTTCCCAGTAAATCCAAAAGTTTTATTTGTTTGTATTTTTCCTCCAATGCCCTCCTGATAGGACAAGAGTTATGAGAAGCAGATTCATTATCGAGTTCAATGAGTTACCATCACCACAGACCTTGCAAGTGTTCCAGTTTTCACCTAATTGTTACTTCTACTGTTTGTGACAAAGGTTAATCAAGAATGGCTGTACCACTAGGGTAGGCACCTATGTAATCACGGCCATTGTCATCTGTTCTTAGTGTCACAACCCAGACCACCACATCACAGACATCACTATGAAAACTAGGGATATGAAATAGTGAAATTTAAGAAGGTTAAGACGTGAACAACAGTATATTTGATTTCAAACACATTACTTGAATGTAATTTAACCTACTGACTTTGGTAATGAATTATGTAAAATTGTTTCATGACTAATAGATATTTTGTTAAAGCTGTTCTCTAAAGGTTTTCCCCTTTGGGGGGGGGGGGGGGGGCGGAATCAAAGCCCTATTTTTCATCCTAAACTTCCATTAGATGAAAAATATTGTAACTGATTTGGTGGTGACATGAGCTAAGGAACCTTGCTGTGAGATTTCACAATAGAGCACAGCACAATAGCTAAAGAAAATGATGGTTGTGGCTATGGTAACCCAAAATGAAATATGTTATTTGCATCGGTTTATAACCATACTGGGATGCAATTTACATGTTACTGCTGTAACATGATTGATGTAATCACAAATGACCTATCACAACATGAAGTTACAAAGTGTTTTTTAGAATTGTTTCTGAAAAGCATTCATGGGAAAAAAAGCACATGACACTTGACATCTCCTGGGCAACTTAAAAAAAAAAAAAAAAAAAGAAAGAAAAAGAAGCAAAAAAAGAAGAAAGACTTTAAAATTATTCTGCTCTTTCAGATCAAGTTATTTATTTTATTTTCTCTCCCTTTAGCTAGTGCTAAGAATATTTGCTTAAATTGCCTACTGCCTGCTGATCGGTACATCCCAAATTCTGATATCATTTTGAATTCAGTAAAATCTAGCTGTTAAGCATCTAGATTAATATCTGACCAAGCATAACCAAGTTTGCTAAAGTTTAGAAACCTACCCACCTACCCTACAACTGGTCCCCGGGGTGGGGTCTACCCTGTCATCTCCTAGCACAGGAGGTCAGTTGTGCGATACCACAGTTGGAGACATGGGGGACTACACTGTCACAAACACACGATGACTGTGACTAAGAGAGATGTTTAACAAATAAGAACCATGAAACAGTAATGGGGTTACTGAAAAAGGAATGCTGAGACATGTCAAACAGGATTAAAAAATATTTGTGTTTTACAACACTTTTAAGAAATTATAATTTTCTTCTGTTTAGCAAACCAACTGTGAATGTTTTACTCACATGAAATACCCAAACCCAGGCACTCGGTGTCCAGCTTGGGCAAGCTTGAATCTTGATCCATCACTACTTCATCTTCCACCACCAGCACCAGGGTTTCTCCAAGGCCGGTTTTGTTCAGTCAGGTTTATTAGAAAGAAAATGCAGGGACAGAACCCCACACAGCCATACCTGGTGCAGCCCCTTCTCTGCTCCCAAGTCGTACTGAGGCTGATTACCATCACCTAACTCTCAGAGGAGCTCTCTCTGCCTGTCAAAGTCACCGAAAGGTCTCGGAATGACCTAGTAGCTCTCAAGTCTCTCCCTGCTCAAAGCTGCAATACTTGGATGGGAATTTATATCTTCAAAGCTCCTGATGTAGAATCCAAACCAGAGCAAAAGGCTGCTCAAACCAATACTGAGTTCCCACCTCACGACATCACCAGCCAAGAAATCGTCCCTTATGCCAAGCTCACGTTTCCTAACCAATAACTTCACAGAATCACAGAATCACAGAATTTCTAGGTTGGAAGAGACCTCAAGATCATCGAGTCCAACCTCTGACCTAACACTAACAGTCCCCACTAAACCATATCCCTAAGCTCTACATCTAAACGACTTTTAAAGACCTCCAGGGATGGTGACTCCACCACTTCCCTGGGCAGCGCGTTCCAATGTCTAACAACCCTTTCGGTAAAGAAGTTCTTCCTAAGATCCAACCTAAAATTCCCCTGGCGCAACTTAAGCCCATTCCCCCTCGTCCTGTCACCAGGCACGTGGGAGAACAGACCAACCCCCACCTCGCTACAGCCTCCTTTCAGGTACCTGTAGAGAGCGATAAGGTCACCCCTGAGCCTCCTTTTCTCCAGGCTGAACAATCCCAGCTCCCTCAGCCGCTCCTCGTAGGGCTTGTTCTCCAGGCCCCTCACCAGCTTCGTCGCTCTTCTCTGAACTCGCTCAAGCACCTCGATATCCTTCTTGTAGTGAGGGGCCCAAAACTGAACACAGTATTCGAGGTGCGGCCTCACCAGAGCCGAGTACAGGGGGACGATCACTTCCCTAGCCCTGCTGGTCACACTGCTTCTTATACAGGCCAGGATGCTGTTGGCCTTCTTGGCCACCTGAGCACACTGCTGGCTCATATTCAGCCGACTATCAACCATCACTCCCAGGTCCTTCTCTGACAGGCAGCTCTCCAACCACTCATCTCCCAGCCTGTAGCTCTGCTTGGGGTTATTGCGTCCCAGGTGGAGGACCCGGCACTTGGCCTTGCTGAACTTCATACCGTTGACCTCAGCCCATCGGTGCAGCCTATCCAGATCCTCCTGCAGAGTCTTCCTACCCTCGAGCAGATCGACACACGCACCTAACTTGGTGTCATCTGCAAACTTACTGAGGGTGCACTCGATCCCCTCATCCAGATCATTGATGAAGATATTAAAGAGGACTGGCCCCAGCACCGAGCCCTGGGGAACGCCACTAGCGACCGGCCTCCAACTGGATTTGACTCCATTTACCACGACTCTTTGGGCCCGGCCATCCAGCCAGTTTCTAACCCAACGAAGCGTGCGCCAGTCCAAGCCAAGAGCAGCCAGTTTCCTGAGGAGAATGCTGTGGGAAACGGTGTCAAAAGCCTTGCTGAAGTCAAGGTAGACCACATCCACAGCCTTTCCCTCGTCCACCCAGCGCGTCACTTTGTCATAGAAGGAGATCAGGTTCGTCAAGCAGGACCTGCCCTTCATAAACCCATGTTGACTGGGCCTGATCGCCTGCTTGCCCCGCAAGTGCTGCGTGATGACTCTCAACTTGTCCAGGTTCCATCAGTCATGGCAAGTCTGATATTGGTGTGGATCCAAATATTCCTAAATATTTCTTCAGCAGTTTGATCTTCTGTGATTCAAAACTGCGTTTACATCTTAGTCATGGTGGAAACTGTTAATTTTTTAACTTGTAAATTATTCGACTTCAACAAAATAAGTGGATAATTCTTTCGTAAGAATTTGAAATGCGAAGCAAATACAGTTTAATTGTCTTATGTAAGCTGTCTCAGCAGTTCTTAGGAAAAAAATAAAATAAAATCCTTTTTATAGGCATTTTCACTGAAAACATATAAAGTTGAAAAACAGAATAGTCACTCATAAGCGGACTCGCTTTCAGTTTGAATAACTTATAACTGGTAAAAGACAGCAGTAGCTCTTCAAAGTTTGGTGAAGTTTCAGTAGCATGGGCACGTTTGCTACAAATTTTAACCAGAACTTGCATTTTTCTATCTAAGATTTAGAACCTTTTCATAAAATTGCCTAATCCCCAGTCATTCCTACTTTTCACTGGTGTTAAGAATACATAGTAAATATTGAAAAATAATTTATAAATCCCAAACTTATTTCCAAAAATCAATTCTTCCTCTCAATGTTAGAACACAGCATAAAACTTTTGCAAATCAGCATTCATGCAAAGAGAACTGTTAGCATGAAAGGACCACTTGTGCAAATACTTGCTCTTACATTCAGTTACTGCCCTGGACAAAGTCCATCATCAATGTTTCTGTGAGCAAGGAATGATTCTCTATGTACAAATGGCATATCTTAAAACACGGCTTGATTTTCAGAAAATGCTTGAAGGCACAGAAGGGAAGCGAGCCTCTTTTAGCATATGACAGCTGGGACCTCCCAAAGTGGAAGCACTGATTTTCCTAAAAAACGCGGACCTGAAATGAACGCTTGTACTTTCCTCCCCCAGGCCGAGACTTTGGCTTCTACTTCTATTACAATCCCTTTCCACATATATTCTAGAAAGGTCTTCCTTTGCAGCTTTGATTTAGTTTCAGGCCCATTTCACTAGGGCACAGCAAAAGGATTTGCAGTATTTGAGAAACCTTCAAATGAAGTTGCTAGAGAAGAACTTGCAATCTCCTGCTAAATCACCTATGCCATCTGTCCAGAATTTCCTCAAGAAATTACTATGAAAACATACAGCCAAGATCATAACAGTGTCCCCAGATTCCTTTGTAGATGTGTTCTTAATGTTCAGGGTAATTATCCTCTCAACAAGACTCAACAATAATCACAGACTTTTCCTTAGGTAATTTAAGGATTTCATAAATGGTGAAGATATTTCAGTGTCTTGGTCTATATACAGATGAAAGCCATGATTATAGAAAACTTACAAAAATCTCTCTTCAGGGAAAATGAGGAGTTTGCTACATTTACTAAATAATTTAGCGGCTGCATTCCCTCCTTTTTTCAGGGAAAGTAATAGGTCCATTTTGGCAGAGGTGTGCAGTGTTAATTTGACTCGGTCGTGCTCTGCCTGGCAGGCTCGTGGGTGCCAGGACGAGCAGCTGCCACCTCCCTGGGCTTCACACCCAGGGTCTGCCCACAGCTCAGCATCCCAACTGCCTCCCTCAGCACCTATCTTCTGCCTCAGCAGCAGCTCGCAATATAGTAAGGATCACAGCTACAGCAACGTGCCAGGCCTCAAGAGCTGTGCTTTCTCTCATACTCCACCATGATTTGGTTATGTGAATCCAATCATACTTACACACAATGACTGACCTGGGCATTCTTGAAAGAAAAAAGACCGGCAACCTCTGAGCAGAAATGGCAACGTTCTGATACATAGGCAACAGTCCTGCAGCTGGTGAGTGGCATTTGCTGAACTCCTTTTACATCTGCCTGAAAATTGCCCGTGAACAGTTAGCAAGATTCTCAAATGTGCTCATTAGCTGGAGAATTAATCTCCATGTGCAGTCAGCTTGTAAAAGGTTTGCTGCAAATAGTTGCAGTCTGTATCAGGACAATTACTTACAGAAGTTACACAGTGCTGCTTCTGGGCTGCAGCCGGATGACTTCTCTGGCTTGCGCAGCAAGAGCTGTGAATAGCACAATTAAGCACACTACTTCAAGTCACAGGATGGAAATGTGATGCTAAACATTTGCTTTTCACAATCATCTACCATAGCAAAGCTTCAGACTTTTCTCACTAATAGCATGGCAATCAGATTTGTTTCAAGAGACAGAAATCCAAGGACCAGTGTAAGAAATGCTCATTCTGGACAACCGGTATCTGTAGATCTCATAATTGACCAGGAACTTTCCCTAGAATAGCTTGAAATCTTTCTTTGAAATACTCTAAGACTTTTGTTACCTCTAATCTTTTCACAGCACAGATTGGACATCACAGCCATGACATTACAGGACTAAAAAGCTATTTCATGTAATTTTGCAGTGTGTAAGATGCACTAGCTACAATCTCCATTTCCCTCAGTTACCTGCACTATACTCATGGTAACGAATGCACCTGCCTTTCTTAGAGAAGAGATTCTAAAAAATATACACATTTAGAGAATGAAATACATGGTTTCCTAACATAACGTACCATATGCAGAATATTAGCAGCAGTAAGGTTTCACAAATCCTTGAGTCCTTTAAATGCAGTGACCCACAAAGCCCACACTCCACATCTCAAATCCATGGTGGCTGAATTTCTTAATTAACACAGCCTTGTAGATATTAAACTAATTGCTCTCTTTTTGTTATGTTGTGGCATTTCACGCTTGGTCGTTTTCCCCAGCAAGGTTTCCAGTGTGGGCGGTTATCAGAGATTCACAATGAAGCCAGGAAAAAGCTGCAGATCAAGGGTGTGCTTTGCCTTTCTCAGAACTGTGTCCCACTGCCTCCAGTGGGTTGCTACAACAGGACACATTTGCTCTCCAAGAATTAAAGTGGCATTCGTGTATATATTTGTCTTGGCTATGTTCATTTACGAGGACATATGTGGATGCTGAGGTCATTGTGTTCTGCAGCCTAACGGGACAGTTTAAGGCCTCACTTAAAAACACTGCTCCCAAATGTTTAATGCTACTGATTAATGAGAAAAGATCACAAATCCCAAGTTCTGCAGCAAGTAGCAAAGGAGATGACAGATGTCTGCCTCATTAAATTGCCTGGGTTATAGGGCAAAACCTATTGACACTGAAAAACCTCCGCAACAAGCCACAAATTTGTTTTCCTATTCTGAGGAAAGGGGAGAGGGGCATGTGGGTTCCGGTCATTAAACAGCTGACCTTGGATCTAATGAGGCTAGCAGGACAGTGCCAGCTGTAAGGATCTGTCAGCCTTTGTGGGAGATTATGTGTATATATTTCTCAAATGTTAGATCTTTTCTCTCGTTTTCACACCTCAGTGTGGAATAGTGGCACGGGATGACAGCCTGATAGCCTATCCAGCTGCGGCTGTCAGTCCGAAAGCCAAGCGACCCATCACCTGGCAGGGGACCATGCTCCAGGCGCCTCCAGGCCATGCTCTCATCTGCTTTTGTTTAGAAGGAAGAAGACCATAAATACCTAACACATGGGAGGTGTGGGCTTCCTAAAAGCATTTTGGTTTAATCCGAACATGCTGCAGTAGCATGGAACCAGAAAAGACATTTCTGAGAGGGCTTCTATCATTTTACCTGAATCCCCGTATGAGTTGTACTATCCAAAGTAAATGTTTAGTATTTCAAAGACTCTTCTGTAAAACCCATCTGTTGCAAATTTCTACTGTCCTGTAGCTCTGAAGCAACTTAACAGTAAAATCCAGGAATCTGGAACCTACAGGCACTCTTCAGAATCTTGTGTGTCATGGAGACCCAGCACTGATCTTTCAGGTTTAGTGCAGCTTGTCTCATTTCCACAAAATGGTGATAAACAGAATTGGCTCCCAGGAGTCATGCTAAGGGCAAAGCAAACTCTAGGGCCGGTACATTCCCACATCCAAGGAGGCTGAAAAGCCCCCTGTGCCAAAGGCAGGTCTCATGCTCTAGGACTGGAGGAGTGCACAGGCTCTCCACGGCCAACCATGCGACTGCTACCAGGCTGCCATCATGACTTACCCGGTATGGCATGCCAGCGATGTCTTCCTAGGAAAAGTAAAGCCTGGTTTGGAAGGAAGGGAGGAGGAGGGATAAATTCCAACAGGAATAACTGAATCGTGTTCATTTACTTCTAGACTTTTATGGAGTCTACTGGGGTGCTGATCTTTACATGGGTAAGACAGCACACATATCCTCCTTTCTCCTCTGTCCTCTCCTGTGCATTTACCCAGCAGTACAATTCTCTCTTATTTCCAAAGCAGACTGTTGTTAGCTGGGCAAACGTTACCAACGTGTAGTCTAAACAGCATTTGTAGATATTCACATGCATTGTTGCCACCGATACTATTAATCCTATGATAAAGTACATTATTTTTCATTCTTTAAGTAATTTTAAAATGTTCAGTGGCATATTAAAAAAAAAAAAAAAAAAAAAAAAAAAAAAGTAGGAAACTAAAGAAAATGCACAAAAATGCTAGAAACCAGAAAATGATTTTTTAATCATGCATAGCATATTGGCTTTTCAAGTAATTTTAATCTTTATAAATGCATATATCATATGAGATATATATATAAAACTATGAGAAATTATCAATCTTAAAAGCATCATTTCACTTATAATGCTTTCTTCTGGTACACTATCTTGCACTGTGGTACCTCATGAGAAATAAAAAGGACATCCAAGAAATGCATTAAGAGACTTAGCTTATTAATGGCCAGCTCACTTTTATTGCCATAGGCTTTTATGATGTAGCAATGGAAAATTTTTCTTCATCTTTTTCAGAAATAACAGAGAACTCCAAGAAATGGAAGCTGCTGCAAGTAAAAGAAGAAGAGCTGAGTATCATCAGGGTTAATAGCTGCTACCCAAGATCCATGAATGACTACAGAGTTACTCTTCTATATCGAACTTTCCAGTTTCATTGGTAATATGCTGCCAGTCTGGGACATTGGTGCGCTGATGGTGAGAAGGCTGTTTATTCATTACGCTGAATAGAAGAGCTACAGGAACAATGGCTTCAAAGGTCTCATGCTTGTATGTTTTGACAGTAGTTTGCTGGGCAAGCGCTCTTTGGTACTTAAGTATAACTCGTCCTACTTCTTCCTACACTGGCCACAGACAGCTCAATAGCATATCAATAGCCAGAAAAAACGTTTCCTTTGGCAACATAAGAACTCGACCTATAAATCCACATTCCTTTGACTTTCTTATCAACGAACCTAATAAATGCGAGAAGAGCATCCCTTTCTTGGTCATTCTTATTAGCACAACTCACAAAGAATTTGATGCAAGGCAAGCAATTCGAGAAACGTGGGGAGATGAAAACAACTTTAAAGGAATTAAAATTGCCACGCTATTTCTTCTTGGAAAAAATGCGGATCCCGTGTTAAATCAAATGGTAGAGCAAGAAAGCCAAATTTTCCATGACATTATTGTAGAGGATTTTATCGACTCTTATCATAACCTCACTCTGAAAACATTAATGGGGATGAGGTGGGTAGCAACATTTTGTTCAAAAGCTAAGTATGTTATGAAGACAGACAGTGATATTTTTGTAAATATGGATAATCTTATTTATAAGCTGCTCAAACCCAACACCAAGCCAAGGAGAAGGTACTTCACTGGTTACGTTATAAATGGAGGACCAATACGAGACGTTCGCAGCAAGTGGTACATGCCGAGAGATTTGTACCCCGACAGCAATTACCCACCCTTCTGTTCAGGCACTGGCTACATTTTTTCAGCTGATGTAGCAGAACTGATTTACAAAACCTCCCTTCACACCAGACTCCTCCATCTTGAAGACGTGTACGTCGGACTCTGTCTTCGGAAGCTGGGCATTCACCCCTTCCAAAACAGTGGCTTCAACCACTGGAAAATGGCCTACAGCTTGTGCAGGTACCGCAGGGTGATCACAGTGCACCAGATAACACCAGAAGAAATGCACAGAATTTGGAACGACATGTCAAGCAAGAAGCATCTTAGATGTTAAGATTTTTACAGATGTAAATACCTTTTTTAAATATTGCTTTAGTCTGATTATTTTTTGACAAAGTGATGTACTGATTTACAGGTTAAACTGTGGGATATTACTGTGAGAGGATTTTTAATGACTGATTTTTCATTCTCGTTTTGACTACTGGTTTACAGACTTCAGGCTCTTTTCATAAGGACATTACACCAATCAAGAGGATCTAGAGTCAAATCTCAGATTTTGTATATTATCCTCTATCACACATATCAGCTCCTGCATCTGTACATAAATTGACAGTAATAAACTATCATGAGCTGCTTAACAGTTCATGCCCCAGCCTCTGAGGTAAGACTCAGGCCTAAGAAATGAAGAACTACAAATATACTTTTATCCCTTTTTGACACCCTACAATCATCCCTATTCAGAGCTTTGTTAATAAATTGAACTGTATATATTTGCACTGATCTTACACACCTACCTTAGCATCTATGTCTTATAGTACAATGTGTGCAATCTCTAAACATCTTACAGATGGCGCAGTAGCAGAATTTAGACAGGTAAGAACATCAAAGTCTCATAGGCCTTAGAAACAAACCTACACACAGAAGAATATTTTTATTCCCCCAAATCGCATCCCTTTAAATCATTTCAAAAAATGCCCCACTTCTTTCTACTTTCAAAAGTAGCCCCCTAAAATATCAAGTCAAATTTTAAAATGAAATAGGATCTGTAGATGAAATATAAAACAGCAGAGATGTATGAAAATACATCTTAAATACCTGTGATAAGAGTATGAATATCTTAATTTTAAAGCAAATGCAACATTTCCCATTAGTATGGGTGCATGTGGATTTCTTCTTATTTAGGAATACTTTAATGGGTCCAATAACACTATCACAGACTTTTTGTCTTTTTTCTTTTTAAGTTGATTATCTTATATAGCAATATTTGATTGTCAGTTAACAAGCATCATATTCCTTCAACATCAGTTGGTACACTATGTACCTGAAAAAAATAAAATAAATAAAAGTAAAGACAAAAGAACATTTCTTAAGGGTAAACTACTTTTTGCTATAGTGCATATACAAATGAGATTATACCATATTTAATGGTTTAGACAAGAAGAATTTTGTCCCACACATTTTCTGTCGACTGAAGAACTTACCGAGTATGTAACAGTTACGTACAACATTTACAGCAAAATAGAGGGCTTTTAAAAATAACTAATTAAAAAATAAAAACTCTTCAAGCCTTTGTTACAAATCTGTAGCTCTCCATAAGAGCCAATACTCAGAGGTCCAGCTCAAAAAAGAACAAGAACTCAAGAGATCCCCAGAGCATGTGGTAGAAATTAAATACCCAAGATTTTAGTCAAGTTTCGTAACGTCCTTATGTGTTTTGAATATGAATGTTGATGAAATGTGATGAAAACTATTTCCTGGAAAATTCTGTGATAGGTTCAAGCCAGCCCTACTCAGTATCACCTTCCAACAAAGAACTAAAACGTGACGTTGCTTAACAAATAACTTGGAATGAAGAGTTCACAGGCAAGTCACAGGTACAAAACTCACCAAATGTATTATTAGCTGTAGAGTACTCACACCATCCACAGCATGCACAAAAATCTCATTTCAGCTGGAGATACGCATAATGTGAAAAACTGGTAAGACTGTATGTTATTCAGGATGTCTATAGAGTTGTCAGAGATTAAATGAACAAGGATTTAAAGGAAAACTCTGAACTGATTTTGCCATAGGTGTACATAGTACTTTGTAATGATAACAAATGAATGAAGATGCTACCCCAAAAGTTTTGCAGTTTTAAGACAAAGTGTTAGTCCTATTCACAGATGCAGCACTGTTTTCAAAGGAACTACTTGTAAATAAGGTGAAGTGCACCTGGCCCTCGAGACACAAGCATTAGATGTCTCAGAGATGTACTTCAAATCTAAAGGCGAAGCTACGCAATAGATAGCCCAGGAGTTACTGCTAATCAACAGGAGCTTGTGCATCCTTTGTATGTGAAAATCGGTAATTTTATTTAAAAAAATACTGAATCTCTTGCAGCATATTAAGATTTATCTTTCCCTAGTTGACCTAGTCCTTGTTAAAGTTGCTCTTGCTTCCTGTCAGACTCAGAACTCCAGGAAAACAAGGTCCATCTAATTGCACATACGAATATATGTATATAATACACAGAGAATGAAATTCAGCTTTTCTTATCGAGGCCCCAGAATATGCAGTTTAGGAAGGGAAACTAGGGTGGAATTCATCCCCAGCCCTCAGGTAAGTCACAGAGCATGGGCACAGCCCTACCAGGGCATGCTTTGTAAGAATTCCAGTCAACAGGCTGCCATCACTTCCCCGTCTGTCTGTGCTGTGCTGTATTCTGGGGGTTCTGAATCCCCAGCCAAATGGATTTGGTGGCCTTTCTTCTCCCACTGACACTTTTGTGGCCTTTGGTTAGTAACCCAGAGGACAGCAGGACTCCTAAGTCCTGGTACCTCAGGGCTCGAGTAGCACAGCAGCCTTGAATTTCTCCCCTATTATAAAATAGACTGCATTAACGATTGGAAGGTACACCTTGAAAACAATATCTGAAAAATGTATTTCCTGCCATTTATAAATAGATAGATCTTCAACAGAAATGTAAATGCTCATCTTGGAACTTATGTACATATTTCTAAGACATTTTCTTCTGTATTCAGCTGTATATATGCATAGTCTGCTTGCTGCATAGTATTCTGTTGTGCATGGAGCTGAGTTAGCATTATATTTGTCCAGTGTTTCAAGAGCCTTAAGCATGTGTGCCCTAAATTTGAATGTACAAGATTTTTTTCTTTTATTGGTAAGTGAATTAAAAAGAAAACAAGAGCCTAATTTTCTACTTCTATTAATTTTCTGACATTAGACTTCTCTAGATTGTTGAATATGTATAAACAGATTAATTTTCCCTTTGCTCATAAACTGCAGTATTGCAACCTAGAGCTAGAAAGGGAGCAATACAGCTACTCATAGCAGTATGGGAGTTACTGTCCCTTCCACTCACAAGTATTTGTGACACCTTGGGTACTGTTAAATAAAATGTTTTGCATTGGGCTTTCTTTAATCAAAAAGTGTTTAGTACTTAAAGGCCATTTTGTTTCACTGGGCATGGGGCAGATGAAAATTTGGTTAAGATGTTCCAGCTTCTAGTCACATCAAGCGTGAGTATAATCTCATTTTGATTTCAAAACGTACATTGAGTATACTGAGCTAAGAATCTATGGGGAAAAATGCCTCTCTTTTGGAGGAATTTTTCACTTTCTTGGCTAAATCTCTGATAGTATTTAGACAGAAGTCTCAAGATTCATTTTCCATCTTTCCTAATAATAATGAGTATCAATTTTGATTCATTGTAGGGATTATTTTTTTTGTCTTTATAACATAGGTGGCAATGGCAATTTGTAAATGAAGAATGTAATTAACTAGAAAAGCTTGTCAACAGTAACCGAACTTTAAGTGTATCATTATATATGACTGGCTGTACTTATGTATTTATTTGTCTAAATTGTATATATTGTTTCATCTCTAGTGTCTGTAGGAGTGCATTCTTTTAGATTAAAGTATTATTTACAGTTTTGTGGGATTGCCAGCAAAGCTGCTAATCAAGATACTATTTTTTTGTATCAATGTCAAATAATAAAAAAAAAATAAGAACAGAGTCAAATGAAAAATTGGAAGTGTTGTGTACAGTTTTCTTCTTCATTCCTCTCTAGAAACATAAATTATGTTATCCAAAAGCATGATACAAATAAATAGGTTCATTTGTCATGAGAAAAAATATTGTTCTGTAGAAGCAGATTTAAAAAAAATAATAATAATAATTGGAAAAAATTAAGACAAAAATATTACTTTTATTCATTATTTGTGCAAAATCTTAACCAGGCAGATGACCACACTGATCAGGTGTACTACTTCATTTGGCTCCAAAGAGTTAAGACAGCAATGGTAACATATAGCAAATTAGCAGGTAAGTTCATCATCTGCTCAGCAGCCCCAGCTCATGAAAGTGAAGTTTGGCAGCCCAGAGGTGGAGGAGCTGTTTGACTCCACTGGCCCTGCAGCTGCTGTACCTCCTGGTACCTTAATACCTAGGCTTGAAGCCACGCATGATGGAAAAAAAAAAAAAAAAAAAAAAAAAAAGCACAAGTGTCCCAAACCCTTGTATCATTAAACCACAATAAAGTCGCTCAGAAGTTGCGGTATGACCACCAGTAGGACATCTGCACAGAGGGAATGGGTCCTCCCTGGCCTCCCCCAGCCACACGTCAACACAGTCACAGCCTTCTGCTTCCAGAAGCCCCAGAAAAGAAGCACGGAAATTAACAAGGAAGCACAACCTGAATACACACAGATTATGCCATTAGCCTAGCGTCAGGCTAGGCTCCTGACACAAATATATTGAGATGACATTTTTCAGGTAGGAAGGCCTGAGTGACCTTAGTGTCTCCCCCATCAAAATAAAAAAGTAGAACAAAACCATAACAAGGAGACACAGACCCTTTTGTTTCAAGAACTAGCAATAACTCCTTTCCCTCTGCTGTCCCCCTTGTGGTTTCCTGCCTGGAATTCAGTATCTGACCCAGTATCTTGAGCTCCAGTTTCAGAGCTCAGTAACCCAACCTCACCCATGGAGCTGAGGAGCAAATACACCCACCTAAGATGCAGAACATGGCTTTTGCAAAGTGAAGTGTATTTTTCTCCTTGGTTCACCTTTTTGAGAAGCAGCTCAAGCCATGACAGACTTGTCAGGCATCCTAGAAGTGTCTGCAGCAATACCATCACCTTACAAATTATAACAAGCTGCTTTAAAACAACTTTGCGTGCATTAAAAACCCCTCCAATCATTTTCAGATTTCTCTCATTTTCACCATAGCCACCCGAGTCTAATTGCAACACTTACATGGTGTTTAATTAATATACAGCTTGGAGATACACAGATATTAGCACTAGTAGGGTGGATTTCGTGGAGCTTGATTATCTTAATTACAAGCATTCTATTTTCTCATTTACTTAATTGATTGTCATAGATTTCCAAAGAAATTTTCACTGCCTTAAGTGAAAACAATATATTAAATAAAACCATCTTAAACCTGCTGAAGCTTTCCAATTGAAAGAGCAATGTGCCAGAGAAGATGACCCATATGACACAAAACATTCTAGTGAATAATATCTGCTTACTTTTCTCTTGTTAAAAATGGGAATTTATGAAATGGAATAAAAAGAGTCATAAGAAAAAGGATGAATATGCATTATTGATTCAGCTGCAGCTGTAATAGAGTTGTCTCAAGCCTTTCCTCTGATGACATGCCTAATGCAGGAAAAAAAACGTCCATTTTTCTGGCTAGGTCTGCGTGTTAGCTGGCTCTACATTATGTCTCTGCCTCATCTGAAAGAGCTAAGGAGAGCAAGAGGTGATTCATTCTTCATGCAAGATTTATCTT
Source organism: Nettapus auritus (assembly GCA_011076525.1). NCBI lineage: Eukaryota > Metazoa > Chordata > Aves > Anseriformes > Anatidae > Nettapus > Nettapus auritus. The sequence goes on along the minus strand of CM021771.1, from coordinate 19,945,095 downwards.
TGAACATTTATTCTGCAAAGGCAGTGTTAACGTCAAGCTGTGCAGAATTACGTGAAATGGCTTTGTAATGCAATAGCCCAAATTTGAGGTTTTCTAGGTAACACCTACTAACATTTGCAGTTAAATCAAGACTACCAAGGATAATTCCAATTCCAGCATCCCCTTTTCATTTAGGAGTTCCCTTACTCTGGCCTGTTTTCTAGTGTGATCCCTTACTTAGAGACTGCAGGAAAGAACAAAAACTCAGAAGTCGTGGTATACCAGCAGAGCTGAGAAGCAGAGAGCTTCCTACAGGGTCATTAGGGACGTGCTAGGAAGCCCAGAGTACAAAAGTATTTAGTATGACATCCATCCTCCTTTGGAAATGATGATAGCAGCCATTTAAGTGAGAGAAACACCAGCCAGCACCTTGACTCTTCCAGCCTGATGCACCGCCGCTGGTCTCCGAGGGCAACATGCTCATATGGTAAGAGCTGATGCGTGATAAGACATTTATGGAACATCTTAACAGAAAAGCGGTTGCAAAGCGTAGCAAGAGAAAGGGATAAGACATTTTGAAACGTTCTAATTTTTTTTATTATTTATTCAACTTCATTAAAAATCCCTCCTCAAAAAGAATCCTGAATCATGAGACATTCCAACAGTTATCCATTATCCATCAGATCTCACCCTCATACATATTCAGAGACAATGAAGTAAAACACCGGGCTCCATTAGCTGCTGTACCGCAGATTACATTTGGATTGAGCTGTGTGAAACAAATTAGATTTGACTCAAGTCACAATGCAAATCAGTTTCAAAGGGATTTGTGCCTATTTTTAAAGGGCTGGATTTGATTATCTGTATCCAATTTAGGTCTCACTCCAGTACAAAGTCAAGTCAACTGGGATATCACCAACGTTTCTGGGGAAGAACACCGTATTCCACATGGTGCTTCACTCACCAGAAACTTCATCTCTCATCAAATGCAAGCAAGAAGACAAAGCAAACGGCAACCTCTCCAATTTCTCATTAAGCCCACTCCCCATGAAGACAAAGTAGAACACAAGACCTATGGGTTTGTAAGCTGTGCAATGAGAGGAGGTGCGTAACACTTGACTCCTGACAGGAGAGAGCTCTCCACTGAGTTATCTGCATCACCTGGCTCTCTGCCAGTTCACTAACATGTTATATTCTGCTCATAAAAAGTCTGCTTGGCAGCACTAAAAAATGCACACTGCTGGCAAGAATAGGAGCCCCACAGGGCCCTATCTGCTCCTTGCAATCTCTCCTTTTCCATTCCCTAAACTGCTTTTATTTTTGCAGTCATTGCACTGGAGAAAAAATGGTGGCACAATGATAACTGCTAAACTTCTTTCACCTGGAAGAATCCCAACAATCTCTCACTTAGGATAACTTTATTGCCCCTTGATTATTTTTTTCTTTTTCAGAAAAGGAAATAACGAGTCAAGTAGATTTTTTTTTTCAAGCTGGCATCAGGCCTTGCTGGTGACCCCATCGTACCCTTCCCATTCCTCAGATCACGCTGTGCTTAAAGCTCGTGGTGAGGACTCCTCTGGGCTCTCACCCCAGCCCATAAAGCAGTGCTAAACCTCCTCCGTTTTCCCTGTGTTCCACCAGCCCCTAGCACAGCATAGCTCCCTCACCCAAAGAGCTCCCCTCCCACACCCACGTGCCCCCTGCCCACCCAAGTCCCAGCCACCCACAGGCCTGCAGCAGTGACTCAGCCCACAGCGTGTGCCTCTTCCCTTCTGGCCCCGGTCTGCCAGCCAGCCATGGAAAGCTGCCTCACAAGGTTTGCTATTCCCCACTTAAACCCTCTAATGTAAGAGAGGACCGAGACCTTGGCTTTCCTCCTCTCCCTCCACCCCCTTCCTCCCCTCTGCCTTTTGCTTGATTTGCACAAATCTCACTTCAGCCTCACTCCTCTCTTCTCCGCTTCTGATCTGCTTCACTTCCTTCTTGTTTCCTGCACTCTTCTCACTTTCCCTAATGCACTTTCCCACAGCACAGCATCCTCTCACCAAACCAACGCACCCATCCAATAGGGGCACAAAGAACAGAAAGCAAGGTTATGCCAAGAGATGGTCCCTCCCTGAAGGGTTTACAACCCTACATCGTCCAAAGCCAGGCAAAGCAAATTGGGTGAGTTTCAGAGGACAAGCTGTCCTACATAACAGAGGACAAAACTGCTCTTTCAAGAAAAGAAATATCTTCTTTGTTGTTGTCTCGTCCAGGTTTTAGGTGCACAGAGAAGCGAGGTCCCTCTCCTTTCATCTTGCCTCTGCCTGCAGACACTCCTGCACAGCCTGTGTGAGACCGCACAGGTCTTGCTATCACATGCTTACCTCACATGAGTTTTTTCCACATATATATATATATTTACCTTTCCTCATGTTAGCCTTAAATAGCTCCTAATTCAAAACACTTTTTTCCCCCCACATTTTAACTTCCACTTAGTCAAGTGCACCTTCATCCACCATTTCAATGCCCTAATCTTCAGATCTGCTCCTGCTCCCCGTGCTGCCTCCACTGTCCTCACTGCTTTCTAACACTCAGGCTTCCAGCACTGAATGTGTTACAGGTGCATCTGCATGAAGGCTCAGCACAGCAGTACTTCTCTCTCTATGCCTGTTTTTGAGGTATCAGCGACTTGGTTGTTGGATTTGTTTCAACAGACAGGAAAATTTGTCTTATATGATCCCATTTAAAACAGAAAATTTACTTTTGCTATCATCTGGAGCAGATAGCAAGTCTACAGGGCTAGAAAAACTACAGACATAGGAGGCATCAATGTACCCACATTACCTTTAAAGTACCTAGTTAATGAACTTGACATATATTCCTCCTGCAAAGGCCACAGAAAAGTCCTGATCATCCAGGACGAAGTCATCAAGGTGCACCGAGGCTTTGTATTAAGCTCGCCCTCTCTTTGGAAACACCTATTTAGCTTCCAGTTTTATTAAATTTCAGTTGCTGCTTGGCTTACGAAATGAAGTGCTGCTGTCTCTGGAGAGTGCTATTATGTACAAACGAGAGTGACTTGGTACTTCCCGGGAACTATTTTATTCTAACAATTACAGCATATCTGTACTTTGAATTACAAACTTGGCTGATGTTAAGGTTGATGATAGGCTGCTTTAATTGGTCATTAAAAGCCAGGATTATTTACTGCCTTGTTCCTTGGATTCAGCATTTCTACACATGGGGATAAAACTAATGGGCCAGAATAAAGAATATATACAGCATGTAATTAAAATTACATTTTTTAATAGAGGAACATACATAGACACACTGCAAGTGCTAGCATATACTAAGGAGTACAGGTTATGGAAGTATACGTTTTAATTTGTATTATGCTGCAATTTAGCCATTACTTCAAACAGATGGGTGAGTCGTGCAACATTTTTAAACTGATTTAATTACTTGTAAAAGTATTGGCTCATGTTAATTAGGGGCAATAAATCACACAATGGTTCACAGCTTCCTTTAAAGGGGGGCTTTGAATGTAAAATGCAATGAGCTTTTTTCACAGTATCAATGGGAAAACAAACTGAGCATTGCAAGCCAGTACTTGACAAAACAGTTATTGGCTATTTGTTTTATCACTACATAAACAAGATCAAAACACTCCACCACTCTCACAAGACAAAAACGCACCTAACGTGAGATTTCTTGCTGTGTATTTGCACCTTGGAGGTAGGCGAGTGTCAAGAATACCATGTAGACAACGTATCCATCCCTACGCGTAGGAGAGCGATCAGACTGGGTGAAAGCAAGCCGATAACCCTCGCTGTCCCCACACCACACACCGCTGTGCACGCAGTTGGGGTACCAGGAGCGGGACTACCTCCACTGTCCTTGTTGAGGGCAAAGTTGTTTGCTGAACAGTGAGTCGCAAGGTAGCAGGTCCTGAGGTAATCTAAACACATACTAGCCTGGGAAATATTCCCTATTCACTTTAACACTTAAACTCCAGATGTTGTTTCTTATCTTGAACTCCTGGGATGTCTCATAACAGTAACCTTCATGCCCAAGCACCCCATTTATGAAAATAAACTACAGTCAAAAATAAAAGATGCATCCACTAAGTCTAAACTGAAGTAGAAAAATGTACAATCCAATCTGTACCGTAAAGGAGTACACCCCAATTAGATAACCAGACAAAAACTATAAGGAAATAATGCTTATGAATCTCCCTTGTCACAATATTAGCAAAGCAGAGGTTAGCGAGGAGGGGCCTCGCTAGAAAGACTGATGATGCCGACTGCTCCTTCCCATCTCTAAGAGTAAAGGCTACCCTCATACCACGTGTACTGGGGTACGCTACCAATGGAGCATATCCTACAGATCCTGTATCCTGAAGGCTCACATCAGCCTCAGGTTTGAGCACTTCCTAGTATAACCACGCAGAAACCCTGTAGGATCCTTGGTTACATCTTAGTACAAAGCTTCCATTCGGGAACCACACATTTTACCTCAAAGAATAAATCATTGTGCTCCCAAACATTACACTTTATCACTCCTAGGCTGTAAGGAGAGCAAACCCTGAGCAGATTAAGTTGTCTCATTTGTGACAGATGATTATTTCCCAGACATTTCACATGATGAAATGCCTTTTTTTTTTTTTTTTTTTTTTTAATGGCTTGGAAATTGCTGTGCTGGAAATGTCATGGAAAACAAGCTTCCACTTTTACCTTCTGCTAAGCCCAAGAGAAATACCAAATCAGAGGTGTATACAGCATTTCATTTGAATGCTGGGCCTGCCACATCAATAAGTAAACTAAAAGCTACTTGGATTGTTGGTGTTAATGCTACCACTGCTCTGTGTTCTCCCTTTCCAGCTCAGACACTGATCATCAATCACATTTCATTCTCTTCATTTCCATGCCCTTCCTTTTGAAAGCACCTAACAGCTTATTTTCTTATCCATCACAATTTCAGTAAAGCTGCCACTTGTTTAAGGAAAAAATGCTTAACGTAGTGCAAACATTTGTGAAGAGACCGGGAACAATTGCACCTGAAAAGTTTCACTTGTACGTACGCACTGGCTGGCAACGTGCACATGAAATACAGAAGTGAGATGAGAAACATTTCACTGTTCCTTGACATTTGCTGACAGGAGGTGACATCTCACAAGGAAAGATTACAGCAGATAGGGAATTGTGTGCATTGGAAAAGATCTCTAAAATCCTCAAGTCCGACCAGGATGGCCTTCCCAGGCTTTACTTCTACCAACAGTCCTATTGTTTTAGAGGGAGAAAAAGGAAACGTCCCAACCAAGCCTTGCATACACTGACTGGACACAAAAACTTAGGGAAGTTTACAACATTTTGAAACTTGGCTGCAGAACTTTTATAGGAAGAGACGCACTACGGATACAACTATTTGTATCTCTGAAGCCTATGTCAGATAACAACACGGCTTTAGAAAAGCGTACGTGTTCTGAAACTTCACACACGCCGCTGTCTCTGATCCATCTTTATTCTCAGTTCTCTGCAATGCCAAGACGTGTGTTTGCTTTGAGCAGTAATTCACGACGGGTTAGGCAACTTCATCTGTGGGATTTGCAGTTGCCTGGAATACATCAGACAATTGGCAACAGATTTATTTTAACAGTTTTTAAAGTACTATAAAAAGTGCAGTTTCGCAAATATGTCAGTACCCACAGGATGATGAAATGCAGCGTTTTCAAGAGCAGTGTGCACTCTGTCATCTTCCCACAACTCATCCTAACACGCTTTCCAATAAATTCAGCTCTAATAGCGCATTTACAGCAAAAATATATTCGCTATCAAATTTAAATTCCAACATACTTAATTTAGCCATAAACCACGTGCTCCATTTCCTCAAGGTAGTACGTCACCATTAATTAGAAGTACTGAAGTTCACTTCAATTAAAAAATTGTTTTGTTTTGTTTAAAAAAAAAAAAAAAATCTTCCACTCTAGATTGAAGAATATCTCAAACAGAGACATGTTGTTAATAAAAACTAAAATGGCACACATCAAGAACTGACTTGGCTTCACCTGCCTGAATGCTGAAGTGGCATTTAGTTAGGTACCATTCTGTTAGGTACCAAGTAAGGGCATTTACGCCCTCGTTCCTAATTTTGCCAGTGTCCGGTATCATAAGACATTACACACATAATCTTTCTTTGTTTTAACTTACCATAAATCCAGACAGCATTACAGCTCAGTTCTACAGGAACAGATAAGCTTTGAAATCCCCTCCAGAAGGCAAATACTTTTGCTTTTAATTATAAAAATTATTTTCACCGATAGAGATTTCTTTTGTGACTAATACAAGGATTATGATCTTTGTTAGATAAGCAGCAGAAGCCCCGATTTCCCCCATTTGTCATGTACTTGTGTTAGCTAGTGTCAACATGTGCATGTGTTTGTCTCCAACTGAACCTTTCAAAGGGTTCTCACTGAGATCTGAACACACAGAGTTTAAGTGTCGTTTTGCTTTTTTTTCCCCCAAAATGCCTTTAAAAGTAGCAACAAATTGTTTAAGTGCAGATCTAAGTTAAGATTTATTTCATCGAGCATTAGTACCGCTCCATTAGTTTAATGTGTCGACATACAAACGGAGACCAGGACTAACTGGAAAAACTCGAGTTCACAGGTGAAAACAAAAGAAAAACAGTCTGCACACACCAAGAGCTGAATGCTGTAAGAAAGCCCCAGTTACGTACACCTGAAGTAGCAGCTACCAGGCAGGTTGGGAATTCTTCCCCATGACCCAAGTAACTGTGTAGGCATCGAAGCCGTGGCTTGGTTTTGTCCTTAACTAGAGTAGCAGCTCTTAAAAACCACACGACTGCTGAGGTAAACCAAACCTGGGGGAGTTTGTGGTACAGGCCATTCAGACATCGCTCATCAGTTGGGCAGCAAGGAAGCCAGCAGCAGAGCCAGGAGCCTTCAGCACAGGCGGCTTCCTGCAAGGGGCCCTGCCACGCACCAGCATCTGGGGCTGGCAGAGCATCCCGCGGGGACAGGGCGCACCGCTGCGTCAGCAAGGGCAGGGCACGCAGCGGGGTGCTGAGAGGACCCCGAAGGTTTCCTAGTAGCAAATTGCCCACAGAAAGGGCGAGCTGCAGGGCAAAGAGGAAGGGAGGAGCCAGGGTCAAGGGGCTCAGCTTGAAATCCATCATTTCTCCCCTGCAAGGTTAAGCGCTGCAGTGCTGGAGCCCACCCGAAGAGATAAATCCTGATGTAAAATAACGCTTCAGAATGAAAGAAAATTATTTATCTTGTAGACTGCAAGGAGCCCAACCGTTTTATGTAAATGTGTATCTATATATAAATCAGGAGTTAAAAATAAAACTGCTTTGGAGAGCCAAACACTTATTGACACTATTTTGAAAAAAAATCAAACGTCGCTGTAAAATTAACTTGCTAAGTGAAGGAGGGGCTTTTGGCTCGTTTGTTTTAATTGCTCCCACGTCCCTTCTAGACAGGAACCAAGCCACAAATAAATAAAGAGGAACAGCGCAAAAGCACGTGCACCCCCAGACAGGATTACAGGGTTATCAGGAGCTCAGTCCCCACGCCAGCACTTTGCTGCCATGCAGCAGGGCGAGCTGCGTGCAGGGACGGCAGCGCTGTGCCCAGCTCCATCTCTGCAGGAGCTTCAGCAAAGCCACGCTGACTGCTAGCAGCGTCTGGAGCCCAGGCATCTGCCAGGAAAATCTCACCAGAAGCAAGCTGATGTGAGTTAGTATGTGGTTAACACAGGTTTACTTCCAGGTGAACAAGAATGATGATGACAGTTCAGTGTAGGGGGAAAATAATAATAATTAAAACAAACAAACAAACAAACAAACCCCATGAAAAACGTAGGGGGCCATACAGAGTTGTAAAATACTAAAGTATAGATCGCTTTTCTGTGGGTTACTTTGGCAGTAATTAGCATCAATACATAAAAAGGTGTATCTCTAACACAAGCATACCTGGAACATGCAACAAAACAGACCTTTTGCACTTATTAAACAGACAAAATTTTATCTGAGGCTAAATAGCATCTTATGCCTCAACTAACTTGAGCATTTATCATCTGTTTGTTCCAGTATCTGAAGTACAGCCCTCATTAAACCAAAACAGCACCAAACATTCTCAGGATGACAATTTTGCAGCAAGAAAAATGTCATCAGTGTTCTGTAACACCGAAACTCTACATCTGACAAACTCTATTTTGCTTGTAAATTAGAAAAATCAGTTTACTTCCCTGGACCAAAACTGATTTTTTAATTCAGTTTGTTGAAATTTTTTTGCATCCAATAGCTGCCCATCATTTACACCGGCATAAATCTGATTGGCCACAAAGTCACTGAATACTCTTCCAAAGGTATTTTTAGGCCTTTGCCTTTGCCACACAAGAGGAAGAACACCCAGTTGAGTGAATATTCCGTCAACTCTTACCATAAGCTCTTACCTTGCCTAGAAGAATTTGTAGGGTGTAAGCAAACGTAACAACAGTCCCAGTTGTCTTTGGACTGGAACAAACACATGCAGACTTGCTGCAGGACATCTGCAATTACTTTGTTAAAAATGAAAACCTTTGCCTATGAAAAAGGCTGCTTGATGATGGTGACAACTGCATATCATGACAAAAAACAGGGAATGAATAAAGCTCACTGGCACAACCACAGCCCTGCTTTGATTCCACGGGCCTCTCCAAGCCATCCACCTTCAAAAACAGACCTCGGGTGCAAACATTTCTCAGCCTCATAAATCCAACAAGGAAGCACGGCTGTACAGTACACAAACGTGTGACCACAAAGTGCCTTTAAGTACCTTTAGTAATTTATTTAATGCCAAGTTGTAGCTCAATAGTTTCCATCCAAGATCAGACTCATCTTTCTGAGAATCCATCTGAAGGAAGAAAAGGGTACCAGGCAACATGCAAGTGCAAAAGTTTTCTCACCCTTTCAATCTTTCACGCAGCATCAGGTTTACGGATGACTAGACTGTGCCCCGTCTGACAGACAGATTTACAAGGCTAGCATTGAACCTAATCAGAAACAATCAGAAAACTCTTTCTCTCTGGTGTCATTTTCTGCTTGGATGGCTGCACTACGCTATTATAAATAGGAAAAGCTTGCAGCACAAGCAGGGTGGAAGACTTCAGGGAGATTTTAGTAATCACCTTCCATTCAAATCACACCTACTCTCTAATCATGATCGGATCCTTTTTCATTTTATAGCCCCAGGAGTAAACTGAGCAGCTCATAATCAACACAGATAGGGAGTGAAATTCTAGTCCCGCTGAAGCTATTGTAAAATCTTATTAATTCATGGGGCCAAGATTTCAATAACGGTCCTTCCCTCTGGATTATCTGTTCTAATTTAAGGTGTTTTTCTCCACCCTCTTCCTATTTCTTCTAATATAGAGTAACTGCTCCAGCAGAGTCAAAGTTTGTTTTAATCAGAGATGTTGTAACAAGAAAAAAACAATATTGAATTCAACAGGATCCACAGCCGATTCTCTGAGATGCTGGGAATTGTTCCAGGTTTAACAATGCTAACCATGTACCTGTTTTACTTTTCTTCAAGGTGAACACTTCACAAAAAGTACAACCAAAAAAAAAGGAAAAACCTCTCCAAGCTTCCTTCTCTAATGCAGCATTTTCTTCTCTGCTGGTCAGTAACAGAGTACAAGCGCGACAGAGAGCATTATCAAAAGACACTCATTTGCCAGAACAAAACAGAACTAGCAAATTCTTCCCAACCTTAATATTGCAAATACCAACAGGTTAAGGTTACAAATAACACTGGTGTGCTCAGGGCTTTCAAAGGTCTTTGATGTATTGCAGAAAATAGCAACTGTTAGAGACCTAAGGAGTTTTCCTGGGTACAGTCTTCAAAAACTTCCCTTGCCCTTTACACGATGAAACAGCACAGGTACAGGCTCTAACATGAAAGTACGTCAGCTCCAGCTCTCCCTTTATGACTTTTTTTCCATGCCAGAATGCTTCAGAAATGCAGTTCCCCAGGTTCAAAAACATAAGACACAGGCAGAAATGCAGACCTCTCCCTTAAAGATGCATTCCGATCTAGCACTGCAGCCTTTTTTTGAGAACACCAAAAAGCTTTGCAACTGGGAAATATCATCTTCTTGCTGTTTTTGTGTTTCTGTATGACCTGAGTAGCACAGAGTTCACCTCTTCAAAGTCACTGTACACACACTGGTCCTTCTGGCTCATTACTTATAATTGCCTTTTGATGAGAGCCACATGTGCTACCTGTAAGTGAAGAGGCAGCTGTGTTACAGAACAACCTGAAATTCCCTTACATTGAGATGCCATGTCAATTATCCTCTAAGAACAAAGCCAGATTTACAGGATCTGCAGATGCACAGTAAACACAACAAAACTAGAAAAGCCTTTTGTTCAAAGGAAATCTTAAGAACCCCAGCACTCCTATGCATTAGCAGCACCTTCCCCTAATGAATCTCATTATTACATGGATGAAAGAGAACAAAATAACCTTCTAGATTCTTTTCAGACATGAAAAAAAAAAAAAAAAAAAAAAAAAAAAAAAAAAAAAGATCTATATTGGAAAAATAGCTGTTTCTCAGTAATTCATGAAATTTGTACCTAGGGGGGGAAACATAAAGGAAAGAATTGTATTTTCCATCTATTCCAATTCAATTTTTCATAGCTGTTCCTCTACAAAAACAGATCCAGTTATATTAGTGATTTTCTACACCCTACTGAGACAATAAACAAGCATAGCTTTCACATTTGAAGATTAGGTAGCAAAATATTCGTGTCCTGAGAAGGACAAGATTGCCTCCCTTTTGGTTTATGCAGTGAAAATTAAATACTTTTCCATCTTACCATACATTCTAAGTCCCTGTAATTGCTCATTGATCCATCATTGCCCATATTCTGGACATCATTAGAAGCAAACAACTTCACAACTACTGTGTTTGGTCCAACATCTCAAATTACAATGACTATGCAAGCAGCTTGACAAACAACAACCTAACAATCATAAAGCAGCTATAAAATCACATTTTATGTGCATTGTAATGCTGGGCTTATTCATAGTGAGAAAATGAATAAACAAAATGTCACGATGCTCAACTAATGCGCCTGGATATTTAATCAGTTGGACCATTGTGTAATAAAACACAACAAACAGACTTTGTTGGAGGTTTTTGTTTGGTTTGAGTAAGTCCAGTTGCTCCATCAGCTCATTAACACAGCGCATGAACAGGGAACTTGAAGATGGAGGCTCCTGCCGCTTTTCCAACTTCTCATTTGAAAGTAATTAAAATTCTTAGTGCATGCACATGCATAAGTACATGGCAAGAGGGTGGAAAGGCTGCCCACTTGATGCAGTGAGCAAACACGCAGCAATTGACTAAATAAAATTATATTGCAATCAATTTAGAGAAAAAAATGTATCAACTGTTATTGGTTATAAGCAAGGTCTCATATTTTCTGCTGCTTTGAAAAACACTGGGTGGGGGTAGCATTCTCTGCTCCCAGATAAATAAAATCAGCATTTTCCATGTACTCAATTAGCAGTGTTTTAGGTCTGTGTCAGATTCCTCATCATAGTTAATTGATTCCAGGCACAGGCCAATCTCACCATCCAACATTATGCAGAGGTAGGTGGTGAAAAGGAAAATAAATCTCTGATTAAGAAAAGCATGAGGGGGAGGCACATCATTTACAAGCTGCAAACAGCACTCTCGTAGGAAAAGAGTGGAGGTTGAAAACATTCTGAAGGGATGCCCCGTGATCAAATTTTCCAGGGCTGCTCTGGAAGCCCCTGAGTTGGAGAGCTTAAGTTAGACTAAGATGCACTCATCTTCATCTCAGAAGAGGATGTGGGAGAAAACTCAGTGGTGTTTCCTGGCTTATCAACCTCTTTCCATCTCTAATCTCAATCGTAAATCAGAAGTATGCTCTGGGGCAGGGAGGTCTGTAGAGGAAATAATGGTAACACATTTCTAATACTTTATAAAGCCAAAATTACTATCACAACTTGCTAGCTGCATTACAGTTTGCATACAACTCTCTGTATGTGTGGTGGGAGTATCTGAGGTCAGCACTTACCAGAGGAAGAAAAGATGTATTCCTGTTTTCTTTGCCTGAGAAGTGCACATTGCCAGGAGTGGGAGGTAGCTTTCCTGGCCCAAAGCCCACATGGGAATCCCAAGAGAGAAAAGGCTGGAAATGTCCCTCCTCCCCCAAGCCTTTATACAAGCACAAACCAGTTATTCCCCAAACACATTTTTGCGCTAAGTTGTATGTTTATATTCTTCCCTTTTAACACTGAAAATAAAACTACAGAACTGCATTTCCCCTCATCTGTTGACTTCCAGCTCGGTCCTCAACACATTGCTACTTTCACTGCGCTAAAGCAGTGCACTGGCAGACCTGGCTCCATGGACAGACATCAGCCCACAGAGCCTGCAAGTTGCAAGCAGTGGCCTGTAACCATCCCTATAGAGTTTTTTCAACCATTTCATTGAGTCTGATTTTCCTGGCATCAGAGACAGCTAAATGGTAAGTCATCTGTTCCAGCCTCATCTTGTTTAAAATTAGAGACCTCTTCCTCTAAACATAGGCAGGTGCTGCAGGCAGCAGCAGGCCCAAGGTTTGTCCAGCAACACCTTTGTAAGAAGTGAACCACAACTGCTTTGTCATGTCACAAATGAGAACTGTATCCATCTCCTTCATGTAAACATGGACAAGTGAATAGTTGCCAGTTTTCTCTTTTCCCTTGACATTCAGACTATGTAGATATGGTATTCAGAAAGCTAATTCCTATTAGATTTCGTGTCTATTTCTGTCATCACTTGTACACTACTTTCTATTGCAACCTACTGTTTATTTTCACCTTTTTTCGTCTATATACGTTTGGGGGCAGAAACTAATTCATGAACGTCATTTTAACAGGCTTTAAACCTTAAACTGCCTTTTCCCTCAGGTCAGTTTTCTTCTGAACTCATTTTGCTTACGCTGTATTTCTTAACAATACTTTAGTAGCCGGGAAAAAAAAAAAAAAAAAATAATAATAATAACAAACAGCCCCAACACAGCTGTAATAAAAAGCACTGCCGCACAAGTTTGCCGCATGAATTTGCTGTCTCACTGAGCCAAGGAAGCTCAGTGAAGCATTTGCATGTTTCTGCTTCAGACTGCAAGTGCAGTAACAACTGTAGTTTTATCTTGTTACAATGCTGCTGAATACCTCAATTAAAGTATTTACATTCCTTTTTATTTAGATACCTCCTGCAGTCCCAACCAGCATGGCATGTAAGCACTTTTGACAGTTGCTACTCAAACTCCAACACCCTTTTCCCTGTTTTAGGGGAGGCAGCCAGTGAGTGGCACACGATTCTCACCATTTAACATATTCTGACTTCTTTTATAGACCTGTGAAAACAACAAGCTGCCCTGAGCATTCATTTGTTTGCCTAAAAAAGAAAGCTAACTACTTTGAAGAGGAATTAGTCAATGCTGGCACAACATTTTGAGAAGCAGGCATTAATGTATGTAACAAAAAATAGTCAAACAGTAATGCCCTGAACATAACTCCTTCTGGTTCTGCACAGCCACCAATCTCATCAGTGCAGGTAATTAACTCTTTTCACTAGAAGACACACATTTAAGGTACTGATTTACTCTCATTTCAATACAAAGGTTGATCATGAATAATTAGCTATGCTAAACTGCAGCCTTCCCCCAGCTCACGGGCACACTGCCCTCAGTCCTTGCCCACCACAACCATGGCAGAGGCACCAGGCCCTGCTCTGGCACCTGCCTCACCGCGTGGCCTTTGTCCCCGCTGCAGCTGGTGGCAGCCCCAAGTCCCCTGTCCCAGCTCTCCAGCAGCTGGGCTCAGGGCAGGCAGCAGCAATGTGTGCAGGGGCCAACCCAGGGAAAGCATCAGCCAAAGTTTGGCAAGGATCAACAGCCTGTTAGAGTGTGCTGAGGCGAGGTACCGCTGATACTTAAGCGATACTGAGCAGATCATCAATACTGTCACACTAACTCCTGCAAAGTACCTCAAAGCCAAGGAAAGATGCACAATTTTTGTCACCGAGGGGCACACTTACCATTTTCGTTGGCTCTCTTCAGCTGGATGCAGGCCAGGCCTGGCCCCGCTGGAGCACTGGGCCCTTCCACCCGACACACCACAGCACCCAGCCCCTGGCCACTGCAGCCACACACAAGCAAAGCCTTCACCCAGGCATGGGAATTTCCACACAACTGCTCCTGAGGGCACCAGTCACCTGGGGAGGGCCTGAATTGCCCCAGCCAGTCCCAGCTGCAGCCATCAGCCCACACCTGGACCAGAAGCAGCAGATCATAGCCCTAGCCCCACCCTGAGGCCCCCTCCTCAGACACACCAGCTTCCCACAAGAATAAAAGTCCTGCTCCAGAATAATTTCTTGAAGTATTAACACCTCAGCAGTTCAAAGTATTAAAAATGGCTTCTGCAAAGCACTGTGAGTGGGAAAGTGTTGTTTTCTCCCTTTCTGCCCCACAACACAGGGAGCCATGTCCCTCACACAGGTGTCACTCGTCGTCAGCTAAATAAAGGCAGCAAATAGTTATAACATCACCCCAACACAGCAACTGAAATGTACACAGAGCACATAAATTCAAAATGCAAATCTGTTTGTGCAATACACTTCTATTTTTATTTTTTATTTTTTTACCTTTGCAGTCATCTTGGAGTAATCATCATGTAAACAAGAGGATGGAATGGAATTACACTGAGTCATACGCAAATGGCTCTAGAACACCTCAATGATTATGACAAGGCATTATAAATAACTTCTCTTAATAATATATATTTGCCATTTTCAGTACATTAAAGAGCTGCCGTTTATCTAGGATTAGCTAGGAAGTAGTTTAAATTGTAACGTCTGAGGAACATGTCTCCATATTTGATAATCTTTCTAAGGTTCACTAGCTCCATAACATCTATGCCACAGGTTAAGCATAAGACTACTTGGGTCAGAAGTGTTTTCTTTCTAACGGTGTTACTGGATCATTGCACAAAGCCCTATTATTTTTACTCCACCTTGGTATTTTGCAGAATTTCAAGTAAAGCTTCAGAAATCTGTTCTTCAAGTTTTTCTCACCTGTATGAAACCAGTTTCTATCATTAAGGATACATCAAATCAGAGATGGACACAGTAAGCAGTCTACCTCAACAACAACAGTTTAAAGTAGTTCTAGCTCATAGACTTCCCAATAAAGCATAGTCAAAATACTCTAACACCTTTGCTACTGTATAATCCCTCCTTGCTCAGATTACTATTATATAGTACCATATATATGGTACTTACAGAAAATGGAGATTATTCTGAATTTAAGCAGCCTCAGGCACATTCTTAAAACATTGTCTTCAAGGCACCTCCCACATCCTTGACAATCAGTTTGTGGACTGGTTTTTAGACACAACTAACAAAAGCTTGCTAATGCCTAATTAATAGATTTTGATAGGAAAAAAAAAAAAAAAAAAGCCTAGAAGTTCAAAGATATACCTGAATTATTATTTTTTTAAATAATGGGAGATTAACTGCAAATAACATGTAACCAAGTCAAATAATTTTCTTATTACTAAGATGTGTAAAGCATAAATATATGAAAAATAAATTTCACAGTCAGTTTTAAAACGAGAATTCAAGTTCAGCTAGATATTCTCAACTTTTGTATTTATGCTAACTTCTAAGTATAACAGAACAGAGGCAGTATTATCAACCACAAGTACAAGAAGAATATAGTATCACTCAAAAGTTTATGAAAGAAGCTTGATAGAAAATTCCTTTTGTAACCAATGAATACAGCCACCTGAGTGCATTTCCACAGGCTTTTCACTTGGGGGAAATCCAAATCAACTGCTAAGAGACATTTAGTAGCATTTTGAACATTAGCAGCAGCGGTGTAGCTGTGGGCTTTGCTTGTTCTGACTTTGTGAATTGCTAGAGAATGAAGCAGAACTCAGTGTGTGGTGCATTAATTTTCCTTTGCATCTAAGCTGGCCTCTTCGTAATCTCGCAGTTCGGCTTGGGGTCATGGGACAGACATCAGCTGACACTTAACTGAGCAAACCCAATCAGTTTCACTTCATCAGGAATCTCAGTGCCATCACAGCCAGAGGCCTGCAAGTAAAAACAGAAATGTTTAGGACATCAGGTTAAAAAGGAATGTTTGACAATCAGGCTATAAATTTTCCCTGTATTGCCTAGTCAGCAAACAGCTTACATGAAGGAAAGCTTTCACATTACTCAGTGTATTTTCTGTCAGCATCACTCAACTGCATCTTTCATTTTAGCACAATCTTTGAATCAATATTAAAAAAAATTAAAAAAAATTAAAAAATGAAAGACTGGGAAATGAACACAGAGAAACAAAGTGCTCCCTGCAGCTATTCGAAAAGGTCACTTAAAGACCAAAATTCTTTAACCCAAACTTCCCAAACGTGAGCTGAACTTGTTTTTTCATCTATTTTTAATATATTTTTTTCCCTTTTTAAAATGCATTCTACACCTACAGAGCAGGTAATTCAAAGTAATAATAAAATTGGGTGAAGTGTGTAATGGTAAGTTACTTCAAAAAGTGCCTTCAGACTCATTAGCATAGCCCCCCCAAACTGTCAGAACCTTCCAGATCACACATACAATGTGCACCAAGTGACAATATACATTGAGTTTTCACAACCAAAAATAAACTTTATTGGTACTTGTGAAAACATTACATCAAGCTACTCCTTCAAATTTACCTTTATCACACACACAAGTTCTCCATTCAGGCAGTATTTAAAAGGTCTTATTCCACTGAAGTAGCAAGATAAAAGTCTGAGATCACGATCACTGGTTATTAGGAAGTCTCATTTTTTTTAATTGGGAATTTACTAAATAAATGAAGTTTGCATTTTGCATGTAAAATGTCATGATAAAAGATTTTACATTATTAATTAAATTAATTAAATCGTTTACATCATTCCACACTCTAGCTAACTATCAATTTCCTGGAAGACATGCTAAGCAACTTATCTAGATACATAGAGATTTTTAAATGCCTTCCTCATCAATCAATATTGACTAATATTTAATGTACCAGAAACCTACTACTTTACAGTTTGTGCTTAGCATAGTAAAGCTATATGCAAACTGCAGCATACAAGAAGAGCTCTTACTATTTGCAATTCACTGTTAGGGGACTGAATACATTCTTTCATTAATGGTATTTTCTCCCTTTTTTTCATATGAAAAATCCTTAGATAAAATGTTAATTATGTTGCATAATAGTTTTGCATTTCCTCAAGATTACTTGTGTATTAAAACAGCCTCCTTTCAAAAATGTGGACAGCTGGATCCTGCAGGGAAGTCATAATTTTGTGTTAGCCGAGACAACTGAAGGAGGTTTAATATTATGCATGTTTTGTAGAACATCACCATTGTAAGATTAAAGATGCACTTAAATACACAAGGAGACAAAATCTTAAACACAGGTTCGTTCAGACACCTCACTTTAATTATTGACAAAATAATAAAAAAGTTCACTAAAGACAGAAATGCTTAAGACATAAGTTCCTGTTTCCCAAATGAAAATACTTGTTGTTTGAATAGAAATAATATACCAGCAAAGCAATCTGCAAGCACTGAGGTACTAACCAGATTCCTTGTCCACAAATAGTAACTAATCCTATACTGAAGAACACTTTTCAATTGAATCCTCCGAATGGATGAAGGATTACTTAGATTTAGACTTTGAATCCCCCTGAAATATTTACCAAGAAAATGTGTTTTAATCAAATCATATATAATTGTTCCCATATTCAGTGAGACCTTACTAAGAGGTGAAGAAAACAAACAATTGACAATTCTCCTAGACAACAATTTATTTCAATACCACACTACATAATATAAGAGCAGGTCGAAATTGAACATACATTAAATTAATCAAGGGTAAGAATAAATTAGATACTTCTTGTGGTTATGTTCTTTTCCCAGGGAGCTGGCTAAAAATATCAGCAGGAGAATTAGGTTAAAAATTAACCTCAGGAACTGTTACCTAGCCAATGGAACTTAACTTTAGAAGTGACAAAGGCATTGATTTAGGATTGTCTATTAATTCTGACTGCAGTAAAGCCTAAGAATATAACACCATTCACTCACTGTAATCTGAAACACCTTGTGACATTGACTGTACCCCAGTATTTAAGCAATACATCAAGCTAAAACACAGAAATATCCGAATATAAATTTTCAAGTTGCTTTGTTTTCAACATAAAAAACATTAACTGGATACTATGGGATATTAAATTTCAGAATCTCAAGCCTCTAATTCAAGTATGTGAATTAGAAACAACACAGACTTCTATGTCACCTCTGGTATATCTATTTATCTAAACAGTCTTGGTGAGATTCCATTGCTTATACAATAAAGCCAACGTCAGATGTTTAGACAGCAAGAACAGATTAGCTGGACAAAAAGGAAGCATCAGCCTTTAAGCTATATTTAGATAGTAAGGGGCAAAGAAACAAAACCATTTGAGTTACATGTCTGTACTGGCTCTGGCTGGGATGTTAACTTTCCCTGCAGCAGCCCATACAGTGCCACGCTCTGCACTTGTGGCTAGAACAGCAGCGGTATCATACTAGTGTTGTGTCTGCTGCTGAGCAGTGCTGGCACAGTATCAGGACTTTCTCTAACCCTCCTGGGGGTGGGCAAAAAAGTGAGAAAGAAACATCACCAGGGCAGCTGACCTAAACCAACCAAAGAGATATTCCATACCATCTGACGTCACACTCAGCAATAAAAGGTGGAAAAAGGAGGAAGAGGGGAGGGGTGGGCTTTCATTGCGAAAACGTCTGTCCTCCTCGCGAACACCAGCTACGTGCGTTGAGGCCCTGCTTCAAGGACGTGGTCAGGCATCGCTCATTTGTGGGAATTAGAGAACAATTTATTTCCTCTACACTTCCACATAGCCTTTACTTGTTTTGTTTTGCTGTTCCCTTTCCCCCTCCCTTTTCCCCTTTCCCTTTTTTTCCCTTTAGTTGAATTGTTAATTAATAATATTTCCTTAATATATATATATATATATATATTCTCCTTTAATTAAATTATCCTTATCTCAACCCGTGAGTTGTTCTTTCCTTTACTTCTTCCCCTCCTCATCTGAGGAGGGGGAGTGAGAGAGTGGTTGTGGTGTTCAGCTGCCCAGCACGGTAAAACCACCACAATGGCCTGTACCCCAATCCCTTCCTTAAAGGAAACAGGTATTTTCTGGTAATTTTACTGGACTGTAGAGGAAATATGAGTCCAAATGCTTTAGTCAAATAAAATTACTCAAATCTATATTTAAAAAATGACATGGGAAGAACAATCCTGAATTAATACATTATCACCAACTAGGTCACTTACTCTAAAAATGGCTCTTTACAGCCCATCTGAAGCAGCTGCTTTTATAAACAAAGCTGTGATTCTGGAGACTCACTTATCTAACAGGCATTCAGTCTAGTCTTTCACATGTGTCTGAGTCACTCTCAGCAAGGGGTGCTGAAAGCTAATTGTCAAGAGTTTGGTATTTACATAGCTAATCACTCAATAGTTTTAGGTATGTAAATTTTCAACTTGATTTTACCAAGAAATAAAAACAAATGTGGCACATCAATTCTGAATTAAGACTTTGGAATGCAAAGTTATTAATTTTAAATTATATCCATCACAAGCACATCAAAATCAACCAAAATTAGGACTCACAGTCCAGGGCAAATAGTGCAACTCATAACAGTCCCAGGCACAATGTCAATTTCATGTGACATGTATATATATAGGAGATAAAAAGAGGATTGGAGGGGCAAAGAGTAATGAAATATGGTGGAAGCAAGATTAACTTTCAAGGGTGGATGCTCAGCTGAAAGAAGGCTGATGTGAAGAACTAAGCAGAAGAAAGCAGTGGAAAGGGTGACCTTCATGTAACTGAAATGGTGGCAGGTGTTGGAAGAAGTGGGATTGGAAGAAAGTGTCCATTAGCAGAGGACTACCAGAACTAAGAGTAGAGGTAGAGGGAACTTAACCTAACAGCTAGAGTTTTCTCCAGTTTAGCTCTTTCTGCAATTCTTCTCAGGGTTTTTCACCTGTTTCTCACTGAAAATTCAAACTTCCTCAGAACTGATGTGAATGAACATCCTTCCCCCTGCAAAGCAGTGGAGCTACTTGACTACATATTCTTCATGTCCTGTTAAAGTAGGTTTTAGGTTCTCTCTCACACATAGTAATTTCAATCATCTCATCTGTCAACTTATTTATTCAACGAAATAGCTGAAAATGAGATAAAATCCTGACAGCATGAATATTGTAGCAATTAGTTTCTGTTTCTTTCCTTCATGTTTCTTTAGACTATCTAAAAACCATTTCCGTTACACTATTTCTTAGGCTGGCACTATAAAAGATATTTGACAGAAATACTGGGTCAGGGTTAGGTTCTTGTATTGAGGACTGCCCACATTCAGTAAGGAAATTACATCACAAACTGATGAACAAGTGACGTCTGCTTCCTCTTCCTGCTGTGCACACAGCTGCTCAAGGGCATTTTTATGTGCATGAGCAACTCCTTACAGCTAGAGTTATGCCAGAACATACCGGGCAGCTTGTGTAGTACCACAGCTTTCTAGAATGGACCTGGGTTACCAGTGGACAATATGTTGAGGGTGAGGCAGCAACATATGCTTTTAGTGATGACTGATGTGTATAGGGCTGTGTAAGCAAAGGCGTAGCCAACAGGCAGGAGGTGATTGTTCCCTCTGTTTGGTGCTTTGGAGGTTTCACTTGAAGTACTGTGTCCACATTGGGCTACTCAGTACAGACAGACATGATTTACTGGAGAGAGTCCAGTGGAAAGCTACCAAGATTAGTTGGCACATGACATCTACAGAAAAGCAGAAAACCCTTAAGAGAAGACTAAAAGGAGATCTTTTTGCCCTCTTCAACTACTATAAGGGAGGTTATATAGAGAGAGAAGATGAAGCCACGCTCTTCCTGAAGGTGTGCAATAAAAGGATACAGGACAGTGGAAACAAATTGAAGCATGGTAAATTCCATTAAGAAATTGGCGAAAAAAATGCTCACAATGAGAGTGGTTAAATACCAGAACAGGTTGCTCAGATGAATCTCTATCCTTCAATAATCAAATTAAATGGGGAAAGGCCCTGAGTAACTTCATGCAAGTTCAAAGCTGGCTCTGCTCTGAGCAGAAAGTTGAGCTAGATCACCTTCAGAAGTCCATAATAAAAATAAAATATTCCACAATTCCTTGCAAGAGTTTCTGGTTAACTGGAAAATGCAAATTATTACGTTGCACTGTAAATCTAATTGGCTTTCTTACAAAAAATCAGTGCTGTAGCTGGTCTAGAGATTAAAATCAGCCTCGTGAGCACTTTTGATATCATCTTTTCAACAGACTTCTGTTTTGCAACTGATGGACATGACTGTCAGTCACAGCTCACAGATTTTGAGAACTTCTCACAAAAAGTTGACACGCTCCCTGTTCTGTTTCTCTAAGTAATAACTAAATTCAAATGCAACTGTTCTCTAAGAATTCTCCCCACACCTTTACCTCCCTTCTCCACCATATCAAAGACAGACGTTTCATTAAATTAACATGTACTTAATAATCTTTGACCATTTCATTGGATGATAGCATCCAACTGGTTAAAAATATATTAGGAAAGATGGAAAAGCATCAGAAACAGCACAAAAATATAGATGCTTTCACCCTCAGGAAGTCAGAGGAGATACTGTCACAGACAGAAAGCTTTCTTCAAGCATTACAAGCTCAAACCTTTAAGAGTAGTTTCTTGTGATGTTTTTCAGCTGATGTAGAGAAGGACAGAAAGTGTTTTTCAGTTTTTGCTAAATGGTTGGCATGGAATTTTCAACTATTTGAAAAAGAATTAACAGACTGTTCTTTAATAAGAGAATGTTTCTCTTTCTGAAGCTGTGTTAGTTGTATTACCCATTACTTAGGAACTTACCAACTTAAAAGTCAATGTTTTCAAGGCCTTTGGATCATCTACTATCTTCTGTAAGTTAGCAGCAACTGTAAAATAAAGTATGAAAAAAATATTTATAGAAAATTGCATTCAACATGGCATCAAACCTCATACTCATGCTGGGTTATCATCTTAATTCTATACATGTGCATGCCTGTAAGTTACCACTTGAATCATTTAATTGCACTCTAGTTTTAGCTTGCATGTCAGAGAGCAGCTCGGCTGCCATAAACCTGTGTCCTCTCTTTTGTGGTAGCTTGTATTTTGTGCCTACGTGAACTGAGTAAAGAAAAAAAGCCTGAAAACCAAATGATAGAAAACCCTCAAACAATTAATTTTTAGCCTAGCCTATTCCCTAAACTTGCTCAACAATCAAACAAATGCAAGTGCAAGGAAAGTTGCGAACAGGTAGCAAAGGCTAAGCAGAACCACAGCTGTCAAAATTTATACTGTAGTTCTGCTAAGAACTTGGGCCTCCATCAGCACAGGTTTCTAGGGTAAGACTGAGCTCATTTTCCTCCATATGTTCTGTTCCTCATGCCTATATGTTTGTGTTTCTGTCCCTTATTTGGGCTGGCAACAGTACCCACACAGACCCTTAGTGATCTCTTACAGCTCACTGAACCAGTAGGGGGAGGAAAAAACAGAAAAAATAAGTGATACATATGAAACTAACTGCTGATCTTAAAACTACTCTCTACGTGCGACCAGTATTTGTGATGCAACAGTAGTGAACACTAAATACATCTACAGATAAAAAAAAAAAAAACAGAGGAGGGAAGAAAATAAACCTTTTTTCTATGAAAGCACATAAGTCAAATTTTTAATTGTGGTATTAGTTTGGGTGGTTTTATTTCTTAAACACAATATTGTTATCATTAATATTGAACAAAAACAGGGCTGCTTTCCACTTTGGTAGTTTACTAAACTTGCTTGCCAGCTTTGCACAGTACTAGATCCTATGCTAACTCTGAATAACTAAAAGCCTCTGATCAAAACTGACTTATGAGCACAAGATGCCATCAACAGGATATCCACATGAGAAAAAGCATCCGCACTTTGCAGAGCTATTGAGACATGAAATAAACAGGTATTAAGTAGTAGAGATTTCTTAGTATACTGTAAAGGTAAGTATCATACAGCAGAGAAGCAAGAAGCTGGATGTTCTCTGTAATACTTGCCACGGACTTCCTAATGTGGAATATAAGATATCGAGAAAACAATTTGCAAGTTGAATGTCCTACTGCTACATGTATATTTGAAGCATGCATCAAATTCAGGTTCCTACTTCTTTCACTGGTTCTAATAACACAGTGATAAAATTTTCACCCCAGTGCGCCTGGTAGTATACAATTCACTCTGTGTAGCAAAACAAAATCTGGCCCCACAGAGGGAAGTAAAGTATTTGGCTGGGGAATTTAAAGAAGTAAACAATTATGCCGACTTAATATCTACCACCATTAAATGCAAAGAAAAATGTTGGGGGTTTCATTTTCTCTATACCATTGAAATGGCAGAATGTTGTTTGCAGACTTGTAACAAATTAAACAAGGGATTAAAAGGTATTTGAATATAAAAACAAATGTTAAAAAAACAAGCACAAGTTACATTCTGTATGGAACACTTCTTGGAAAGAAAAAATAATAATCCTCACAATTAAATTAACGCAGCTACAGCCACAAAAATAGGAAAGTCTTTCTACTTTTAAAGCTTCATCGTTCAAAATCTTTATTCTAGTCATTATAAACAGTTTTTATTTTAATCACACAATTCATTTCCACAATCAGTAACTTATTTTTATTGCAACACGTCCTACCTATCAAAATACATGCAAATACCGATAATGCTTTTCATTGTAAATTAATACTTAATCTCATATGAAGGCAAAAATATTATGTTCAGGCTCATAGCTCTTGAAGCCATGATAGAATATCTTCAAGTTTGTGTGTGTTAAATATCTATAAGATCATTCACTAAAGAGACTTCTGGTTTATCCAAAGCCCCATAAACCTTTCTTTAAAGCAAAATAAAATAAATTCTCCAACTAGAGTTAGTTGGCTTCACCAAAAGAGATTTAGATCTACAAAATGAGATAAAGAATTGGATCTCAAGTCCAAAAGCTTCTAACTTCACCTATTAAAAATGTTACAGTAAGATGAGCTTTAAATGGACAGTCGCCTTCAAGAGGGGCAGCCTTTCATTTAATGAAGTCCAGCTGTAGGATGACTACAGCAAGTCAGCAGGCTGCTTGGCTATTTCACCTGAATGCAAGAACTGCCACCTGCCTTTGGGCAAAGTTACTGCTCCTGCACTTGCAAACATCTGCTAGTTTATCAGCAAGTATTTTAATAAATATCACATACAATTATCAAGCAGGATTGAGGTCTTCGCAAGCAGTATCAAATCTTAAAAAGCCTAGCTCCCCTGCTGATTCTTTGCCAGGGAAGAAATTCAAATTTTTAAAGCAAAAGTAGCAAGAGAGATATTAGCAATACATGTGAATAGTTGATTCGATTTACTTATCTTTATAAAAATCTGTTTCAGAAAGGAGCGATATTTTAGCTTGGTAACTTTCTTTAAAAATTGCTTTTCAAAAAACCCGGTTCATTAAATGCTGCAGTTATTTGTTCACCTGTCTTTACTTTTAATATGAACACAAGCCAAAACCGTTTACATAATAAAATGCTGGAGAGATATCTGAAGTAAGCGTATGAAATATGCTTTATTTTTCCTTCTCTGATGGGCCATAACTAGAGTGGGATGTGTTTAATCAAACAGATTAAGAGGATTTAAGGGAGTGATGCCAGATGTGTTCAGGCTACGCTTGAAAATGAGAAAGCAGACCTGCGAAGATTCCATAATATTAGAATAAGAATTTACATAAAAATGTAATGTAGAAAACCTGCAGTTTTCTACAGATATCTTTTCAATTTCAGTTATATACATTCGGCATTGTTCAAGTAAATCTAGTGTTCACTGTTGACTTCTGATACTCTGGGTATTGCATTTTTTGGCCTTTACTGAAAGGCAGGAAAATTGAGTTTGCCAGAATAATGTCATTAATAGTTTGATAAAGCCACAACGAATGCAAATCCCCCCAAAGGCTGGCTCTGTCTGCAATATCTGAAAATGTAAGTAATTAACTAAGAATGAAACGTGTGCGTAATTACCTACCAAAACTACACAGTACTGTTGGGTAGTTTGCTCCTTTTTCTAACTCCTTGCTTTAGTTTTGCTAGATCTTTGCCTTTATTTAGAAGGCAAGGCCAACAATTAGAGCCAATTGTCTGAATTTCGTTTCCTGAAACACAGACTTTGTGTCTAAAATATGCTTTGTTTTTTAAGAGATCATGAGATAATTACGATCCTTTTTATATTAGTATAAATGAAAGGTTCTAGGTACTTCAGCAAATATAAAAGTGCAGAGAGACATGTCCAATGCTTAATAACTTGAAGATATTGACTCAACTGATAACTTGAATATTTCGGATCCTGATGTAAATAGCTAGGAAAAACATCAGTACGATAAGAACTGCAGGTGTTCATGGCAGCTCCAGTTTAGTTATTTTCTTTCAGAAACAGAGCCTGCAGCACAGGCAGCGGAAGCCATCCAAACAGCTGAAAATCCTTCCTGACAGCCAGCTTGCAGTGCCTTCCCATTACTTCTCCAGAAAGATTGGGATTCCACCTTAACTACAAATAAGACATCCTCAAGGTTACAAAAATGAAAGTTAAACACCACACTCTAGAGTGGAAGACTCAGCCTACTTTAAATGCAATAAATTAAGCTGTTACATTTAAAACAACTTACTACTCTTAAGGATGTACTTTAAAAGTTTAGGACTGTTACTACACCTACACAATTTTGATGATTAAGTATGCAAAGTCTCCTGAAATTCACCTAGAAATTTGTGTCAGACATGCTCACAAGAGTAAACACTGTTCCCACAAACAAGAAGTCACTGCTACAGTTCAGCCCCATTCAGAGTTACTGAACACATCGAGCAGGAAATTAAAAAATCACTGAAATAGTAATGCTGTTAGGGTTTACTCACTAATACCTTCCTCAGCTACTGAATTTAAGCTCTTTTCATTGAGGAAAACAATTCACTAGGCTGAGATTCAAAAAAACTCCCAGTAAGGTTCACACGCACAAAGATTTCATTTTCCTTAGATATGAAAACATGAGCCTAAATTTTCTAAATGCAGATGAACCTGAATAAATCTGTGAACACTACCAGAAGCTTAAGGGAAAAAGAAGGAAAATAACCATAACCCCCCTCTTATTATCTCCCCTTTTCCATACTCCCCCAAATTTTTCCCCTCACAAGTTAGTGAACCAAGTACATTTGAGTTTTGAGAGAGAACAGTGGCTCTGAGGAGGGAGGAATTACTCTCTGCTGATTCTTAAGCTATTTGGAAAACTGGGGACATTGTAAAATACATGTCCCTGGCTCCTACTCTACAGCTCATCTCCAAGATAAGTATACTACAGTTTCGACTGACAAAGCCATTTTTCTTTGAAGTACTCACAAGTCATGTCTTGGATATTGTACTTCTAAAATTCGTAGTAGATTAGTATGTCTGCAAGCAGCTCTAATTGACAATTTGAAAACTTGGTTGGGAATTCACCATTTCCACAGGGCCTGGATATACGAGACCCTACTTTTTATTTTGCAAAGTGTTTCTCAGGATGTTTTGGCCATGCTACTATAAAAGGCAGAAGAAATATGGACAAGATAACTGCAGGAAAAGAATTAAACAGTGATGGAAAAACCTTTGCCAGCAACCCCCCAATTAAATAGAGTATACTTCAAATCGTGCCTTGGAGCAAAAATCCTCTTCAAACCTTAGAAGCAGTTAGCACAATAGGCTTTTGTTGTTTACAGCAATAAATGAGGGGCCATTCAGCTTGCTTCAGAAGGCTTCTGAAGGACATATAATCAACACATGTACCACAAATCATTCCAGGTTCTTTTGCAGGTTTTGCTCAGAGACAAATGGCTGTGTCACTCTGTCAAAGTGAGCATCTGCACTTGTGGAACATGCAATAGGATAAAAAAGGTCAACACCAGCATATAAATATACCCAACACAGACAGCTAATTGCAGGTATAATAAATAGAAAGTTCACATAGCTAGCATCCTCTAGCATGCACATTTATTTAGCATATACTACAAATCACTGTCTGCTATACAACATTTTTAGCCAACTACATCAGTCATAATTTTTAAATAAGCAAATCAATATGAGCTAATGCAACAGAACAAAAAGGCTATCTCCAAGATCACACGCACCTCAAAAAAAAAAAAAAAAAAAACACGTAACAGACTATGCATACTTGGGGCAGTCTCAAAATGCTGTTTTGCTTCTCTAAATGTGACAGGACTCTGCATGGTTATTGAAAATTTTTAACACAGCATGAAGTCTAACCCTAATGGCTTCTGATCAGGGAAAACTTCTGAAAAAGTTAAAATTAATGAGACAGTAAATAAAGCTATATGAAATACAGTAGAACTATTTCCTGTACAATGGCAACCTAGCCAACTGAGCCAGAGCCATCTGGCATAAACACAGACACAGGCAGCATCTAAAATTCAAGGCGATATTTCTGTGGCACTGAAAAGAATAATGATTCAAATGCTTTTCCATTTTGAAAAAAAAAAAAAAAAAGGATGGGGAACTTCTGAAGCTATGCTTAGGTTCAACGATTTGGAAAGCTACTGCATATTGTAATCCTGAAAATCAGATATGAAGAAAGGAAAGACATTATTCAGGAACAAAATTATTGTCACAAAATTATTGACACAAAAAAAAAAAAAAAAAAAAAAAAAGCTCTGAGAAAATAAAAAAGTGGTTTTAAATAAATGAAAAATGAAATCATTTTTACGTAGTCCAAAACTCAGTCTGTTAGAAATAGCAACCTTCAGCTGCTCCCTACTTCATCTGAGTGTATTGCTATTAGAAAGGCCAAACTCAAAGCACCACAGATTTATTGGCTTTCCTCCGATTGTTTCAAACATTACCTCTCTCCCAACTGTAGGGGGTTATTTTGCCATTTTCATCTGATACGTGGAGTTCTACATAATAAATGCCTTGGGAGTTCGCTGATTTGAGGATTAATGCTGTATCCTCCTGTATGGGTCTCAAGAAGCAGGAAGCCTGAGTGACAGGGAATACTTTTTACTAGAATTATGATCCCTGGTAATTCAACTGCTGGTAGGGCTTCTCTCCAAAGGGCTGAATTGATGATGCATACTCATGAGGCAATTTCACTTATTACAAGACATTCATTATAATATATACACTCATTTGTATTTTGTACTGCAGAGTGATTTTCATGCATTTGCAAGATCAGAACAAAATCAAAACTAAGTTTTGAAACCTAGCCAGCACTGGATTATTTTATATTATGCAAACAGCCATAGCAATCAACCTTTAGTCACAATTCTTCCAGATCTCTCTATTATTATCATCTAGTATTATTTAATAGCTCACAAACTGTCTGCATGAAAGATTAAAAGCCTTTTCAAATAAGTCAAAAAGGTCTTCTAAGTGAGCATGATTCCATTAGTTCCTCCATTCAGGATGCTAGTCAAAATTCCTTTGTTTATGTTGCTTGAGAACAGTAGCAAGGGAAATATTAAAGCATTTTGAGATCTGTGACAGCTAACTAACAAGTGTTTTTTGCTAGAGGACTGGAAGGAGCTAGACATGATTCTTTTAAGAAAGAAATGAAAGAAAATAAAGATCAGCAGCAAGCCTAGCTTCTATTCTGAGGAAGCTATTGGACACTGATAAAGGAGAAACATTAAAAACATTTAGAAATATATTATTTATGAAGAGACTGTCATTAGGAATTTATCAAAGGAAGATTAAGACTCACAGATTTGTCTGAATTCTCTCTGCTGAATTGGGATGCAAAGATAGTGGAAATGATTTATTCTATTTCAGATTTGATGCTTTAATATCCAAGAGTTTGATTTGCAGCTTCACAGTCAGAAAACACAGTTGCAAGAGATCAGTACTCATCTACAGAACGATAGAGGGCCAAACAAGTTTCCTCTTGAATAGTGAGAAACTGAAAAAATCTCCTTCAGCATCCTTATCAACAGGTCTACAATTTCATGGCGCTAAGCAATTCCCACAGCTAAAAGTAATTATTAAAACCACTTGAGTCCTGTGGTTCACATGGTTTCTGAGCCCCAGCATAGTAGACCATGGTAGAAAACAGGAATGGATGCTTTCTCACATACATGAAGCATCAGGCATGAAGAACTGTACTTGATAAAACCATCCTTACCTCTTCAAGAATGGCCCATTTAAAAGATGTTTTTAAAGGACATTTAACTAGTAGTTTGCCAGCAAGATATCTTGTTCCAGGGAGTTGGGGAATAATTGAGACCAAAGCTTCAGCTCATAAACAGCTAGGCTATGTTAGTCAATAGCAGAAGAAGCAAAGGCATGGAAGAGACATCAGGGATGCATATTCTTGACTGACCTTTAAAATCAAATCATGCCCTTAAATATTTATCCTTGCTCAAATCAAAAAAATAAAGAGCTCATGGAATAAGTGTAGATCTCAAAGGTCTGCACATTAACATCCATTAATACAGGGAATTGATACCCGGGGGTCACAGACAAAAATTGAAAAACTGAAGACTGAAAAATACACAATATTTTTCTGTAAGTAGCTGACAAAAATTCCCACCCAATAGAAGCAATGTATTTTATGAAGCAGGAGCACTGCAACAAAATGGATAATGAAATATTAAAAAAAAAGAATAACAGAATATTTAACTGCATATTTAAAACAGTGTTATAAAAAGGTAGATAGAACATATTTGGATACCTAAATGCTTATGTATTCTAGACCTTGATTCTCTGTGTGCTTAATGGGGGTAGACGATACCTAGGAAGAATTCAAAGGGATGAGGCAGGAGTATATACAGATCTCACAATTCCCTCATCATTTTGAGAAAAGCGTTCTGATGATCCTAAGCATTTTAAACCACAGTGCAGTCTCAAATGAACATTTAAAATAAAAACGTAGTCCTGCTGCCCAACATTGCTAGTAGGGATATTTAACAAGCCTAAGATATTACAGTAAATCACGCTCATAAATTTTCTATACAAAAGAATGAGTCAGAGTACAAGGTTAAAAAAAATCATTTGCCGGTGACTGAACACAGAAAGCAAGTGCTAGTTTTCAGACAAAGGTTTTGACAACAGTTTGAAAGATATCAAGATATCAAAGATGGCTCAACAGGCAACTTTATCATGCTGGATCGGAGTTGAAATGTAGGTCTATGCAGAAAAAAGCAGGTAATATTCTGCTATGCATATTATGACTTGGTAATTCCTTTCCTCATCAGATGTTCGCAACTCCTGCTGTCCTCAGTTCTGCTATGAATTATAGATATTGTTCTGACAAAACTATTAAGAAGATGAAAGAGCAGCCAGGTTACTTCAATACCTACGTCTGAAACTTGAAAGAAGGAAAAATGTATTTAGAAAAGAAGCCCTGATTGCAGGAGTTAGGTTCTGAAAC
Source organism: Nettapus auritus (assembly GCA_011076525.1). Lineage (NCBI taxonomy): Eukaryota > Metazoa > Chordata > Aves > Anseriformes > Anatidae > Nettapus > Nettapus auritus. The sequence goes on along the minus strand of CM021771.1, from coordinate 19,914,504 downwards.
AGACTACCTCTAGCTTGAAGTATATCAATAAATCCCTATTCTGACATACTTGTAGAGAAGTGAATGCCAAGGAAACAAACAACAGTAAGTGAATTACTATTGAAAAGAGGAACGTTGCTGTATTGACAATTTCTGATTCAAATTCACAGATTTTTTGTGCGTGAACCAGAAATGAAAGACCTCAAAACAACAACTCAGACCTATGGGGGCAGGGAACACTTTGGGCTTAAGTTTATCACCTACTTCATCAGGCAAAACCCAAAGTAATCCTAGAGATAAAGAGATAGGTTTGTCCCCCACCTACACAGGTGAGTAGGAACTGTTTGACTGAATGCAACAAAAAAAGGAACCTTTTTTGAAGACAACTGCCAACTCCACCTCCCCCCCCCAAAAAATAATTAAAAATTATGATTTACTTGTCCATAACTATACGACAGATAGGCACGCTAAATATAATACATCAGTACGTATACAGATTAAATTGTTTACTTTGAGGAACTTTTGTCATGTATTGACATCATGTCATGTTGTAGTTTTGCTGCAGCAGCCATTACAGCAGCAGTTACCCAACACGACATTCTGTTTTCCATCTTGAACCTCTAAGTTTCCATCACACAGAAAATTGAGTGAGGTGGGAATGTGCATGAAACCAGAATTTTTCACACAATATACTTTCTCAAGTGTCCCTGACATATGACATATAGAGCTAAAATAACTTTGAAAGAGCAACTAGATGCAAAGCTTGATTACCTGAGGGTGTATCTCAAACCTCCAGAACTCCCGACAGTGTAGCCATTATGAGTCACCCTTCAATGCATTAGCTCTAAATGAGCCAGATGTGTTGAAATATTTAAGTCCCTAGTTAAACCCTTGGGACTTTTAGAGAGATTTTCCTATCTGTAATGCATGTACATATATCTCTTGCTATAGAGATACAGAGTTATGTGCACACATTGAAGGTACGAGAGTTTACAAAATACCTTAAAATATAGTAATTTTTTGTTTAAACATATATATACTTGTATATATGTATAAATTTCCTCTCTGGGTTAATACATTAAAAGGTAAACTATTTATTCTGATGCTTGGAATTAATAGTTGAGATCTATAAAGGCATTTTCTCATTATAAAGCTTATGGGTACCTCAAGCTTTGGAATATACAAGATGTGATACACAAAAATTCAGTTATTTCACTCATTTTGAACAACTGACGGAAGGAAAAAAGTTTATAGCAAACTCTCTTCTGGCAAAGATTACAAAAATCATATGTTTTGCATCTCAAAACATTACTGATATTAAAAGGCAAACCTTTGCTGCCTTCAAATGGTAGTGCTACCCAGGTCATGCACCCTTAGCAACACCACTGCTCTTTGTGAAGACATAAATTTATGCAATACAGTTTCTACTTATGTATCATGGTCATATTTTCTGATTACAATAAAATATGCTGAAATTAGTTGAAAAATGCATCATTTCATCCAGTTTTAAAGGTGATTAATCTAACAAGACAGCAAACAAAACAAGATATTGTAGTGGGTTTACGTGGCAAGGTTTTGGTAGCAGGGGGTCCTAGGGGTGGCTTCTGTGAGAAGGATCTAGAAGCTGCCCCATGTTTGGTAAGGGCCCCACTGCTGACCAGAGCTGAGCCAATAAGTGATGTTGTTTTGCACCTCTGTGAGAGCATATTTAAGACAGGGAAAAAAATGCTGCGCCACTCAGCAGCTGGGAGGGTGAGAGGAGTGAGAAACAGCCTTGCAGGCGCCAAGGTCAGTGAAGAAGGAGGGGGAGAGGTGCTCCAGGCGCCGGAGCAGAAGTCCCCTGCAGCCTGTGGTGAGGACCATGGTGAAGCAGGATGTCCCCCTGCAGCCCATGGAGTACCACGGTGGAGCAGGGATCCATGCTGCAGCCCGTGGAGGAGACCACAGTGGAGCAGGTGGACCTGCCCCGATGGAGACTGCGGTCTGTGGAAGACCCCTGCCGGAGCAGATTCCGGGCCGGACCTGCAGCCCGTGGAGAGGAGACCACGCAGGAGCAGGTGACCCGGCAGGAGCTGCTGCCCATGGGGGACCCAGGTTGGAGCAGTTTGCTCCTAAGGGATGGACCCCGTGGTACGGACCCATATATGGAGCAGTTCTTGAAGAGCTGCTGCCTGTGGACAGCCCACGCCGGATCAGTTCAGCAAGGACTGCATCCCGTGGGTGGGACCCCACAGCACAGGGGACAAGAGTGACCGAGAAGGAGCGGAAGAGAAGAAGTGCTATAGATTGACCATAACCCCCATTCCCCCGGTCCCCTGCGCTGCTCAGGGGGAGGAGGTGGAAGAGGGTGGATGGGGGGGAAAGTGCTTTTAGTTTCTTTCCTTTGTTTCTCACTTCTTTAGCTTGTTAGTAATAAGCAATAAATCTTACTTTCTCTCTATGCTGAGTCTGTTTTGCCCATCACGATAATTATTGTGTGATCTTCTTGTCCTTATCTCAACCCTTGAGCCCCTTTCATCGTATTTTCTCCTCGCTCCTCTTTGAGGAGGGGGAGTAAGAGAGCGGTTGTGGTGGAACTCGGCTGCTCACCAGAGTAAAACCATCACAGATATAAGCAAAAGCACAACAAAAACAAGGAAAACAAATATACACTGAGGAACTCAGTGACAGTGTCTATGAATTTGATTATCAGTGTCACTGTGAGTTAAGATGATATTACAGACAGTATACTAACAAAATGGGTTTCTGCTTTTTCAACTTCTCATTGAAGTATGAAACTAACTTCAGCATCAGCAGAGAGGATACCGTAAGACAATCAGATGATTCAGTTTCAAATGCTTTAACACTCTTGATTAACTGGGAGCCATGCATATTATTTACTGCTTAACATCCGTTGAAATCATGTCATTCTGAATATGGCCTGATATGTATTCTTTGTTTCATGGCCAACTTAGCCACACAAAGCCATGACTTCTTTTATTCTAGATGACAATGTTAGCCCTATCCACCTACCACAGTAACTGTACCAAATTCACACACACACACACACAAAATCAAACTAATTTGGCATCTGTTCTATTCTCAATTCTAAGAGAATAGACAAGATGTTAAAAAAAAATTGCGACTTTCAAAATATCTCATTTCAAAATATGATTTTTGTTTTTTTCAGCTGTTTCTTCTAAATGTATTAGACCTTACTAAGCAGGAAGCTTTTGCTTTGCCTTATTAAAAGCTGCTACTCCAGATATTAAAAGGATATCTATGTCTGGTTCCAAGACCAAAGACAGATAGCTAGCTATTCACCGGTAGTTCGTGTCTGATGGAGTAAATGTGAGGGTACATCTTTCCTGATTCTCAAGGTATTCACAGATAATTGTTGACAAAAAGAAAAACACTAAAATTAAAGTTACATTAACACAATGAAGGACAACTGCACATTTCTTGACCACAAAACTACCAAGGCTTTTATTTAAGCTTTGTTTGGGAGGTAGCTTTTTTTTTTTTTCTTTAAATAACTATAAATAGACACGTGTAGGTTCTGAAATTTAAGGATTGCCTCCAGAAGATTAACTATAGCCTACAACTTTGCTGAAATTACATGCACACCAATAAAGTGGGATTGCAGCTGAGTGGTGATATGATTCAACTTTCCTTTATGGTACCAAAGAAACTGAAATAAAGCATTACTACCTGAACATTTACTACCTAATATACATATATTGCATATTCACAGACATTTTATCTCAAAACATTCTGAAAATATCACAGATCTTTCACATGATTTAACAGCTATTTCAGAGCTGCATAAAAATACCTCATCAACTAGATGTCTACATATAGGCTCCAAGGCTCATTCCCCCCTGTGAATTCAAAATCTACTTTAAAACTAAATTTATTGTACTGATTTCCTTGATCTAGAGACCTCCTGTGAAACAATGCTACTGTCAATAAGAGCAGAAACCAGTCAATTGTAGCGAGAACTGAACATGCAAAATGGAATTTTTGCTTCTCTGCAGAACAGGTAGCTGAACTTATTGCTTATCAGAATGGAAATCTTCCAGGGATGCCTGTGTTAAGTGAAGCAAATCCAGCAGGACTCAAAAGGTGAAGAATGCTGATGCTTAGCAGTGAATTCTATAAAACTTACACGTCAGCTGGTCCTTATTAACAGCTCCAGCTCACATATGCCATGGCCATACTTTTCACAGCAGCCTTTGCTGACTCTGGTTTGAGTACCCTTTCAGAAAACCAGTTTTTACGTCAATAAATCGTTGAGTTCAACATAAGCACAGGTATTTTCACTTCTCTTTTTTCTCCCAGCCTCTACACATCCTAGCTTTCATTAAAACAAACTACAGGAACAACTTTAATGAGCCTATCTCAGAACTTTGTTTTCATTCAGGTTATAGAGGCTGAATTTCTGCATGCTTCAGTTGAAAAGTGAAGGGTAATTTATCAGCTGCTTTCAATCTGTAAGCTAATGGAATCAGTTCTTCTGGTGAAGAAGGTTAACCAAACTCATCTCTGCTATTCCCCTATTCCTCTACAGGAAGATTTTAAATCTTTTAATTTAGAGTGAACAAGGTGGCAAAATGATTTTACAAAGAAAATGAGTTTTGTAAGCAGATTTACATTTTTCAGCACCATCTGTTCTCTTATATGACTTAGTGCTTTAAACTAAGGGACTGAAGCATGTTTCAGGACTGTGCTGCTACAGTGGAGGTGACAGCTCAAAACTTGCTCAATTTCTTGTAAACAAATGTGGCCAGGACCTTTAAATCCTTGCTAGGATAACCCGACATTGCTTCTAATTTTCTAAGATACTATAAAGTTGCATTGCACTTTAAAGTTGCATTCTAATTTTTTGTTTTGTGTTTTTGTTTGCTTGTTTTTAATTTGAATAGCTACATTAAAATATGACTGGATTGTTACACATTTTTAATGATAGATGCAAGAACATAGTGAAATGAAACACGCATCAATGGATTCGTTGCTGCTCCTTACAACAGTTAAACATCCCATAATCTTTCTTCTTCCTACTAAGACTATATAATCACAAGCTGAAATTTTCAATAACATGCTTGCATGCAAGATTTATTGCATGCTCATACAACACTTAGCTATTTTTCACACGTCAAACCACAAATCTATTCTCAGAACTACTTTTTTCCTTAAGTAAAATCCCAGTAACAGAAAAAAAACGTAACAGAACTTGTGTTTTAGTAAAACATGAAATCTATAGTCATGTTCTGGGAAAATAATGTCTAAGCCTATTTGAAAACATAACTTCACAGGTGGAAACAGACAAGTGAAAATTACAGTAGAAAACAATGCAAGAATTTGTGCCTGGGGAGCTTGAGGTAAGGGCTTGTGATTCAACAAAAATGGCTTGTAAACTGATTAAAATTAATGAAATCATAAATTTCTTGTATATAATGAAAGCACATAAATTACATTGGATTTCCTTTATTGCAATACCACAATAAAAAGAAAGGGACAAAAATGACCATCATAGCACTAAAAACCAAAATATTTGATGTAATTCTAAGGAGGAACTAAATAAGGGAATAAACTTAGATTATTAACTAGACAGCGGTCTAACCAAACACGCTAGGGAAAACCACGTTACTTAAATATTTGTGCTTCTTCAAGGGCCAAAGTCCCATAGAATCATAGAATGGCATGGGTTGGAAGGAACCTCAAAGATCATCTAGCTTCAACCATCACTAAAGCCATGAGGGATCTCTATCTATTTGCCTTTCCTCAAACTTCTCCTGAAAGATATCAAATCCCACTCACATTGTTATTTCCACAAAGTATGAGGAGTTTGCAGCAGAAGAGAACTTTGCAGCAAAGAGAAAAGGGAAGAAAAAAGAATGCCAGGTCCCTGTGGGAACTGCGCTGCAGCATCACCACCTAATGGCTGACTTCTGTACAACAGAGTGCCAGCTGACTGCCCGGGCAGGTGTGATAGTCAACAATTCTTTAAAAAAAAATTACTTTAAAAAGTTAAACATCTTGAAATTATAAAAAATCTAAGAAAAGCATCAACAGTATGCTTTTGCCATTTTTCTTAACGGATATTTAAAGATTAACACACTGAGGCCAAGGTGTCCCCTTTCTCCTGAACCCTTATTGTAAGAGCATAGTAGAATTGACTTCTAAAGAGCGCCCGCTAGTCTGTGCCATCTGCTAACCTTCCCGAAATACTTTTTCTTTAGAAATCAAAGTAAAGGCAGAGGTAGGATTTTTGTTTCTTCCACCAGCTAGAGTCAGTCTGTCTTCTGGACATATGAAAACAAAAGGTATTGGCTTCTCTCTGAAATACTCTAGCTGAGAATGTACGGATAACGTATTTAGTTTGAATTCCAGGCAAGTCATATGAATTTAGGGGTTCATTTGGTAATGAGAACTGAATCAATTGATATGAACTTCTTTGACTACAACACAAAGATCAAGCTACTAGGATTTCTTGATTCAGCTCTCATTATAAGCATCTACTATCACCCCTTTGATTTTGGCAACTTTATTTCCAGAGGCATTGAACAATCAGAATAGGGGCAACTGGAGGGAAAGGAACACCAGCCAGAAAATATGCCCCCCCCCCCCCCGGGGTTTTTTTTTTGTTTTTTTTTCTCCCTAGAAATGGTATCTCTACATGCCATTTCCCCAGATCCTGAATTCTGGCATGCTTCTACTTCCATGAACTCAACAGGATACTTACTAACTTCAGAGCTGCCAAAACATACTTTGAATAATTACACTCCAAAATAATTTTATTGTTAAACAAAAATTAAGTTAGTGCAAAAATGATCAATCATTGAATTGTAAACAATCCTACAGGGGATCTATATTATATCACTCCTCTCAAACCACTGAAGAGTTCTGACTTCCAAAAACAATCCTTGGATTAGTATGAAAATTGGCTTGTTGATTGAACTATGCATACATGAAAGCAAAATTAGGACAAAAAGGATTTTTTGAAAACCAGTGTCAGAGAATATATTTTTTCACATCCATTTAACACAAATATGTCACAAGAGCATAACTGCAAACAAAAATGTAATTTACCTATAACTACATCATGGCCATCAACCAGGCCTGCAGAGAACAGCTCCTGAGAAACGCCATCTGCTGTGTCTGTCCAAAAGGTGAAATGAGTAAGGATGAGAACCCACAAAAACAAAGTATCCAAAGCAATATAACAAAAACATATTTTAGTTCATAAACTCCCATGGTGGCAGGCTTGAATTCAAAATCATCTTTCATTAGGAGGGAAAAAAAATTACCACAATTTTCCAAGATAATTACCTTATCAGTCTCTACACAGCAAAATGAGGTGATGATTTGATTCATTACTAACCCCTCTATAGTCCTTTCCTGGCCACAAGCATTTCTTCTCTATTTAACTAGGTAATCTTACATGTTTACAAGTTCAGTATTTTCATGACCAAGAAAATAAACTATATTTTGGTGGTGTTTTCATTGCTTCCCTGATCACCTCTATTGCTCCGCATATTAGTGCTATGCTATATTAGGTTTTCTTGTTTGTTATCAGTGGAGTTGGTGAGTTACACAGTTATTATTTCTTTGAGGTCTAGGCTCAAAATAGGTTTTAAGTATTGTGACCCAGGAGATGAAGAGCTTTGGGTGGGCATCAACTGCTGTACCTGAGTGGGTTAATTCTGAAGTCCCTGCGCCTACTACTTGTTTCTGGATAAAGACTTGGGAAGGCTTAAAGGTAAGAAGTAGGAAACAGCAGGAACAAGCCTATGTTCCACCAAAGTCTCAACTGCATATGGCGTCAATGCCAAGTATCTGCATGGAGTGCATTTTTTGAGGCTGTTAAAACATTTGCATAATTTCCTCAAGAAAAACACACGCGAAAAACGTTATAGCTGAGTGATTTTCAATTTCTGCAGAGCTTTGAGGATAAGAATCAAAGCCTTGTTCTGGCTGCCTTGGTGATTATTAGGAACAGTCCTGCTGTACTTTACTATGACATATCATACGTTTTTCGATCAAGTAAGACATCTTGCATGGCTTACGTAACTGCCTGGAGAATATTTAAGTAATTCTTTTGACAGTGACTAAACCAGGATACTGTGCCAAGTTGAGTAAAGAAATCTCTCTTGTTATTACCCATTATCAAAATTAATGAGAAGTGCAGGCAGACAACAGAGTATATTCACAGAACTACTGCATAAGAAAGATATTATGATTTACAGGAAGAGAGAGATCTTTTTCCAATCTGGTTTCTTTTAAGGTGGATGCTCTTTGAAGGCTATTCTAAGTATAGTGAATACTGACTTCTAAGAAATATGAAATGGATTCACAGTTCAAAGGGTTGCTATGTAACAAGAATGATACCTTCTTTCTCAACATATCCTCTTGTGCATTTTATCCCAGTAATACCTTGTATTCTTCAAACAAAAATAAATCTTACGACTTCTTACAACTCTTAGCACTGGAAAGCCAATAAAGTTCTACAAGCATTCAGTAGAGTCATCAGTTTCAACATCAGAATTAAGTTTGGTGATGATACATAAGCTAGAAATGCAACTCAACTTTCAGTTGAAGACAACATTTGAAACATGGTGTACACTTCATACTCGTTAAAAGAATTCATTTTATTACAGAGGGCAAGTAAACTCAAATATTACCACCACCACATGTACTTTTATGGCTATTATATTGCATTTCCTATGATGTCTTCCAAATGAGAAAAAGTAAATTTCAAAGCTATAAACATCACTCTGCAAGATCTTACATACCATACAGATCACTTCAGTACGACACAAAATTGATAAAGTATACTGTGTAGATTATACCGTACATTATGCTACCTTGCCACTAGGATTTACATAGATCTGCTATTCTTCTTCAAGTTAAGTCCAATATAAAGTTCTGCATACTAGGGAACATTCCACAGAGGTAGTTTATATTAACCATAAGCAGTAATCAGTTTCTGAAATACCTTTCTGAACAATAAGAGAATTATTCAATTGAAAGAGCCTTACCTCTGCCTGGAGTAAACTCAAACCTTATGTCATTAAGTTCTTTTCTGGAGTTCCTGAAAAACATTCAGTGTATATATTAAAATATAATGAAGAACAGCTTATTCAGAGTAACAAATTTTAAAAATATTAAAACAAAATTTGCAAATTTTACAAATATTAAAACTGCTCCAATAAAACTAATCTTCTTCAGCATTAAGGCTTCAACACTTCTCATTTACAAAGCTCTTCTGGAATCTGAACTAATATACACAAACCAAACAAACAAAAAGGGGGAAAAAAGCCAACACATCTTTGATGCATGGCTTGTTTTTATCTTCCTTCACAATATCAGAATGTTCCTGCTAAAGCCAGTGGAAGACTAGCTCTTGGTTCTTTCATGCCTATAATAAAATACGAGAAAATGTATTTTTATGGAGTATCATGATTAGAATCATAGAATCATAAAGGTTGAAAAAGACCTCTAAGATCATCTGGTCCAACCATCTACCTTGCACTTGGTGACCTATTGACCACTAAACTACGTGCCTAAACACCCTAAGCAGAAATTTACACAGGCTTCATTCAGAGCATATTCTGTGAAAAGGGACATGGCTTCTTAAACCTAATCAGATGATCTGGATCTTTGTAACAGGGTATAAATTCTGGCTACAACCCTCCCTATGCACAAGGGCCAGACCCCTGCTTGATATTCCCACATCAAATCAGGCAGGTCAGAAACAGCAGCTGCAATCCCATGCTTGATATTGTCCAAAAGAGATGCTCAGTTATTTTGACATCCACATACCCTACATACATTTAGCAGACCTGCCAGATTCCTATTTTCTCTCCTAATTACTCATTTTCATGACAATCTTATGATTAATAGTAAAGCTACATGAAATTAGCATCAGACAAAGTACAAAAAATAACATACTAGCTTTCTAATGACAAATCTTCAGGTCCTACATCCAGACAATGCAAATAGCATTGGCAAACAACTTTTTGTAATGTGAACTTTCCTCAACTTCAAAAATGCTGCTCTCCCAAAGCATCCCAACAGGACTGACTCTACCACTTTTCATGGCAGTATTTTGGTGAAAACCAACAAAAAAGATGCTTAGGCTGAAAACGTCTGGCTAGTCTAAATGATAAAATAACATTCTATAACTCCTTCCAATCTTCAAAAGACACTCTGCCATACCAGCTCTACCAGTTCAACATAGTCTGAATGGTATATATCACACTCCTTCTCCAAGAGTCACAAAATATTCACTTGGATTTAAAGCTCCCGGTCAGAGATCAACTACTTACAGAGAAGCTCATTTAAGAGACTGAAAAGCAGGTTTTGATGCACAATGTCTACTATGAAGCTGTTTTGAAGTGAAAAACTTCTTTTAATGACCACCTTTGCCTCAACAGTGGAGGTACGTCGTATACATAAAATTAATGGCAGAGCATAAAAGCCAGAGGTTTTCTGCCTTTGTGCTTGCCCCTGAGAGTGCTTTAACTAGTTAAATATATTACACATTCATATGGGACTTACTACCCATGTTACAGAATTCGTTTATAAACTCATTCTGTGTTCCAAACCTCTATCCCTTGCACATTTCCAACTTCAGTTTTAGTTAATAATTTCTACCATCAATAAAACATTAGTTTCTTCACAAAATAGATGTCCACCTCATTTTTGGAAATGGCAAGCTGACTTGAGCACAGGGGTGAACTTAATTGCTGTAGCACACTTTTTCCAATGAACAGCTCAATCCACTTGAAAAGCTAATAGCAACAGAATGTGTTTTGCGGTCTATTATTCTTCTCCTCAGCAAGGAGAACTGTGAGCGAGCTTGTATTTCAGCACACCAGGTCACGAAGTCTTGCTGTGGGAAAACTAAATCCAACAGGCAAGCATATTCAACTGTGCCTTAGAGCTTTTATCACTTGTTAAATACTTAAAAAAATAGAGTCAAAAAACAGCAACACGCAAGAAAACCAAAACCGAAGTGATTGGCAACGCAGACAAAAGCAAAATAGCAAACCCTGAAAAGTAAGTATGCCACATGCAGCGTTTAAAATGAAGAGTACTCATTTACTGAATATACTGAATGCTTCAAAGCAGAAGGAATTTCAGGTTCCCCAAATTTACCCTAAAAAGCTACAGAGTTTCAACATGTTGCTACAAAGCTGTGGATAATGCAGCTAGACAGGTACAGATTTACTAGGCTCATTTAATACTGTTGTAAAAATCTGCTGTCAGTATATAGATTGCTGCACTTAGTCTATTTTTATTCAACAGAGAATTAGTACGAACCTTAGCTCACCACTCCCCACTGCCCGGAAAACCTGGATGGCTTCCTGTCAAGAAGAAAACCACACATGACCCATCTCCAAGTTCCCTTTTGACACTCCATTCCCCTCTGCTGAAATTTATTGTGTCTAATAAACTTGTTAAAACTGCTGCTTTCCAAAAAAGGGAAGCTGCACAGAAATTTAGCATTCTGAGAGAGGGAGGGGAAAGGAAGGAAGGGGAGAGAGATGTTTTGACCGAATATGGGATTTAGCTCAGACTTACATACCCTCTTCCTACACACATTTTTGAAGAGGCTAATCAAAGGAATAAAAACATTCTCACACCTTTGCAGAGATAAACCAGAAAGTCTTGCTTATCAGCAGCTATACCAAATTGCTCCAGCTTGCGTATCTTTTTCCATGTAGTCAAACACTAAATACAGCTGATGAGAAGGAATTCTGTGTATTTAGCACTCTTAACAATCACCTATTTAGAAACTAATAGATTAGGTTCTCAGATGACCTCTTTCCCCAAACCTCCCAAAAAACATGCACCATATAAAAACGGCTCTGAGTAATTACAAACTTCCACAAAAATGACCAACTTTCTAACAGACCAATACAGCTGGGTGAGCGACCAGCTACTCTCAATACGCTCTTTCCTAAAGAAGGGTGAAAATGGGGTGTATTTTACTTTGTTTTCAAATTGAAGAATGTCCCAAATAGAGGTATGTTAGTCAAATTTGTTTATTAAAGTGAATGCAAAAATTCAAGAAAGGTTGATATGCACTGAGCTGTCCAACTTCACTGTCTGGAGTGGTTATACTTAACTATTTTGAATTTAGGATGCTGCTGCTTTCTGTCTAATTGTACTCTATTATTCAGGAAAGAAAACAAAGGAAGTTTGGTGAGATTCATTAGCTAGAAGCTTGTAAGTGCTTTTGCTTCTGGTTCCATTACCTTCCACACATTTATTGATTTCCATAAATTATTTATGCCATTATATATTCCACCTAACAGAAGATGCACTTGATTTTTCCCCTAAAAGCTGCTCATGCTCTTCTCCAGTCTTCAGACACTTCGCTGGTTCTAGTTAATCACTGTTACTGCAAATTAGTTTTCCTGTTGCCCCCTCCGCACACACTTTTGTGACAACTATTTGGGCTCGTTGGTTTATTTGTACGCAGCTTCCAAGTACCATTTCATTTGTTCACTGGAGTTCTCTTTTTAGTTACATGAATTACACTCACAACATGCAGCAGCACACAGAGACTTTATTACTGCTAAATAGAAATAGTCTTTGAAGAAAGGCACTTATATCTTTGTGATTAATAATTTTATCTTCTCCCATCGTTTCTTAATGGTCCCTAGTTTCTCTAATACATTTCTGAAAAACAGTTATTTCCATTTTAAAATGCAAACTCAGACCTTTTTGCCATCTCTTGTAATACCTCTTATTTGCGTCTTGCTCTCTGTGCCATTACAGACAGATATACCTTGATTATCATGGATACCTATAGCCCATCTCTTTAAAAGAGTATTAAGTTTTAAACACTTTTGTGCATTTTAGCACACTGCAATTTATTAATTTCCTGCCTTTTTTTCCCCTACTTTAAATAAGAGCAACACTAAAGCAAACTACGCTAAGATATTTTGTCAGCCATCTTCCTTGGTAAATAATATCAGAATTTAAAACTTTGCACCTTACAAAAGTACATTTTTCAAAACTTCACTCTGACTTTTCATCAGGGTCACGTGATGTCCACATTAAGATTACTAGATCTGCTTTCTGATTTTCTAGGAAGTAATATCTCCTCAAAGAACCGGAAAAAATGCATGGGCCAACTTCATGACTTTGCCCTCTCTGCCTTTGGACTCAGAACAGTCTGTTATTAGAAGATGACACACCGACACTCCATTTTGAAGAAGATGATTTGCAGAACAATGTTTATATTTACAAAAATCAAGATTAGAGAATAAACAAATTATGCAGCCAGTTAGACTGATACAGGTGTACTGGAAAAATCAGACATGAAGATTTCAGACATCCACATTTAATGTCGAAGCCTTAAAAATAACTACCTGATAGTCTAATTCCTGCTATAGTCAATTAAATGTTCCATGCAGTTGATAGATCTACATCATTGAACTACCACTTACAGTGTGAGATTAAGATAAGAAATCATGTTGAAGTAAGGACAACAGTGTAAATTGGATACACCAAATGTCAAGATGTCTTTTGTCCTTCTACACAAGACGCCAATCACGTAAGTGAGATTCAAGAAAAATATATGTATTGGAATTAAAATTAAGGCCTAAATCACACTAGGGTATTTTGACTATGTAACAAACAGATTTTCATTCTTTTTTACTACTTCATTTTTTTTCAGATGCTTATCCACTGCCTCTTATAAAGAGTTACCTGAAACATCATCTGTTTCCAACAACTTTCAGTATCTTCCATATATCCTTTAGGGAGAGTCTATATTCCTTGATGAAATACATGTTATAATAGCGAAGTAACAGTATGCACACTCTTCCTTTCTAAAAGGAAGGAACCCTTCTCAACTAGTCTTTCCCCTCCCCATGTTCCTTCAGGCCTCACTCCCACCAGAGCAGAATTTCACCCACTATCAGGGATTTCTGGTGTTGGCCAAGTCTACATCAATTTGCTTTAACAAAAAACACAAAAGAAACATTACATCAAACATCAAAATAAACATTACACTTGTAAAAATTTTAGGTCTCAGAGATGCTCTTCCCCTCTGATATTTGAACTACATTAAAACTAATAGTGAAAAGATTAACACTGGAAAAGAAACAATTCAGTGTATCTTAGGAAACAAAGGCAAGCAGTATGCTATTTGCACTACCTCAAGTGCAGTTGTTGCTGTAATCAAGAAGGCAGAAACATTTAAATGACCTCTGCTCATTTAGACTGCAGAGAAAACATTCCCATCGAAACAGAGCTGCCTAATCAGAGTGATAGCTAGGCTGTACGTCCTGGAGATGTACCCATTCGATTTCCATTCTGCATCTCTGGGGCAAGATCTTTGTATGTAAAATGCAAGAAATGTAATTAAAGGAAAAGCCCAAAAGACTAGGGTTTGTGTCTTTTTGTTTGTTTGTTTAATTTTGCTTACATTTTTTCCTTTGTTATTCAAATATGCGGGGAGAAAGAGGAGAGTCAGAGCGGAGAGGATATTATTTAGCCCCACCAGTTGGTATTTGAATTCAAAAGATCATCTTCCTTCTCAGTATTTGTCACTCATTTCTCGCTTTCACATGCTAAAGTCATAATGCACTAGTTAAACATGGGTTTTGAGGTCAGGGTAGGCTGAATGTAGCAGAACAATAACTAAAGCAGTAAAAGTTAGTCTATTTATTAAAGTAATTTTGTGAATCAGAACTTTAAAGCTCCTATGTTATCATACAAACACAACAGTAGAAAGCATTTTCTGTAAAGCAGCATTTGCCTCTTGAGGATTCACTGCATGTTTACAGAGATCTGTCTAACACTGCCACACTCAGCTGTCATTTACTAATCAACATCCAGGCACCTCCATTACACATCACCACACTATCAGGAGCAGATCACACATGTATGGCATCCTGAAGGGAGATGGTTCCTCTCAAATTCTTTTTTAATGACTTCATTTAAGTTCCAGATTAAATGGAAGGACATTTCTGTTAACTCTTGGTGGTCTCAGAAGAGATGCTTAAAGTCTGCCAAGCTTCCAGATTGACACCAACCATAATGGCACTAAAATCTACATGTTAGTAAAATGTGGACCTGAAATACATAGCCCTTTGAAGTCTATTAAAACTTTACCAAACACTTTATCAGATTTGGAAAAACACTCATGAGTTTACAAATTATCCCTCTCCATATACATTACCAAAAAGAGGAAATATGGTTAGGATATGATGTTTCAAGATCAGGTTATAAGACTCAAAAGAAAACACAAAACACCACCATTACCACTTAATGTTTACATGTTCTTAGGTAAAGAACAGATCCCTGAAATGAAGCAATGCATATATTAAACACTATTTCAAGAGACAGCAGTAATACAGATGGCAAAACACAGCCCAGTCATGCTTTCAAGACTGAAAAGCAGCCAACGTCACAATGAAACACCATCATTTGATTATTACGCTGATTATTATGTTGGAACGAGACAGCAGTTATCTATTAAAGGTTCCCCTTGCCATCAAAACTCCAGTAGACGTTGAATTACCACCAGACAGGTCTGCAAAAGAGTTTATTATCATCTTAGAAGCCAAATATGAAAACAGGTCCTTCCTCTGTCTGCTGGTTTACAGCATCAAGTCTTCATTTCTTGACATAGAAATGTAAGAACTAGAAGTATTTCAGATTTATCTATATACCTAAACACGCTTTTAAATAGGGTCTTTCCTCTTTCTGTAGCTGCTGATGTCAGAAGCTAAAGCAAAGCAAAGCAAACCCTTCAATTTTTTTCCTTGTTATATTTATTCCAAGCTAAAGTCAAACAGCAAATTCTGGAATGGAGTTTTTAATTTCAGCTCTCAATTTTCCATTTCTCTGCCCAGGTCCTTGCAAGTTTAACTTTTGCTTAATGAAATGAGTTTTACTGACCTACTTGCAATGAAAAAGTATTCACCTGCATCATTTTTTGGATGCTTACACTTCCTACCTGCTCTTATATGAGCAGATGGAAATGACTTAGTTAAAGAGCTATCAGGTTTGTTGCTGCAGAGAGGGCAATATTTAAGTTTTTCCCTGAAAGTATTCATGAATTAGCACAGAAGGCGGTGGCTGGGGTTTTTTTGTTGTTGTTTTTAAGCAGTGGTAAAGATTTAATTTGTGGAAAGCACCAATATTTTATTAAGTGTTTGTAATGCACTGAACAGCAATTTCCCCCTAAAACTTGAAAATAGCAAGTGTGCTTCACTTTGTTACACAGTAACACTTTTTCCATGAAATACTTCAGATTTTTAGTTCACTGCCAGGTGCAGTTTGGATCTAAACCAAAGTGAAAAGAAAACATTCATTCAAACATGAGAAGTTGATTGAATTTAAAAATCAAATGGACACTTTATTTCTTTTGCAAGTACAATAAAAAGTCAGAATGGAATAAAAAGCTCTATTGATTTTAAAATTCCAGCATCAGCAACACCTCCACATGCAATTAATTGCCCACACAATTTAAACCACAGCTATGCAGGTTAAACACCTTATTCCCTGGCATCTAAATACTTAGACATTCAAATAACCTAGACTTAATAAGCAAAAAATATCGATTACATGGTTCAATACTCAATTTCACATACAAAAGTATACCAGTTCTCTATTAAGTAAGTGATGGTATACAAACTAAATTTTAGATGCTGTTGTTAATTAAAACATTTTTCAGTGTTTCATTTTCAATAAAAATACAGCAAGGTATAAAAACATCCTTACGTAGTGAATAAGAAATGCATAGTTTACTATTTTCAAGGAGCAAGCTCTGAAGGAAATGGAAGTACACACAGAAAACAGGATTAGAATCAATAGTTTAATCAAGGGTTCCTGCCTACTGATTTCGGTCATGATTTAATCATGATTAAACAGGTTATTTAAATCAAGTCTCTATACTGTGAAATCAAAATTCAATTCAGTAACCACATTCCCACAACTGCCTGAAGGAAGGCAAAAGCTCTAGAGGTGATGGCAAAATATCATATAGGAAAATGCTCAATACTGTTATCAAAAGTAAAATTACTTCAAGAATTCTACAAATTATTTTGTTTATGATGTCTGTTACTGGACCAACTTCCAGCCCACAGATAAGCGCTGTTACTTTCCCGTTGTAAATCTACCACACAGCTGGGAGTTGGTCTGTTGGTTTTGTCATTAAACGCACTGGAGAACAGAAGCTATTCTAAATAAGCAAAAATAATGAAAAATACCCATCCTTGGTGAAGGATACACATCAGCCTCACTTCTTACAAAACAGACTAGAATAAAATTTTCAACACTCAAAAACCTAGAAACTGTACCACAGAAAGGAGAGAAAAAAAAAAAAAAAAAAAAAAAAACAATAATTGAGAATTATTCTGGGTTTTGCTTATTTAGATATTTTTTTTCCTAAAAATTAAGCTTCAAACTTTAATACTAACAACAGAAGAAGAGCTCTACTAGGTATCTGCAGCCAAATACTCGTATTTCTGACAGCAGTCAGAGTGGGTGCCTAAGAAACAATGCAGAACTGGGTCATGGCAATGGTTCCTACACCTACTGCCCCAGCCACAAAGCATTTGTCAGTCACGAACTACCTCAGACAGATGTGGTTTCCAAGCATTTCATAACCCTTGTGAATTTCTCTTCTACATCTTGGGGCAGGGAGTTCCAAAGTTTACCTACACCTTGTGTGATTTTTTTTTTTCTTCTCATTTTATTAGTTTAACCATAGTCATCAGCCAGTTTCCTCTCATTCCTCCAGTTCCTGCACTGGGATAATGAATAACCAACCCCTACTTTCAGGCTTTGTGCCACTATGTTCTACATATTACATATTTTTACTATATATATAGATAGAAATTTCCCCTCAGCTTCCAGGAATTATTCCTCTCCAAACCTTTGATAATCCTTGAAGTTCCTCTCTGATTTTTTTGAGATTAAGTGTGACAGGCAAGAAATGATAAGAACCACATAAAGTGCACAAGGTACAGGAAAACTCAGAGATTTTATATTGTGGCAAAGCAGCTACATTAACCGAAAAAAATGTTTTTGTTAAAAATACACACTAACATTTATCTGTAAATAACGCGAACTATCAAGGTGTCATTATAGGCAATTCTGCCTTAGCATTTTCTCTACATACTGTTTTCAATAAGATATTCAGTAATCTAACTGAACTATTCCATTTGCCAGTGCCTCGAGTAAAAAAAATTCCATTTGTCCTTTTTGTTCTTCCACAGGCTTAATTCATCTGGTGCGCAGGAACTGTATTAAATTAGGTCCTGGGACATTCTAAATTACAGTCAGTAAATTATCTTCCTGTCATAGGAGCTAATTTAACCATCTTAGATTGCTTCAGATAATTTGCAATTCTTAACTATTAACCATTAACAAGTCTCCTAATTTAACGTGAAATGTCTCTGTTATTAATCTGAATAGTCAAATCTTCAGACAGTGACCTTCCCAAATCTGTAACTGTAACAACACGGTGGTTAGACTGGAAATTTCAAGTGAAGGGTGGCATCTCCTCTCCACTCCCCTTTCCCCAGTCACAGAAGAGGACTGAATCACAGAGAGTTGCCTTAACCCTCCTGCCAGGGTCCTCTGCTGAGACACATGGCACGTGCAGCCTCCTGAGAGAAAACTTGGATTGAAGATTTCATTCCTCCCCAGTACCAAATTCCCCTTCCTCTGTGAAGCAGAGGATAAAGCAGCAACAACATTTCAACACAACCATACACAGTTTGGGATGCAGTTCGGCTTATGGCAACAGATCAGGCAATAACTGAAAACCACTTTTTTTTCAGTTCATTGCAAAAGTCAAACACAGTCTCTTAATTAAAATTTGAGCTTTAAAATAGTAACGGTCAATATTAAGTTTTTAACAACAGAGCCTTTCACAAGCTTTGCACTGAATTACTTAAAACACTGCAGCTTATTTCACTTCTGGACAAAAATAATCCAAGCCACAATGGTGCAAAAGATTAAAAAAAAAAAAAAGAAAAAATAAATTGCAAAAATGCCATCTTCAAGTGGAGATGCAAGCGAACCATCAATTGGTCAGAGCAAACTTTAAATTCAATTATGCTACCTGAACTCTCACAACAGAATATTTTTTTAAGTTAGCCCCACCAAAAAAGCTGCCTTCTCAAATAAAAAGGTATTAAATACAAGTTTAGGGTAGAGAAGTCAGATACTCAAGTTGGAAATTACCCAGACTAACAGAATTAAATACCACCATTCCTACAAAGAATGCCATGGGATTCTGTAAAGATCATTTTAGGATGAAAGTTACGGTTCTCATCCACAACATACCATTTGCACTAAACAGAGGCTGGTGCTAGTTTGGCATTCCCTACTCAGTTACTGATTAAGTCCAACCCTGCTCTTTGGAAAAAAATGATAGAACTTGACCATCCAGTAAAAGAATTACTGAAATGCACCAATTCTTCTGCCAGATTTCCTCCTTTGGGAGGGTAATTTAATTTTTTGTGTATATTATTAACCTTTCTTGGAACACAGTTTTCCATTTTTTTTCCACACTATTATCATCTAACATTTGATTTTTTTGGCCTAGCACAGCTGCATCTTTTAGAAGAGAAAAAAAGAAAGTGAGAAGAGCAGTTCCTTTTTCCTTCCTGCCAGAGGTCGTCCATCTCCCAAGACTCTCAATGCCCATCTGAAATTACTTCTCCCATAAGGCCCTAAATGGTCACATAGGCTTTTATCACAAACTCTTTGCAAACTAAGATAGTTCCCCAGTCAAAAAGAGTCAGCAATACTATATCCATCAGTTTCCTCCCCACCATTCCTCAAGCCCTTTCATGTCCAAGGACCCTTTGTTTCTCTTTAGGGAAACAAAAGGAAAACAATGACAAGATGAGACCTTCTTGAGCCTTCCCTTGCCATGTTTAGTGCCGTTCCTCTCTCACAGCCAACCCCCCCCCCCCCCCCGGGATCCCCCCCCCATCCCCGTAATTCATTCCTCCTGTATTTTGCTGGTATTTACATTTTTACCCACATCAGTACTTAACTTTTTTTTTTTTTTTTTTTTAACAGTAATTTACAGCATCTAAAACAGTGTGTTCTGAACTCATCAAGCTACTGCAGTTTATATAATTTGATTGCCTCAAGCAAATTATTTTAAAAGAAAAAGCTTCCAACATTTTGGATAATATGCTGAGAGTTTTGAGTCTTCAGATCTGGCATCTAATGTTCACAATGTTTATCTGAATATCAAGGCATCTTTTAAAAGCTATATAATAGTGGTAGATGAAGCATCACAGGAAATTGTTTCTATCCTCATACTGTAGCTAACTTGCTTCATAATAACATGGTTCACAACTTATGGTTCATTTTAACAAATCCCATAAAAATACTCTGATGTGCTCAAGTCTCTATCAGCTATATGACTTAATGATCAATTCACCAAAAGACATCAGCAGAACAGTTTAAAGCCTGCACTGGAGGTGGATAAATGCAGAAATCCCTGTGAATGTATTAGCTGTTTACTACATTACAATCCTGAGGGAATGCTGTGTGATACAAAGCAAGTGATCTACCTAGATTTTATTAACTACAAATGCCAAAGCTATCATATTATTTTACTTTCAGATGCTCAAAAAAAGTTTGCTCAGTGATTAAAACAAAGGAGAACACTTAGGGGCCACAGTATCTTTCCTCATATACAGCTACCATAAATGTAAGCTCAATCACCCCACAGTAATTGTAGCATCAGGACAGCTGGGAAGCAAAAAGATGTTAACCCAGAACTGACTGATCATGACTGCGGGCCTGCAGGCTACATCCTATGATATATAATTTTTATTTTTTATTTTTTAAATGAAGAAACCCCTCTGGTAACAAAGTAAAAGAGTTGAATTAGTGCAAAACATTCAAAAAGCAGTTCAAGCACTAATATGCTAAAATACTACTGGCTTCCCAATGTCTCTTAGTTTGTCATGTACATTGCTTGGTGCAATACAGGCCTGTCAATAATTCACAAGATGCCAGCCTCAAAATCACTCTGTTCTTTCTTTAGCAGAGGGGTAAGGTCCAAATTTCAGGACTCTTTGGGGGTAGGAACGAATAATCCTAATTCTACGACCACAATTTGGTTACCACAATCACTATTTCTCAGAGCTTTCCCCATAGCTGATTTCCTAAATTAGCTCACTGCTGATATACCAACCCCAAAAGAGAAAAACTGGTAAGTTATCTACTTAGGTGCAACCACTCACTGACAGGTCAGGGCCACTATTAATGTGCCTACACTAAAGCCAAAGATGAAAAACCTTTTAACTGCATATACCAACCCCCCCCCCCCCATACACACGTGTCAGCTCTGACCCTACTCACATGCTTAGGTTTCCATCAGAAGGAAATCCAGACAAACACTGCAAAGATTATGATTCAGCCCACTTCTTACCACTGAGACAGAACACAGCCAGAGCTCTCATGGGGCCAGGAACGTGCACTGCAGAGCATTCTGCCCCAGAATATAGGTCAGCCAAATTTAGCAAAATTCAATCTGCAAAATTCTGCATCAGGTTTTTGTTTTTCCAAGACACAGTCAAGAGCGCTCCTAGGCCCCTGAGGATATCTCCTGTTGAAGACTATCTTCTCTAAGAGAAGCTTTCTGGTTCCTAAAAGCTAAATTCTTGTTTACATTATTATTGGTAGATAGGGAAGAAACATTCGTAATCATGACCCTAGTTACTACAGTAACTCAGAATTGCTTTTAGGGAGGATGGGGAAGTAGAAATTTTTTCACCCATGAATTAGGAATATTCTTTAAAAAGAGAAGTTCATCACAAAGAGTTTGGAAACTCAGGTCTTTCAGAATCAATCCTTCAATTCTGGCTTAAGAGCTACAGCAAAAATTGAAAGCATAATCTCTGTCGTTAGACTGTGTTAAAATGGTTGCCCTTTGGATATGCCAGTACTGCAGGTTAACTGGGTAGAAGCTTATCACTCTACAGGTTTCAGCATACTTTCAAATTACCCAAGCACCTCACTGGTACTTCCATGTGGCAGTATCAATTGGTCTGTTTTATAAATGGTTTCATCTACCTGTATGTCAGCAGAAAGATGAAAAAGAATATTGATAGTGTAACTGGGCTGCTGTGTAAATTGGACAACTAAACCAATTCCAAATGATGTTGAAGTATTTTCTCTCCCCACAATAAAATTTATTACTCTTCCCTTCAGTTAGCAACCTTTGGCAGCCAAACAACTTTTTGTAGCTGTCACTAGGAAAGTAGTCAAAGAAAAGGGGAGATAATAGGGTTGGGAACTTGACACTCATTGTATACTGTGTATTTTTTGTGATTATTAACAGTTTTGAACGTTACTGCTTTAAAGTTACTTGTACATTCATCTGCTAATTGTTGCTAACGTACTGGTCATAATTTTGTAAAGATTTATCTATTCATGCTTAAATAACATTTACTTCTACCTCTAGAAGTGTTTAGAACATCTGTGAAATATTCTAATTACTCGTCAAAACAAACAGGGTGAAAACAAGTTTTAAAGTGAGTGGCAACAAGTTTTTTTAACCAAGTTAGCCATTTAAGGAAAATAGTTATAAATAAAGAAAAAGCTATCTAGTTTTTCATTACAACAAACACTTCTATCCAAGAATTAAACTGCATAATTAAACATTATCAAATCTTAGTTGTAAACTGATTTTAATGAAAAGTGACTCATTTTAACCACATATAAATTTAAAGTCAGACAACATATTTGTATCCATTTCCTAAAATATATGTCATTTCTCTACAGTGGCTGATCAAACTTGCTAGTGAAAAATGTTTTTTGAGTAGCAACTTGTAATATAGCTATGGTTTATTTCTGTCAGAGGCTGACTGCTGAAGTGTGAAAGAAACTCATTAAAAATCTCTCACTGTGATCCTGCATTGCAAAGGAAAAAAAGAAAGAAAATACTTAATGAAGGGTACACTTAGCCTGAAGCCACATTCATATTCTGCTTTTCATTTTACTCTATTTCAGTAAGCAATTAAAAGACAGCAATTAGTCACAGAAATACTATTCATACTGGTCATACTGGGAGATTAAAGAGGTTAACACTTATTTTATGTTAATATTATGAAAGTAATGAGGGAGATCAAGAATAATACAGTCACCTTACAAAGAATGTTAAAATAAATAGAAGAATCTCTTACCTTAATCTTAAGACAAGATTCACTGCACATGGAACTTCACTATATTCATCACTAACAGCAGGCTGAGACTATTAAAGAAAAAAAACAAAAAGTGTCATAATAGATGCCAAAGGAAAAAAATATATATATCCTGAAACACTTGCCATGCTAACAGTCTGATTTCATAGAATATTTTACACATCCCCTAACTCTCAAAAGGCTTTTTAAACACATCCAGTAACAGTCTAAAATATAGCTGATACCAGTAAAACTGCTGTATTTGAATTACAGAGATACAAACGGTAAGGGCTACATTAAAGCACAAAGAGTAAGAACTTTTAATCTACCTTGCATCAAAACTCAAGTAATGTATTAAGTAATAATTGCCCAGTGAGAGTATCAAGTTACTATTCCCATTATTTCTGTATAGCAATTTTGATTCCTCAAGTCTACCCAACAAGTACTAGTAGCATATCAAAGCAGGCATTACAGCTTGGAGAACAGCTTTCAGAGAAATCATGAATACAGATATCTTTCACACTATCACTCCTACCTCACAGACTGTAATACCCTGCCCAGCCCTCCACTAGCATTTATATCAAGTCTCAAGATAAGTGCATTCTACGTGCAGAGTACCTAAGGGTCCTCTGTCCTACCACAATTCCATACACTACTTGGCACACTGTCACCACTCCCAGAAACTCGTTTCAAGATTACAATCAGGTCCTCCCAAAACAATTTAAAGACATGCATCACAAACCTCATTTGATTCTTTTCCAGCTGTTTTTCACATTAAGGCTACATTTTTAATATGTAGATTTATGAGATTTATGAGATTTTAACTGTGTATTTTAAACAAAAATTAATGAGTATTTGGAAAAATATTTAATTAATATAAGTAGAATATATTTTCTTCTAGCTCCATTAACTTCTTTCCATTAATATAAACCAGTACGTTTATACCTGCATCTTCAACAGGTCTGTTAGGTTCACTTATAGGAGCATGCGGCCCATCAACAGTGAACAGAGACACAGCAATAATGGCAACCTGCACAAGTCTGAGGGCATTTTCTGGAACATTTAGGAAAACAAAAGCCAACAGAACTTTTTTTTTTCCTTTACCCCGATGACATAATGGGGATCCATTCACCATTCCTTCAAAAAGCAATTTTTTGCTCTGAGAAACCATTCCTATCAACAGGCAGCAGTCTGTGACCGGAACTTTGCCTTTGAGGTGTGGCCTGTTAAAACCTGCTTCCCTCGTGGAAGCAGTGCTTCAGGGGTCCTAGTCAGAGCTAGACTGACCGCTTCCACATGTGCTGCAATTCTGGGAAACCATTTCCAAGACTTCGCTAATACAAGACTTTAAAGCTTACAAGTGTTTTTAAAAGAATGAAGGAGTATAAATGATCCCAAAAATGATCTTCAAGTGATACAACCAACTGGCATATTTCACTCACTGAAATCAAGCTCTTCCCTCTATAAACTGACTCTGGCACTTGAAGCCCAATTTTAATTACCTATTGATTTGAAACCCCAGAGTAAACTCCAAGGTGCAGCAATCTCGAAGTATTTTGAAAGCAAGAGAAACCTGAGGAACAGCGCACAGGCCCTGAGACATCTCAGCCCTGAATGACAAGTTCAACAGACACTGAAGCAGCATGTAAACTAGCTGTAAACACTGAAAGAGTGGGGTCATTACAGGAGCAAAATGGGCCAAACCTGTTACTCCTTTTGCAGATTTCTAAGACACCATGAAAATCAGAAAACATAAAATTGAAGGTGAAGTGGCAAGTGTCACCACCCATGGAAAGGCCATTTTAAAAAGATCACCACTGTGGCTGTAAGCCAGTAAACTTACTAAGCCGTCATTTACAGCATTGATGCTTCCTACTCTCAGCACAAGGCCATGAAACCCAGTATGGTCCTTTATTACTCTGATTTAATCTACTGTTTCATAGTACTGAACTATTTTACTTCATACAGTATCAAGAATTTTAATTAGAAGCTGCACATTGTGATACAAATCCTGAGAATTAAAAATTTGGACATCTTCTGGCTACTCCAAAACAGCCATCATCACTCTGACAAGAAAGCAGCAATTAGTGTAATCCAGTTAGGAGGATTCATTAAAAATGGCCAAATTACTTATCTTAACCAGTTCTCTTGGGCACGAAAATAACATCACTTTGAATTTCCTATCTATTTCACCCAATGTGTACTCAAATTAATTGCTACAGGCCCAGCTGCATACAGCTCTATCCTCACAAGTACTTGCCGTACAAAGCTGCAGAACCAAATCAACAACACCCCTCCCTCAATCCACATTTTTAACAACAGAAATTGAAAGAGAAATCCCTTTACTCACACACTAGGAAGAAAAAATATTGAAAGAGACATTTTTACCTCCATGTTCTCCTCTTCTTTTACTCTTCGTGACTGGAAAACAAATACAGTCAAATATGAGCTATCCAGTTTAATGCATTAAAGATCCAGAAATACTAACAACATGAAGGCAGAATACCTTGCAAAGTATAAATGTATTGACACAAATGAAAGTTACCTTTTCCTGAGAAACAGCAGCTTTGCCTTCCTCACTCTTCTCATCCATTTCATCATCACTCCATTCCCAGTCTCCATCCTCTGTTTTATGGAGGTGACCACTGGAACCCGGTACTCGTCTAACCTACAAAAGTATTAAGTGATCTCCATTACACAGACATCTTTAGTCTTCACTCATGTTCTGGTTAGTCAACAGCTCTTCATGATTTTTATTCTATACACTTTTGTGTAGGTTACTGGAGGAGTGTCTGGCATAATGAAATACCTGACATCTGTGGTCATTTCATATTCCTCCCTCAGTTTCTCTCCCGCACTATCCATGAAAAGTGGATTCAATGCAGAAAACTGTACAAACCATTAGAGGAATATCCTGCTCCATCACTTAAGGACAAATTCTGCATTACCTTTCCTGTTTCCAATACCAGGCTCCTAATGCACCAGTTTTAGCTATAGCTGCATAATCAGTGGGTTCTTGCTATCCACATCACCAGGGATACAAAGGAACCCAGAGCAGGCAATTTGCCTAGCACTTGCAGTTATCATTTATTGCCCTAGAAGGAACAGTCCTGATGTAGTCTTCTGTGTAATTGCACAAGCATTTTCCCCAACAACTATATACTAACCTATGAGAGGACATCAACCACAAGCAAAAACGTGTTTTTCAAAAAGAAAAGAATGGTTTACAGAGACATTCACATACTACATGCACCAATCAAAATCTCTTCATTTCCATTTTCAGTTGTTCAGAAGACTTATTCTAACCAGAATGATTTTAATGGAGCTTAATGATGCTAGCAGAGTTACAGCAGAAAGTTTTACTGATGAAGATGGAGTACATTTCAAGATTTTAAATAGATTGTCTTTTAATAAGCAATAAACAAATGGCTCAAGGAAAAGAAAGTTACTTCAAAATAAAGTATTGTATTAGATTAAATTATTTTCTTGAAAGGTGTCTGAAGGCAGAAAAACAAAAGCCTAGACTTGTACTTTGCTCATCAGACTGATTCCTACCAGCACACATTCACAGGAAATCCTAATGTCTGCTATAGTAAAGTCCTCAACCTTATTCAGCCTTAAAAAATGCAAAGTCGTTGTCTACCACACCTTTTTTTTTTTTTTTTTTTTTTTTTTTTTTTGTAGATGCTTAACACTTGCATTCTTTTAGAAATGAAGTTGTGGAATTTTTTATTAAGAGTGGCTTTTCTCAGTCTCACTTCTGGTAAAAGCCACAAAGATTCAGTCATATAGGGAGGGCATGTATCTTAGGTATAGAGCAAGAGGGGCACACCATATATTAGCAAATTGATTGTCTCTTCTCCAATCACACACCCATGTAACTATTATCATGTATTGGACGAAAATATATTAGCTTAAGTTTCTGTTGTAATACATACTAATCAACAGACTTTTAATACTAGTAGAGCCATTTCTCTTCAGATTTTATATTGTCTTTCTCATTGCCCATTTGTTAAAATGCATACAGATAGTGAATATGAAGTATTTTAGGAAACTGCTATCTTCAACTTGTATTTGTAAAAAAAAAAAAAAAAAAAAAAGGAATGGAATAAAATACACAAAAGGTAAAGGACTAAAATGTACATTATGCACCCCAAGCTTTTTAGTCTTTGAATTTAGAGCAGCAGCCAGAGAAGGACCTTAGAGGGCAAAGATATGTCAGTCAAGATAATCTAATAGTTTGTTACTATGGGAAGTCACAGTCAGGGGACATCCACCA
Organism: Nettapus auritus; assembly: GCA_011076525.1. Taxonomy (NCBI): domain Eukaryota; kingdom Metazoa; phylum Chordata; class Aves; order Anseriformes; family Anatidae; genus Nettapus; species Nettapus auritus. The sequence continues at coordinate 19,887,075 of CM021771.1, read as the reverse complement.
GGATTTCTCAATCCTATACCTCCCTCCTGGGACCAATGTGGTTGCACAGTGAGCAGATTCAGCCCACCAACCTGTGAAAAAATACTAGTCTTTTTTTCTTTTAAATTGTATGGAATAGCATTGTAATGACAGTTACAGAGTTTGGACACCATAGTGGCACCACATTAGATATATGAATCAGGGAGGGGGGGCAGCAGCCATTGCAATGTTCATACAGTTCATTACACAGTGATCATACTTAAGAGTTTAAGAATGGTCATAACAGATCCAAACAAAAACGTCAGTCTAGCTCCAGCATTGACCAGTCATATATTTGCTTAGAAGAGAAAAAAGAAGAGTGAGTGCAACCCTTTATAATTTTATGGTATTTCCCCAATTTACAGTAATCCTAATTTCATATTATGTTTGCTTTGTTATGATAAAGCCATTTAAAAAATGAAGTCTTAAGATCTTTTGATAGCCACAGGATAAAACAAAATCAATTTTGCAACTTGTTCTTAAACACTTGCCTTTGGGCACCAAAGATTTGTCTTTTGTGCTCTCACAAGTCCAGGTTTACTAGGATGCAATATAATCTTTTACTCTAACCCGTTTTTAACCATCTCATTAAACAATATGGTGAAAGCAAGCACATTTTTATAAGGTACATCAAGTGCCTATGCTACAATCTTCAGAAGATTTTTCACTACCTCATAATCAAGTCTTTCTGACACTTAGATTACTCTTGAAATGTTCATCATTCTGGTATAGCTCTAAATACCTTTCGTGCTTACAGGCCTAAAAAACAAGCAACACAGAAAATGCTTTTTCTAGGCCTGTTATAATTGCCCTTAGTGTACATGCGACCAGGAGAGGAAAATGAAGAAAAAGGAACAGAGATAAACAATTACTTACAGGCCCCATTGCTCTAATTATGTTTGAAATGCATCTTAATCGGACTTGTAACAAAGCAGATATTTTTCTAGACAACATTCTTCCACAGGTTTGAGTTATGATCATTTACTTTCAATTTACAAAAGGGTTGTGTAATACACAGAAGCATTTTGCTGAAGAATACATACATGTACTAACTGTAGCTTGTTCAGCATTCACATTCCACAATACAACAGCAGGAATCTGTGCCACAGGTACTGTGCATCTGTAGCAAAAATATTCAGGTACAGCCCACTGAGGGAGAAGGAGGAAAAGATTATCCCATTTTATCCCATCAAACTGCAGCCCCTTATGGTAAAGCTTGTAGATTATTTTATGTGGCGGTTGGCAGCATAACCTTCGAAATGCTTCAGCTTGTAAGTTAATGAAAAACCACTGCAAAGGGCCAACACAAAATCACTACACAAAAGTGACAAGAGTTTGTGGGGACTACTTAACACTCAACCATTATCAGAAAAATACAAACTTGATGGCTACAAATTGAAGGCTATAGAAACATATGTTCACCACTGCAAAAAGTATCCACCTATGCTTTGCCAATAGTCTCAGCTTCACTTGGTCACTGCAAGAAAACTGTGGAAAAAAAGGTAGAGACAGCAGCAGATCTGAAGAGATCACATAAAGTGACGGCAATAACTTCAAGATATTTTCAAACAGCAAGGATATTCCTACCCAAATTCACAGAGACAGTGAAACAAGAACACCTCTCTCAGGACATCTCAAATCCCACTTAGAGACTCTCTTCTGTTTCTGACAGATCTTAACTCCCAGCTCCTACTCAACAGAAGTGTTTTTTGTTTTTTGAAATGCATGTCGAAAATAAACTTAAATACAGACAGTAGAGCTTTTCTGCCTTCAGAATGAAGTGCTACAGAAAACTAATGAAAATGAGTAACATCAAGCGTATGCAAGACAGAGCACTCTTCCCAACTTCCAGGAGGGGGAACGGAACCTATATCCTAGTAGGGAAAAATTTACCTGAAAACAAGACAGAAGAAAGCTTAAGTCCCTAAGACAAGTATGGTTTGAAGACATGACTTAGGGATGAGTACTGCATAGCTCTCAAAGGATGCCATCAAAAAAGAAAGAAAGCCTAGATTTTGTGTCCTGTTTATCAAAACTTTTGATGAGGTTCAGTGATACTTTACCCTTGAGGGATGAGACTGAACTATTTTCTTCTGATTTTATCTTACAAAAATAAAGTGTTACATTTGACTCATATGAACTATCCTACAAACAATGCACCATATTCTTCATTTGTACAGTGGGAGGGGGAAGAAGGTAGGAATTTGGATGTCAAGACTACAGATATATTTGGCAACTGAATCCACAGTTTGTCGTGATTGTCAATTCATGATTCAAACTGCTGGAAAGATGACATGTCTGTAGATATTCATATGCAAGTCTAAAACAGTCAGTGGACTTCAGTCCAACTCTCCAGTCTTTCTTGTGTCAGTGATGAAATTTGCAGAGAAGCCCAGCAGCAAGAGAATGGACATTTGTCTTCAAGTCACATTAGCGCTACAGGTAGCTTGAATTCCATATTCTCATTAAGATCCAGATTGTGGGGTTTTCTTCCCTGTTCATCCAGCACTTCAGAAATTAACTTTGTTTCTAGGCAAGCATCACTTAAGACAGACCTTATAATGGTAGCTTGTAAGAAAACTAACGGAAGGTCATTTGTCATTTGATTGGAACAAATCAGATTCCATTCCTCAACAAAACATCATCTCTTTGGACAAGAGCTCTTGTTCTCAACTTTCTTTTCTGAAGCAGAATAGCCTTAAGTCATTAATACATTCTTGCATCATGACTAAGTAGTTGGAACACCCTTCTGAGATCCTGCAGGTTCTCTTTCTTGTGTGAGGGCAGTGTGATCAAAGGGAGCATGAAAAAGCCTCCCAAAGGCACAAGTATCAACCAGCCTCAGAGAACATACTGCTTTAGCACATTAATCTTGATGAGAAAGGAAGGGGAATAAGAACAACAATCTTAACACTTGTCCTAGCAAGAATACATCACAGGGGTTGTACTTGAAATGTTCTAAATAAGTACCTGTAATTTTACTATTGGCTTATCATTTCAAATACTATTACAAGACTGATAAAAAGCAACATGCATACATTTGGCCCCTATGATTAAAGCAGTTCAGAATATTCTACATGTTTCTCTTATCTTGGTGCAAGCCTTCTATTTTTATGACAGGAAATAAAGACACAGACAAACGTAGTGATTTATTCAAGTCTACAAAGCTAATCCGAGACAGAGCATGAAACCTATACAAACTTTTTGTATTTCTACGAAAATAGGAAGTTCTTTTACATGGCATGCAATAGCTATAGAACTGCAATTTCTCCATCAGCTTTAGTCAAAATAGACAGCACTGATGGCTCTTTATGCAGAGATTATCTCTCAGTAAATAATTCAGAGGGAAACGGAAACAAGTTAAAACGTGCAATTCTAATTTGGGGTTTATTGTTTAAAAAAAAAAAAAAAAATGCTCCTTCCAAAACAGAACTAAACTGATTCATAACTTTAGCTAATAAAGAAAACAATGCAAGCCTTCAGCTTTACAAAGACAAATTAACACATATTAGAAAACATATTTCACATAAAACAGAAGAGCACACGGAATAAAAAATGAATTTGAATGACTGGCATTTAAACTGCACCCAAAATAAAAGCAGCTGAGAACATTGTGATCTGCAACTAAAAACACTTTGTAGGAAGAAAAACTTAAGACACTGCCAGCATTACCACAGCTGTGGAAGAGACAATATGAACATCAGTTGGAACACAGAATGCTTGGACAATGAGAGAAAAATTGTAACTACCACAGAATTATTAGATAACAAGTTATTACTGTGTATGCTGGTTATTCCAGAATGCAGAGTCACAATGATATAAGAATAAATTAGTCTGTTGACAAAATTATTTGCCCTTGCCCTTTTAAAGTAGGATACAGATCATTAATATTCTTGACAAACAATAGAATGCATAAGCTTTCAAGGAGAAAGTCTGCTTAACCAAATGAACATACCAACTGTAAATCTTAACCATCAAAAGTTAACTCAAAGGTTGCCTGAATCAGAGAGAACTCTAGCATCAGAATGCAGAAGCTGCCCACATTCCCTAAGTTTGATGAAACGCAAAATACGACAAGGAAGCAAAACAAATTGTTGTCTTCTAGGCACTGAAGTGCTTGCTATATGTAGATAATACAGAGAATGGGGGAAGAAGAATCTATTATTCATCACTGATTCTTTGGCTTCTGCAATCTCTTTACAAGTTTATTTTTGTAGGGGGACAAGGAAGGGAATTGATGTTTTCTGAATGTTAAAATCTTTCTACTTCCTTATTCACAGCTACTCAAAATAAAAAAGAACTTGGCCCAGTTACACATTTAGTGTTTTATTTCAGTATCTGATTTTTTAAAACAAAAAGGACATGCTGTGGGATGCCAATGGATACAAGTGTAAAAAACAAAACAACAACAACAACAACTGCATTTCATACATGGTATACCACATCATCTAGGTCACATTGATCAGCAGTTCTTTCAGTATGAGTAATACCTATGCATCTATTGTCTTTCTCATTCAATAGAAACACTACTGAACATCCTGATTTGTCCAGTATTTCAAATATTTAAGCTTTAATATTTAACATTAAAGTCTCTAGCAATTTAATATTTGGAATAGAATCACATCCAGATTTATAATATTTTTAACTGCCCCACAAAAAAAGTAAAGGTAACCTGAAAGTATGGCAAACGAGATGCACTTGTGTAAGCAAAATTCACAGCACTAATAAGCATTAAACACTTCAGTTATATAGAAGATACCACTACCATGCTCCATACATGGGTAACATATATCCCAAAAGCATTTGTTCCTAAATTCTTAAAAAGAGGCAAATGTGTAAATGCCATCCATTTCAAACATCTGCAGAAGTCTTCATGGAACCCTAATCCTGTTCATATGCTGTAGATTCCCAAGTGGAAAATGTTTATTAAAAAAAAAAAAAAAAAATTCTCCTGGAGATCTTGCATCTCATTGAATCAAATAGCTTAGCTTCTTCTAGAGATAAAATAGTGTTTTATTTTACCACTGATGCTGTTAAGCTACATCTGCAAATACACAATTCAAGACATACACGATACAACATGCCCTAGAGAGTGAGAATGACAAGCTGGTTATTTAAACACAGTTTCTGCAGTCTGTCCTAGTAAGAGGCCGGATTTGACTTTGAGGCTGAAAAGAGAAAGCCGCTAAAGATTTCTCCCTCTTCCAGAAGTGGGCTTTCTCCTCAAGACACCTTGACCAGCACAGCACTTTATACATGCTTTGCTCCCTGCTACAAGACAGCTACCACTTCTATAACAGAAAAATAAGAATGATCAGAACTCACTGCAACAGTCATGGCTGCAAGAAAGACAAAACAAACATTTACTCAGAAAAGCAAGATGGTGCTCATTCAACTAAATATTCTGGCTATTACAAGAAATCTGGTTAATTTATTCCTGAATTTCAAGGGCTTTTTGAAAAAAAAAAAAAAATATATATATATATATATATATTTATAAAGGTGAAGAAGTTAGCATTGGTCTGGTAGCATGTCCCCAGATAGGGGGAAAATACAGTCAACACTGAGCATACTGGAGAAGAGACAAGGAAACAGTTCTACAAAAACAAACAAGTGTTTATCGCATTGTTCCTCATGACAGTATCTTTTCTACTGCTTCAAAAAGCTCCAAGATTTTATTCAAGAAAATTATTTTGTTATTACAAAGATCATGCTGTTAAATTTTACACTTAAGAACACTTTCCTATTTATTACACTCAATTACTCTGAAATACTTATTGTCATTACTTCAGACAACCTTTGCAATGGCAGCAAAAGCTACATTAATTTCAAAACAGTGTCTCAAGTAGCTTTTTTAGCATATGAAAGTATAGCGGCTTTTGGATTCAAGGATTAATGGAAAGCCTCACAAAAAAAAAAAAAAAAAAAAAAAAAAAAAAACACAAAAAAAAAAATAAAAATTCACTTAAAGAAAAAAAAAAAAAAAAAGAAAAAAGAAAAGAAAAAAAAAGAAAAAATAAAAAAAAAAAGCTCAGGTTTCCTAGATAATTGACAAAGGCTAACAGCCCAAAGCTACCATCACCTGGCAGACAAACTCCCAAGTATGGGCGTAACTGATGCTTTCCCCCTGCGTCTTGCAGTAACTTCAGCTATACCCCAGCTCTTTCAGTAAGAGAGGTGGAGTAATAAGAAATACACAGTGTTAATACTGGACATAAAGATATACAAACTGAAGACATGAGGGAAACCTGTCAACATGAATAAACACAAGAACACCAACAGGAAATCCAAAAGAAGTTAACAAGTGCATTTGTAAGCAACCTTTTGCTTCTCTGGTGCGTTCAAAAAGATGCCCTGGTACAGGATCATCTATTTAACAGAAACAGCAATAAACAGTCTTGGTAGAATGATACTTACATGCCTCAGTCAAATCTCAAAAGATAAACCAGCTTGAAAAACGCAAGTACAAATTCTAGAGTGGTAAAAAGAATTCCAAACAAATTCAGCATCCGTTCTTTGCTTCTTGAGTTAGTCCATCACTCTAATTTCCAAATGCCTTCAAATAAATTTGTGTAGTCACATAACTATTGGAAGTTTACAAAAATTCACACTAAGCTAGACAAAATTTCACTTGAATAAATTTGCTATACAACAGATTAAACAAATTAAAGTTCAAAGTTTGTGATTCTGAAACTTTATAAAATCATAATTAGAATCAATATTGTTTCACTGGTTCCTGGAACATAAACAATGAAAACCATCACTGTTTGTCAGCCACAGAAAATAAATCCTAAAAGTGCCTTATTTCTTTTATATATATACACACACACACATCCAACAGAATCCTACTCTCCAGCTACTCTCTAGAAACTTCATAAAGAAATCCAGTTTATTCCAGACAGCCTGAACATAAATCTGTCAAGAAAAAACAAACAAACAAACAAAAACAGCTAGAACATTGTTTTCTCACAACATCATCATGTAAACATTAAATACAGGCACTCCAATTTGTTGCTAGAATCAAGGAGAAACCAGTCAAGCAATGCTGTACGTTTCAACCTTTCCCTAAAACTGTGTAATGGTTCTTGCAGCAGATGGGACACCACTGTTACAGATACACAAAAGGTCTTAAAGATAAGATGGCTGAACTGTTCTTTAAAGTGCCAGTATTAATTGGTAATTGATGAGGTAGGTAGGTAGGTTTTCTGTTTATACCCCCCCTTCTGCTCCCTGCCCCCTTTTTTTAAAAATCACAAGTCTCAAAAGCTTCACCTCTCATACAGATTCAACATAAAGAATTTACCATGACATTTGCTCCTGTTATGTTTACACACACAAAAAAAAAAAAAAAAAAGATGAGAAATAGGACATTACAGAACACAATTCTGGTTTTTAGCAGATTTTGCTCTGCATTTCTCTAAGAAACAGACCAGTTCCTTCCATATTCATCTTAAGCCTGTTGAGCAGTCAGGTTTTACAAATTTTACCTTCAGGCCTCTTTCAAACCTTTTCTGAATGTTTCCCAAGATACATAAACTAATTTAAATCCTCACACTTATGCATCTATTTGCATTCCAATGCAATGAAGGAAATCAGCTTCCCATCAAATTTATCCAATCATGGCACAAACCTTTTGCTTAAAACAGTTCTAAATTTAATCACAGCTTAGCACTTGGGGTAAAAGGCAGATATTGGAGAATTCACTTTTCTACAAAATATTTTCATGCAAAAGAACATCATTCATTTTGCATACAAACATCTACACTGTAATCACATTTTTCCAAAAAGAATCGGAGGTACAGGAAAGAGCCTGAATTCTCCCGTGTATATGTCATCCTCTGTTCAATAGTCAAGACATTTCCTCAGGAGATGGAGGAAGTCGCCATTCAACTGAGTCTTAAAGGCCTGTGGATACCCCAATCCCTTCGCTGTTGGTTATTAAGCTCCCCTGAGTTCATTACATTGGGAATTTCAATTTTACTCTGACAAAAGCCAAAACATCCTCCAATTCCCAAAGTAACTGGGAAGCTTTTTTCTTCCTCACCAATATTTATGCAGATTATCATTATTCATGGAATGTACCACTACCTTCCTAAAATAACATCCAAACATTTCTGCTCTGTAAGAATCAAGTGTTAAGATACTACAGTAACTTGCTGTTTTGATGTTTGCTTTCCCTTCTCTTAAGCCTCTCTGCACAATACAAATTCTGATGTGGAAGAATCTTTTCTAGATTTCTTTTTCTCCTACTTGCAAAAGTAGTTAGAACTCTAAATGTTTTATATTTATGTGCAGGAACATTTTTATTTATTTATTTTTTAAATGAAGAGAGGCCTAACACACTGTTTTGACAGCAAGCATTTAACCTGACATAGAAACTAATTCTGCAATAATTCTGGTCTTTCAGGGCCAGACACTAATTTAAACTGTCATCTCAGAATTAAAATTCTGTGATGTGCAAGCCATCACTCAGGACCATGTAAGTCCCTTCCCCTTGCAAGATCTGGGGAGGTTTGTTGCATTACAGCTTTCACTGTACAGGGAGCTGCAAATTCTCTATTATGCCATCCACGTCTCCACATTATGGAGACTTTCCTAGGGTTACAATTCATACCTGCAGAAAATGATAGGTAAGGCTGGTCCTGAACCCTGAAAATTAACCAAAGTTACAGTTCATGTTCTACATCAAATTAATCATTATTGCTTCTCTATGTTGTACAACCACACCTAGGTTCTGCATAAAAATTGAAAAGACACAGATGACTGGAGGTTTTGCTGTTGCTGAAAAGTTTCTTTAGGCATTTCTGATGGGTATATTACATATGTAAGAGAAAATAAACCTTTTGAGTTAAGAACACAGAGAAGCTCCTGGGAAGCAAACATGCTATTTGGTGTACACATCTCCCGTGCTCTCAAGTCTCAGTCTGAAAGTTTTGAATTTCAGTATTCCAAGGTGACCTAGCCAGAGGAGACAAAGCATCATCAGAACTTCAGGCTGTATGTCCTGAGTCATAAAAAGCAAGAGCAGTGAACATTCTCGCACGTACAATATCTCACAAGATACAGGAAACCTTGTGATATCCTTCAAATCCAAGTAACTTTTAATTCCAACTGAATTTTTCAATTCCAAGTCAAGTGTAACTGGTGTCCACAAAACATGGAAACACTGATAGAAATTGTTATCCCATTGAAAATTTCATATTATAATTATGATCATAATATTTCATTTACTTCGGTATTAGGCTTTCATAAAACAAATTTTGATCCCACATTATTTTTCTTCAATAATTAACTGTACTTCTGTTAGAATTAAAGTATGTATTAGCAGCTATCCAGCACACCCTTGCAAAACAGCTGTTTACTTTGAAGTGTGCAATGTCATGTTTATGAAACATATATAATACCTTCAGAGAGCCAAGTCAACAAGGAAAAACTGTGAGACACTGATGCAAATTTACAACTACTTATTTCTTCCTTAATACAGCACAGAGGTCTGCAAAAACTGAAATAGCACCTACGTCACTTAGTGCAAAATTTTTATTTATTTTTTTAATCTGTAAATTACCAGTTTACTCACTACTGGAATCATTTACGCTGGAAATTTCAAGTCAATAAATGCAAGATTTTATTTTTTTTTTCCACAAAAGAACAATACATGAAAGAGATGGATAATTTCAAATTTCATAGGACTTCCTTAACTCTCTACTGGTTCTTGAATAGTGTCTCTTTTATTTAATGGATAAAATGGCACAAGTCAAAGAACAGACACCTGTTTATATATATTTAAAAAAAAAAAAAAAAAAAAAAAAAAAAAAGAATTAGCTTTAAATACATATGATATTGGTTTGTTTTCACAGCCAAACACAAACAGTATCATGCTCACATGATGAATGTGACAGAAAAACTGAGAGAGGGAGGCAGGGCCGTGAATTAAGAAAATTGCCAGGAACACTTACCTACACTCACAGTTTACACATGGAATACAGGGGAGCAATCAGAGAGAGGAAACGAAGGTATTAAAGAGACCCAAGCTTATTCAAGATATTTAAAAGGAATTAAGCTGTTCAAAACAAAAAATTAAGTATAGTTCTCAAAAAAGTTTTAATGATCATGAAAATAATGAACATAAATCTACAATTTTCATAAAATCCAGGTTTTTAAAACCCCAGTGTTTATAATTTAGTATGACATAAACAGCAAGCATTTTACCAGGCTTTAGCATTTAACATTGCAGACCTAGAGGTGCTTCTAACTTCTAACTAAATGTTCCCACAGCCCGCATGACTACAAGGACTGAACCCTGCTTGTTGTACTGTGTTAGATGCGGCTGCCCTCTGCTGTCTGTGGCTCTCCCACACAGCAGTTAGGATGCACAAGTTTTGTAATTCAGTTGACTTTTTTCCCTTTTCACTTTACATATTCTTAACTGTATTCAAACTGTGCATGCACGGGTAAACAATCTTCTCCTGGAGCTACTCTTCAGTGCTAAGCATAAGTTGGACTTTACCTGCACATTATTACTATTCCAGTCCATCTTTCTAATCTGCTGCCTGTTCTGATTAAAACCTTGAAGTTTCCAGTTCTTTCCATCATTTTAACTTCTTGGGGCAGAAGCACTTTTCAGCTAAATTAATTCCCATGTAATACCATGGGCAGCATAATCTCAAGGATGTCCTGCTTCTCCCCAACAACTTCAAGAATACCATACAAGACCTCCTGATCAAAGAATATACCTTCAGCATCATGCAGTTTCTTTATCCTGTCTCAAGTCTTTAACCAGAACTCATTCAACAGGGTTGCTAAGGATATACTACGCTTGCATTTCATGGTAATGAAATTCTCCTCCAGTATTAAGTTTCAACAGCTTAGATAGATGCTAAGTATTTAAGTTACTGGTCTAATAAAACAAGTTCTCATTATTCACCATCTTCATGTTAGTCATGGTCTAGACATTTTTGAATGGGTCAAGAGGTCATGAACACAACATTGGAGTAACTGCACCCATCTGCTCATTCACTATGACAATGACTATTTCACTACATAAATGAATTCTGAAGTTGAACTATGATGCCTTAGAAACTGGAAAACACTATCCAATACAGAGAAGGGTTACTTTTTAATGGTTAAGATGAATCATGTGTAAGCTTTGAAATCCTACAAAAAAAAGTAATACAAGTTATTATAAAAAAGTTTATAGCCATCTGAAGTATAAAAGACTCAATGAGCCAACTATTCCATAGTTTGTTTTAAAGCTGTTCTGTTCTCTAACAGATTAGCTCTACTTGAGAGCACAAAATCCAGCTTCCCGAACTCCATACAAATGGCAAAAGCATACTATGAAAGAAAGGATGGGCAAACCCATATATACCATACGAAGTTCTTTGTATCTTACGGCACAACTGTATTTAAGTATACCTGACAAGTGTTGACAACAGTCTTTTCTTTTTGTTTAGTGTTAAAACAACGCTGATGAAACTGTAGGTGTTCACCCCTTAAAACATTTCCCAATTCCACTATCCACAAATGGAGGCATAACTTTCCGATTATGTAAATTTGACAAAAAAAAAAAAAATCACATTTTGTGGGAAGTGTTTCTGTTAATTTTTACTTTCAACATCTCCTTGCAAACAAACAAACAAGAAAGACAATGCCCTTTTCTCCTCTACTTCTTTTAGTAATATTCAACAACATTAAAAATAGCTGCACTGTTTGTTTGATTTTATTTGTAGTAGTTCTATGGGTAAACTGAGGAGCTAATACTCTGTGATGGTTTGGTCTGGCCTCCCTGACACAGTCTTACCAATACATACTTATCATTCAGTTGCTGTTTTCCAGAAAAAGCATACCAGGACAGCATCTGTCCATTCTACTTATATATCAGCCATAATGAAGTAAGCATTTTTTGAAGTATCAAGAATCACAGCAATGAATATATGTTTTTATTAATAACCTGGGCTCAGATTAGTGTTGCTCTCTGCTTTACAGAAGGTCTGGAGCACAGCTGTATGAACGCCAGCCTTTGGTGAAAAGCTTCTATTAGATCAAATCCATCACTGCAACATGCATATGTTGCAAATGATACCTTGCTTAGGTGGTATCATACTGCTCTCCCTAGTAGGATTGTTAATTTCTTTAACAGGATAACATGTCATTCAGATCCATTTCCCTTAATTAGCTGTACTGCAGACCTAAAATTTCAGCCCATCAGTAAGGGTATTTCTACTGAAATTTTAATAAAAACTGGTACTGCTCACACTAATCATCTCTTTACGCTGTCTTTTTTTTTTTTTTTTTTCCCAGTAACTTAAAACTCTAAGGTTTAAAGAGCTTCTATTAACAGTACAGAGCAATGGCACCTTCCCAAAAATAGAATTCAAGCCCAATTATTACTCAGAATTGTTGCTTTTTTTGTGTGTGTGCGTGTGTGTGTGTAGTTTTTTGTTTGTTTGTTTTTTAACTAGTGACAGTTCCAACAGCTATTAAATGTAACTCAGATACACCTTTTTCCCTGTTCTCATTGTAAAAGTGGCAGTCATGCAGGAGGTTCTCAAAATTAAAGAAATGGGATTATAAAAATCACAGAATTGACAAACGGCCTTTGGGCATACAGAGTACTTACGGTAGTAATTAATTTTTTAGTGTGACCAGATTTCGAAACTGACTGTGGATTTCTGGAAGCCACATCTGACTTCCTCTGTTCCAATACAGCAATTTTAGTCACAAATGAAACAGAACTTAGCATTCAGTCCTAAACTAGAACTACTTCAACACATGTTAAAACATGGATCTATACAACAGCTTAGCAAGAGCTTAACAGGGGTGTAACACAGGCCTGATCCAAGCAGGACAGGGAAGGCTGCTCTACCATAATACCATCTAACAAGCAAGAAGCTTCAGTCAGGCCTCCCACATTTCTATCAGCAACAAAAGTAAGGCCTTGGAGAGCTGTCGCTTGCTTGTCAGACTGCACTGAGCTCAGAGCATTCACAGCAGCCATTTCTCCAGTTCTTCTAGACACGAGCAATGGTCTCTCAACTGAGTAGTAACATTAACGAAACCCAGAACGGCCCAGAAGTTGCATAGTGTAACGCTCGTTCCTGTACATTGGTACTGGTATGCATTTAAGCAGGTTCTGCACATAAACAGGCAAGATATGTTCCTCCCGGGCCAATCAATTCTAGAAGAGTTTTAACATTATCCTTGATTACCTGAAGTACCAGGAAGAGGCATCATTTCAAGATTAACACAATTAAAAATGAACAAAGGCACTGGGACATGGGTAATATATGCACAAAAATGTAGTTTACAACACAGTAGTTTTAATCCACGCTATAAGAGTTGTTTAATCTTATCCATTTTGTTTTTATAATAGGAAATATCTTTACAGGCTTGAATGTTTTCCTCACACATACAAGACCATGTGTACCTGTGATTTCACAGACAGGCCTGTATTCATATTTAGTCAAAACAGTTACCAAATGAAAGTTGTAAATACAGCAGCAAAACATAAGAATACTATGTCAAGAGAAAAGAATGTAAAGTTAAAACTACATTGAGGCTGGAGTTCTGGGCAACAAAGCAAAGTAATCATACATGCAGTAAGTGCAAGAAAAAATAAATTACTACAGGGCAGAACCAATACCTTTACAGACAGTGGTACTGTAGATCATTAGTTATAGGCATTTCTTACCTAGTGCTACAGAAGATAATTGAAACAGTGATGACACCAGCTCCTGCCCAGAGACATTCTTTTTTCCATTACAAGGGTTATTCTTTCCAAGGGTGACCTCTTAGACGTTTTACATGTCACATGAATGTTTGAGCAACTGAACTCTGCTTAGAGCTTTTTTATTTTAAAAACCACAGTTTTAATATTAAAATACATTTATATTTTATAGTATCTTAAAACAGCAGCTACATGCAAAGTTGTAAGTGAATTAAATTTTAAATTCCTAATGAATTTTAATATTGTGTCCTTTCAAAATGTAAATAATTTAGTATTTTCATAAGCTAAAACCTATTTTTTTTGTATTTTATGCTGCAATTAAAAGACCCATAATTTATTACTCTAGCATCATTCAGCTTTTACTTTTTAAGAATCACTCCCCCTCCAAATTAGGAAGAGTTGTATAAAAAGACATTCAACAAGCTGTTGCTGATGGCACAAGGGAAGCTACTATGAATTCATGTTGCAATTCCAGATGCTAAGTTAAAGAAATAAGTATATGGTACATGGGTACATATGAGTTAACATGCAGTTCCTATAGCTGACCTGAGAACTCAACTGAGAGAAATTCTATGAGGACCATGCTCTATTGGAAACAGAGTTGGTACTAGAGCATGCCTAAATTACTCCTGCAATGCCCAACAAGGAAAATTAAAAAATGTTCTTTCTCTATTTATTTTTCTCTTTCCAGTTAGGCCAATTTTTATGTGGGCATTGCTGCCACCATATGGCCAAACAGCTGAACTTTGCCTTTTGCAGATAGTGCACTGCTCAACAAGCTATTACTCCTACACTTACAAGAAGCCCTCTCTTTTCAGCTTTGTGTTCCAAGCTCTCAAAGTCCAACCATTGTTCACTGATTTCCCAAATTGCTTCTACCTAAGAGATGAATTAGAAAGAACTCATAGTATACTGAACCCACTGACAGCCTCTTCCTATCACAGAACATCAGCTATAGAAACAATTACATGAAACATTCACAAAGACAACAAAATGTTACAAGCACCAGTTCAGTTCACTGCTAAGAAAACATAAGAAAAGTCCTAGAGATGTTCAATACCCCTGGAAGTGGTGTGTCACAAAAGGCTGCAACAGTTCTTTTCTGGAAACACCCTCCTTAAAATATCTTCTCAGAAAGACTACTTTGAGAAAGTTAAGACTGAGCACTTTGTCCTGATACTTGCAGAGGTTTAGCAACCTGAGCAGCTTACTCATACTGAACCTATATTGTGAGTTTATTTTGAATTAAGTTTAACTTCTCATAGACTACAAAGCAGGAGTCTACATTCATTCCTGTTTAGTAGCTTGCTTCATTATTTAAGTTTTAAAATATTTACCTGTTAAGAATTTTTTAGTTCTGCAGCACCTCACCCGGTAAACTCCTTTAAACAAGTGCCAAAGTTACCACAGAAATATCAGCATATGCCATAGTAGTGGGATAACTGATAGTAATTAGTTTAAGATAATAATTATTAATAATTAATAATATTAATAATCATAAGGCAATGGTTTTAACTCCATACATTTTGGAATAAGGCTTTATAGGTCCAAGTAACTCAGGAGCCCTCTTGTAGAGTTTGACCCTGACTTCCACACATTTAAAATATTCAACGTTTAAAATAACCCAGAGAATGAGCTAGTCATCAGTAATTACTACTTTAGTACCTTCATCCTTTCCTTAGATAATCAAAGATACAAGTTAGTTATGCAGCTTATGAACCTATATGCATGCAGATCTGCCACCTTTATTTGCACAACCATTTCACCTGTTAAGTTTCCAAAAGGGAGTGGGGAAAAATAATCATATAACATACGATGATATGTACTATGCATCATTTTGACGAGGCCAGCAAGAAAGTCAAAATGCCCAAAGGCTACCTTGAGAAGGCTATGAAGGAGCATATAACAGAACAGCTCAGCCAAGTCAATTACAATTTAAGGCAATTAAATAGTCCCCGCCTTCCCTTCCATACAAGTCAAGAAAGAGGTGAACACACTCACCTTTTTTGCTCTTTGTGCTATATTAGGTGTTCTAGTGAGAAGCTTTTCAATCAGATATTCTCTATTCTGCAAAACCAACATTTCATAAGTTAAAAATCAATACAAGGAAAAAAGAAAAATCATGTAGATTTTAAGGCAGAGCAAAATTTACTTGTAGGGTTAAACATTTTACCTTGGCTTTCTGGAAAAATTTGCATTTTAAAAGTTCTGCTGCTGTGGGCCTGAAAGATCAATAATAAATTAGAACAGAAAACAAAGACCCCTCTCAGTGAATACAGTACAGGACGTTAGTTAAATGGTACGTCTCTAATACTATTGAATTAGTACTGTATGAATGGGGAAATGAACAGCAATAGCTACTGAATTAATTCATACATACTTACCACACAAGAAAAAAACATTTCGCTATGGCAAAGATACAATAAATAAATAAAAAAACACCACACAAAAAAATCAGTATCGAAGTCGTCAGTTTTCACCCTCTTTCTTTCAATGCAAATATATTTCACCCTTAATACAATGGGACAAAAAAGAAAAAGTCAAGTAAAACATGCTTCCCCAAGTGACTCCATGAATGCAACTAAACTTTCCTCCACAGCAATGAAAGGGTAATTCCATTTTCCAAATAGTACCATTATACCTGCTAATTGCATTCTTTCTTTAGTAATGCAAGCAGGTAGGTATTCACAAGAAACCGTACTGACACTATTAACTTGATGCAAAAACCAAAGAATCATGAGGTGCATCATCCGACTAAACAAATACCAATTCAACAGTTGTAAAGTCAAAACCTACACATCTCACATTTACTTGCAGGTAGTTCTGTTCAAGCCTATTTCTTCCGATCATCTTCAAGTTTATATTTTTGAAGTTTCCAACAGATTTTCATAATCTTACTGCTAGTGAAATGATTCCAATAAAGGGATTTGTCCCTCTAGCTTCAGGGATCTAAAGCTACACATCCAGAAAAAGCCATACTGTGGTACTGAAGCAGACTGGAGAGAAAGAGAAGCATCTCTTGGGATGAAATAAAATCCTTCAGGTCTGGGGTTTTGTTTTGTTTTGTTTTAATCCTTTCTATTAGGAACCAAGGCCCCTACCCAATGCTGATTTTGATATGGCTAAATCTAGGGGAGCTGGAATCTCCAAGATTCATAATTTCCAAATGAACAGAAGCAACATCTGCTGTGGTTTTTCATTTGAATTATAGCAACAGAGTGGATACAGCTTAGATTAGATAAGACAGTGGAAAGTTTCCATATGGAAAAATAAAAGAACAAAAAAGCAAAATCTGAACTAGTTAATTTCTCTGAGGACAGATCTGAAGAGGAAGTGAAGAAAAACAGGAATGTATCCCAGCTCTCTCCTGCTAGAAATAATGAAACTGCCCCTGTCATCAACAAAAAGCATTCAATTTAGACATAAGACAGTAGTTCCAATGAGCACTTGTTTTTCTCCCACTCCAAAGCACCTGACTCTAAAATAATGGAGTTCTTATCAGTGATACTGTGAAAACCACCAAGCCTGCCTGTAATTCACACAAACCTTGGAAGGGCAAAATGGAAGGGGAACCTTTTAAAAATCAGTTTCTGCATCGAGTTTTCAAGTTCAACCTCAAATCAACTTTAAACTTTAAGACAAATCTTTGTGACCCAGCACTATTCTCTCTCAACAGGGATATGCACAATTAAAAGCCAGATTCTTGGTAAAGTCTTAACCAAACTAGCGTTCATTGTTCCACCATTATTTATACCAGACACTTCTGGACAGGTCTGAAAGTGCTTTCTTGGCCTGTTATCCACACACGCTTAAGAGTGAATTACAGCCAAGGACTGTAACCTACACATTTTGCACTGAGGAGAGAAATACTCATGTACAGAAGCCCAAAAGAAAAACATCATAGCCTGAGAGACAGTGTAATGCCAGTCAGAGAATTTGCCAGAAAGAGCAGTATCCCACAATTGATACAATGACTATGGAAGTATCTCTAATACAAAACTAACTTCCAGCTATGACGAAACAAAATGTACCAATAACCCCACAACATAAGAACATTCTCTATCAAGTTAAGAGCAAGTGGCACATATATCTCATCACCTATACGCTGGGCTAGTTGTTCAGATCAATCTAGAGCATGAAGATACTATATGTGCTAGAATACTACTGCTTCAGCACTGGTATCAGGTAACTCTTGGCATTGTATATTCAAGGAGAGAATGAAAGCCATTTTAATTATGTACTTGTGTTTTCCTATTCATTTAATCTTTCCCTGAAAATTGCTGAACATAGGAAACTTAAACTTCAGAGAAGAGAATCATAGAATGGTTTGGCTTGGAAGGGACCTTTAAAGTTCATGTAGTTCCAAACCCACTGGCATGGGCAGGGAATACCTTCCACAGGATCAGGTTGCTTATGACCTTGAACACATCCAAAGAGGGAGCATCCATTTCTCTGGACAAAGATTATACTTGATTATCCAGATGGATTTGCCAGAACAACATTTCATTCTGATCCATAAGCAGCCAGCAAATTGCAGTGCTAAGCTTAAACAATTAGGACTTGATACTAAGACCAACTGGAAGGAACTGGGGAATCTGAAAATAGTACATAAATGACCTTTCAGTCAAAGCAGAATTTGAAGAATTTCAAGAATAAAGATCTTACCATGCAATTATTATTTTTTTTCTTAATTATAATTTATGTCTGGTATTACTTCCAGTATTGCTGTTGTTACCCTTGAAATTTGACTTGCTTCATGCCTTAGACTTAATACTAGTGGAACATTAGCAAACGAAGAACATACCATAATAGACCTAATCACACTACTCAATCAGAATTGCTCTTTCAGACCATAATCATTTTTTTTTCCCCCAGAAATGTCAGCTGCGAAAGTTTTAGAAAAGTGCTATATTGAACACCCTCAGGAAATAACGTTAATTGGAATGTGCCTCTTCCACCTCTTCAGCAAGACACCTACGAAAATAGGTCTGCGTAAAAACGAATAAAGGATAAATAAATGAATTGTTCTGGGAACCGGAAACCTCAGCAATATTTCTGAAATAAATGTTTAACATTTTCATTGTCTTGGCTACCCCATTCAAAAAATACAGCAAGAAGAATCAAAACACATAGATAATTGCCTACAATAACGTGAGGATCTCTAAACAAGCTCAGAGCATCCCACTTCAAAATTACAAAAATATCTCAAAATAAGTAATTTTCTCTGGAGATATTAAAGTTAAAAAGCAATACAAAGCTCAAGACTTTGTTTTATTTATTATTTTAAAGGCCAAGAGGTCATAATGTCTGGTTACCAGTAGTTCTGTTTGATCAACCTGAACAGTCTTGTTAGATTACGGAAAACAAAGATTTATATCTTGCCTCCAATGAGAACATAAGATATAGAGCAAGGCGTTTTGTTTGATCAGAACAGCATATTTAAATATAAGCAAATTAGGTTTAAAAGCTAGAATAAAACTTAAGTGACAATTCAGAGGCAATTTCTTCTCCCCAGATGAAGATATTGAAGGTTAATATTACAAAATTCAAATCATATGCTTAAAGGTGCTGTTTAAATATTGGAACCCTAAATAGTCTGTACATTTTAAAAAAGTAATTCCACTGTGCGTGACAATAATGACCTACCTTTTGAAAGGATCTTTTTGAAGGCATAATGAAATCAATTTTCTAAAGGATTTGCCATACTTTTTCATCATCTCCTTGTCCTCTACACCTGTCTCTAAAGTAGGAGGATCATTTTGCAAGGTCAGCATCAACACCTACAGAACCCCAAAAAAAATTGTAAGCAAAACCAATTCAAAACATGCAGAAAATAAATGATTAAATACTCTTCAGATATTTAGATATCTTGATTTATTACTTAAACAAAGTAGTGCTAACCATCACAACAGCATTTCTATGCAATCCTCAGAACAGCAAACAGTATAACTGATTAAAAAAAAATAGTACATTAAAAATAAAGAATATATACATCACTTTAAAATTCCCCAAATAGATGAGACCAAGCGGTCATTATACTTAAAATGTTGTGCCCAGGTGTTGCATCCTTGGACAGTGGACTTGTGAGAATAATGTGAACACATACGAGTGAAACAGAAAAAGAGGAATAGTAAGCAAGGCTACTGCAATCAACATTTCTGCTGCACAGGTCCAAAAAATACATGACACTTTGGTGAAACACTGCAACTGCAACATTTAAAGTATTTCAGATATAAATGCAGATCTTATGCCTGAATAATAAAATATATTTTTCTAGGATGTTATAGTAATAATAAAAAACATTTATTCCTTCATCAGCTATATTAGACACCATTCTACACCTTTTCAGAAATACTGCTGTGTACAGCAGTTGCTATAAATTTAAGCATCTTAACACTATATAGGATGGTGTATCTTCCCAGTTCTGAACTTTTAAAATTTTTAATTACTCTAGGCAAAATAAACATCAGCCACAAGCTTCCCCCCTTTCTCCCAGCTTTTTTTTTTTTTTTTTTTTTTCTCCCAGTAGGCTTGCCTACTAGGCTACAAGCTCTTCTCCAAGCAAAGGCACAAAACTAATTTCCAGAAAGCTCTTAGCTACTACCATTATTTTATCATAACTAGTGGGGGGGGGAAAAAAAAAAAAAAAAAAATCACTTAACAAATGCCCAAACTGAGGAGACACTTTTTCAGAAAACCTTTATATCACCCTATTTTAAAAGCCAGTAGGCACAAAAACATAATCAGAAAGACAGAAGAAATCAAAAAGAATGTACTATATACTTTTCTACCTTCAACAGAAGTACCATGTTTATTCTTTTTATTTCCTCAAAAGTGAATGAAGCAACACATCTTAAATGCTAATAACAAAGGCCTAAAAGCCCAGTTTCATAGGTCCGTGCCTTGCACATCAATGCTCTCACACAGCTGCCTACGCACCATCACCACCACCACCCACTTCCAGCATCCACCAAGTTGCTCTACTTGTAGTCATTTGTCAACAGAAAAAAAAAATTGCAATAACCAAAGAATGTTAAAGACAGAACAAACTGAATCCTGGAACCCTTCGGATCTAATATAAAGTGACAGTTACTTTCATAGGAGGATATTTGTGATAAGGTGCTGCTCCTGTTGCTAACTCAATGGCTGTTATCCCAAAACTCCACATATCAGCCTTGAAGTCATAACCTCGCACCTGGAATAGAGCCAGAAAGGAAAAACAACGTAGTGATTTCTCAAGTTATAAAAATTAAATATTTTATTTTTATTTTTAAATGTTTGTAATACCTGCTCCATCACTTCAGGGGCCATCCAACATGGAGTACCAACAAACGTTTTCCTTACTTTGTTACGAGTCACATCACCTCCTGTAGCTAGAAAAGCACTAACACCAAAATCTGGGGAATATGAAAAAAAAAAGTTATAACCACTTGATCTACCAGTAACAAAGCAAAGGTTTCATACAGTAGAAGTGAAGTCAACTCATAAAAGTCAACTCTCTTTCATACGAGAAAGTTGGTATGCAGAATAACAAGCAGTTACAAGGGAAAAACCTAAAAGTATTTTTGCAAATAAAAAGACAGAAGGCAAAATCCAGGTTACAAATCAGGTACCTATTCTTCAAAGATGAAAAGAGATTTTACTTTGTCAAGGCAAAAACACGTAACAAGGAAGAATATCAGCCTTTGGACACAAAGATACTGAGTAAATTTTAAAGTCATGTATCATTAACCAAACATCCTAAAACTGGACAACCTACAGCTACAACTCTCCAATTAAAAGCCAACAGGAAAACTCATATCTATTGTCCTTAGGCAAGCCTCATATCCCTTGTTCTTTTAATTTAGCCACTACTTTTTTTTTTTTATCACTGCCTTTACCTGCTATTTGTACAGAGCCATCTTCACCCAGAAGAATGTTGCCAGCCTTCAAATCTCTAGAACGTACAAATAAGTTACTTTTATGTAAGATGTAAGAAAATACCAAAACTTACATTTTATGAAGAAAAAAACACATCTTCATATTACATAGTTTCACAAGATGGTATTTGAAAATGTAAAAGGCAGGAACAGGGATTGAAGTATTACAATAAAACAGTGAAGAATAAACTCCAGCTGCATCTTTGTGTACAGCCACCCAAATCAGCCTTGATATAAATTGAGTAGAATTCAAGGATACATTTTTAGAATAAATATTTAGGTCCAACTGTTTTACCTCCTTTTATAGATGTAACTTCACAAATGGTTTCAGAACTTTATAGCAAGAATTAACATTTTCTCACATTGAAATGCACCACTAATGAAAAAAAAGTGAAAAAAAAGTTGTCTTCTTTGATCTCCTGAGAGATCAAATGGTAAATATAGTGTAGATTTCTACCCAATTAAGTTATTAAAGCTCTGAAATAGCAACCACATTTTTCTAGTGTACTTGGATTAAAAGTTACTTAAACTGAATCTGTCAAAAATACACGTACTTAAATGTCAACTACCTATCCATAACACACTACTCATGGATAACATTTAAAAAAATACTTTCTAAAATAGAAATGTACATCCCATTCTTAATGCAGAAGATAGATAAATCTTTCATACAGAAAATGCCATGAATATTAAGAATTTGAGCAAACATTTCCAGGATTTACTGAAAGTAATTAACACTTCGCTGTTGGAAACTAACATAACCTGCTGCCTTATATACAAAGGAGAGTACACTAAAACAACAAAAGAAAATCCCTTCATTTTTGAAACATTTTCAACAGGAAAATACTGCTTAATACAGTGTTCCCCAAACTGCCACAGCTTTCACCTACAACATACATAGAGAAAAGAAATGCACATTGTATTCTTTTGAAGAGGACTTCTGTAGAATTACAGTTCATAAATTAGGTATTATAAGAAGAAGAAATCTTATGTGTAATAAGGAGCTTTATCTTTAAGTTCCTTTAAAAAGATGCAAGGGGAATTCCCAAATCTGACCTGAAAGGGTCCCATTATCCCTAAAAGCTAATGAATGTTCCTTCTGCAGCAGTATCAGTGTAATAAAAGACTACAAATTAAGTTTTGTGGCAGATCTTTGGAATTCCAGAACAGAAGTCAAGTTAACTGTTCTTTATTTCTCAATTTATCTCAATTTTCTCTCTGCAAAATGAGGAAACAGTTCTTGATTTACATCAAAGGCAGCTCATTTATAAGATGAGACTTTAGTAGTACACAGAAAGAACCATTACTGTGTTATATCCCTGCCACCACCATTATCAGTTCTGTCTGCAGTGAAACTTTTGTGGTTGTGAATTTTTTGTGATAACACTCCCTCATAAAGGCCAATGCTAGAAACAGAGAGCCTCGTCTTGGCATCTTCCTTAAAAGGCAAATTCACCTCAGTAAAATTAATTAGCGAGGTCAAAGTACAGCACTTCCAATTTCCAAAGTGGAAGCAACCTCCTGATCACTACAACAAGTATGTATAGACCATACTGGGGGGTCTACACAATTTATACCAAGGTAGCCAGTAGAGAGAACATATTGAACGTAATAATCACTTAGATACATATACGTCAAGTAGCAGATCCATAATATCAGACCTGGCTTCAAGTATGGTCATATAGAGACACCTGTAGAATTGTACACTACTAATTATCAGGAAGCAGTATTTATGCAGCAGTGCCCAAGTGCCTAAGATAATGTGTTTACTGTGCAATACAATACACAAATATAAGCCACAGACCACACTGCAAACTAAAGTCAGATTAAATATCAGGAGTACCAGCAGTTACAGGAGTATAGACCACAGTTTTGGCAGACTTAGTGCAGCACAGGCTTAACTTAGCTATAAAAGGGATGGACAGAATAAAGACTAAACAAGTATGAAGTATAAGAGACAAACCACAGTCAAGATTACAGCATCTGCCTGAGCAATCTAATTTAAAAATTACTGACCATATTTACAGTATGTGAAATAGCCAATACAATTTGCTTTACCAAGCAACTGCAGCTGACCAGTATCAACACCCTATACATGCAACTTAGAAAATGCTTTTCACTGCGTACATGCTCCTACCTGTGAATTTGCCCATTCCTGTGTAAATAGTCTAAACCTTCCAAAACTTCTTTAAGAATTGTAGCTATTATGGGTTCTTCAAGGACACCGTTTTTGTGCTCACCTCTATTGACAATGTACTTTATTATATCAAGCATTGAACCTATATTGCAGATCCAGGGAAGAAAGAAAAAGAAAAAAACATACACAGCATTATCATTTTGTATTCTTGAAAGTCATTTCTTCATTCTTCCCTTGTTATTGTAATTTATATCTTCAGCTAATGAGCTCTCAGAATAAAGCGAACTATTACCTTGTTCAAATGAGAAACAAAGGAATGGATTTTGTCAAGCATACCGTAACAATGATCCATTAGGAAGAAACGTTTGCTAAGCTAAAAATTCAGGACTAATCCAGATTTAGACAACAAGCACACCAAACATGTTTTTATTATCCACCTTAAATTATACTTCATGAGTTTATGATATAAACATCCATCTGCAAGACTAGGAGATATTCTTTGCACACAAATGATGACTACATTTTTAGTGACATGCAGTTTGACATTGAACTTTGGTTACTACTAATCTCAAGGAATTTAATAGCAGTATCTTCTTCCCGTCCAAGTATTTTTTCAACACTTCACAGTACATCAGGGCCTCACTTCTGTAAGCCAGAAGCCTATTCAGTTTAGTCCCTTTTACTTCTTTCAGAACCACATACCATTTTTGTACCATTAACTATCACAAGAAAAACTGCAAAGGGTGTTCAGTTAGCTTAAGCAACAAAAAGGATGTGATATTTATAAGACCTGTCCTAGGAAGAATATTCGTTGGATAAGGAATGAGAAATAGCAATTATAAAATCTTTACAAAAATAGAAGGAATTTGTAACTCAAAAAAAGGCCACATTGACAGGTATCACTTAATTCTCATCATTAATTTTCCCTACATAGCATTAGTTTATTTCAGTAATTCTTAGTATGCAGTATTAATATACATATGTAGCCTTTTTAAGCTTGTACATTGCTGTTATAACATTTAGCATGTCTAGGTCCTCAAGATTCATCCCATATAGTCTCTCTTGCCTTCTCCTTACTTGGTTTAGGTCAATTAACTCAAAGAACACACATTAGAAAATTCATACAATTTCCTTGCAGCTAAACAAGTAAAACCAGTAACTTACCCCCACTTAACAGCTTCATAACCAGCCAAAGCTCATCCTTCACCACAAAAGATGTGTAATAGGTCACCACATTGGGGTGATTGCATTGACTCATTGCTTGAATTTCTTTCTGTAAGAAATACAAAGTCCAACGTAACATGGCCAGATATCGGTTCTGCTTGTGTAAAGTGAAAGTTTAATTCCAAAGTGAAATACTGTAACAGAACTGAAATATGCAAAGAATATGCCTCAAGGCATGAAAACATTTCAATTTTACCTATAGATCTACATTCAAGACAATACTTATTGCAAAGAACATGAAGGATGCTTGGCCAGGAGATACAGGCATAACTGCATCAGTTTTCTTCTGATATCAGCTGAGAAATTATGTTTAAAGTCCCACAATGAACAGTGAAGAATAAGCCCACTCCAAGAGCTGAAGGTGTGGGAATAGACTGGACAACAGAACACAAGGAGAGATTAAAGCCTACTGCCTTTCCTGTTCAAAAGGGATATGAAAATACAATGGGAGCAGGAGGGAAAGAAGGAAGGAAGTGGTAGGACTAAATACACATCTACACTGGCTCTGTTTACTGTGAGATGGACAAATGGACCACAGTCATGCAAGCAAACAGCAGTAGAATAGGAAAAAGCAAAGTTACTGACTGAAAGTCTGAGGAAACAATTGAGCAAAGGAGCACACAAGCACTAACAGATGCACAATGATGCAGCATTACCAAATATCACTATCTACGACACAGCTGTACATATTAAGAATGACAACCTTGTCTCTTCTTTTCAAGTAGAGCCCTTTTCTAGTTAATCTTTCACTTAACTGTTCTGTTATCCCTTTCTGGCTGTTCTCGTTGTTCTGCCAAACCCCAATGCCTTTAAACCTCCTTTGTATTTGAGGATTTGACGTCACAGCAGCTTAAGCTCCTACAGCCCTACCTCCTTCTCCCTCTCTGCCTCCGGCCACACAGCCCTGAACCATCCCTGGCACCAGAGCATGTGCTCCTGGAGAGAGAGCCATTCCAGGAGCCAATCCATCTCTGAAAAGCCACTGCTTTCTGGTGGAATCATGCTACACTGATTCAACAGTGCTCACTCAAGGCAGGCACTATGGCAGTCCCAGTTAGGTGAATTACAGCTACCACAGAGGCAGTTTTCAACTTTCAGCCTCATTTCAGCGACTTTTTCATAGACTGGAAGGGGGGGGGGGGCAGCGTGGTGTGTTATTTTCAATGCATTCAAGATCACAATCTCTTTACAATAAAATGTTAATTATGCTATTAAAATCTGATTTAATCTCATGCCTGTTGGCAATTAAGTCAGGCTGTAGTCTGCCATACATTTCAGCTAGTAAGGTTGTCAAGTCCTCCTCCCGAGGTAACCTCTCAGCCCTGAACCACAGAAAGATGAATGTCTGCATAGCCATGCAATGAGCCTAGCTGAGCAAATTACAACACTGTGTTTTGGGTGATTTTTTGTTTGTTTGTTTTCTGGGATTCAACAGGCAGCAAACAAAAGAGAATAAATATATGTGGGGTACATTTCCCTTTCCCAGGAGATCTCAAAGAAAAGCCAAATCATTGTCTCTGCCTCAGGTTCTCAGTTCAGCTATGCATACCAAAACCTTACCTTAACTCTCCCATTCCATATTACTCTTTCATACCTTCTACTGGTTTATTGCTTTCCTATGCTGGTAATGTAATGATTGCTCATGAAGTCTGCCTGCCACTGCTGGACAAAAATACATCTCAACTGTTTTATTAGCACATGAAAAATGCAGAAGTATAAATAATCATCTGTAATAAGCTTCCCAATTTAACCCAAAAATGCTTCAAATGTTTTGGCTGTCTGCAACAACTGGTGGCAAAAACTGAGCTATCACAGTAACCATGGCCAAAGGTACGTTGTGTCACAGCTTTAGTGATTTCTTCCAAACAAGTCTTCACAAAACAAAGTAGCAAGCACCCCATGAGAAATAAGGGATTAAATTTTAATGGGGAAAGTATTAATTTCAGATGTTTAATTCTGAAGAGCCTCTATCCCATACAGTAATCCTCCATAAACTTCACTTATTTGGCTGAGGCCCATGACACACACAGGTGGGAAACGTTTACTTAAAATACACAGTCTGAGGAAGAGTTCATAGCATAGCATCCAGGTGAATGCCCAGGAGCACTCTTCACATTCACATCACTTTAGACATTTGGCAGCACCAAAGCCATAGTGGCATTTAAAATTTCAAGTCTTGCCCTCAACCCTCTGCTTCTGTGCTTCTCCCTCCCTGTGCTGTGTGTGCACTGCATCAGCAAATGTGTCCAGGTTAAAAACTAACTTATTTTCAGCCAGGTTATTTCTGATCCAGTTTCACTGATCAGCTGCAGAAAAATATGTCAGCCTAAGGGCAGGTGGGTGACGCCGCAATAAGCAACTGCAAGGCAACTACTTTCAGTGCTAAGCTGCAGCATTCACAGGACCCAGGTTCAGCTCCAAGTAAGCCAGCAGGTGACTGTTCTGTGGGTGTTTCCTGAGGGACACAACCACGTTGAGGAACTGGACATACTATGTGAGGGGCTCCTCCACACAGCCCACCTCAAAGGACTATCAGACCAGAACTTCAGCCATTCTAGAAAAATGTACTCTAATTTCTTGGTGAAAGAGACAGTTATCTGGAAATGTCTCTGTCAGGGCCTTTAGGTAAAAGGCTCCATTTCACTCTTATTGAACAGCTTCACACGTTCCATATTTATCTGACAGTACTCCACTGTAACAGCTAAGCCTTGTAATGGATTCAGGCGCTCCCCTTCATGACATGCAATGCTTAGCTACTATCTAAAAGCCAGTACACGATACACAGTAGGCTTACTGCTGTAATAAACATACAAGCAGTATAAAACAGCATTTTCATGCTATCTGGACTCTCATCTTTCCTAGAGTGCAGAGAGTAAGCCATTCTACAAGAGGGCTTTTTTTGTTGTTTTACTTTTATTGTTGTGGCAGGTTTTTTTGTTTGTTTGTTTTTTGGGGGGTGCTTGTTTTTGTTTTTTTTAAGATGAGCAAAAGAGATGGAAGAAGATATTCTGTCAGGACAATACTAAGGACAGGAACTTCTTCCTTGGCTTCTGAGGTTAAGTTACATTTAGCACACAACAGTGAGAGCACTGGACGTTGCAGGAAACCAAGCATTGAATTTCAGGAGTTGGGCAGTTTGTGTGTAATGTTAGTATTATTTAAACCCCTCCCCCATTGCTTTTCTATTTTAATTGACACTGGCCCAAATCCTAAGTCTGTTTATGTGGACATCAGGCTTGCTGCATTTTCTACTTCGCTGAAGGCCATGTAGCTGAGAATGCGAGGGAGGCCTTTGCACACCCATCCATAAGCACTTACCAGCAGGATTTTTCTAAAACATCATGTTCAGATGGCAGTTTTAAAGTATCCCCATACTAACCAAAACTGATCAGAGTAAGTGATCGAAAACTGAGCAGACTCAAAAATGTTAACAGCAAAACAGGAGAGCATTTTAAATATTTAATCAAGTGAAACAAAAATGTTAGCTCAGGTGTAACCAGAGTTGTGAAGGCAAATGGTTCCTTGTCCAGAATAGCATGTTTCTTATAAAAGAAATTTTAAAGTCTGTATTATGACTGAGTCAGAATAAATATACTTTCACTGAAAAAATAATTTTGTATGTTTAGGCATGCATGTGTTTGTAGAAAAATACAGAAGTATAAAAGAAGTCATATGACCTTTTTTCCCTACCCTTCTAACCAGGGATTGAGAAAGACAGAATTTACGTTCAGCTCAAAACAGATTAACAAATAAAAGAAAAAAACAATCTTAACACAGAAAAGCAGAAATTAACATGTTAAAAAAAAAGATGGTATGGACAGTTGTCTGTACCAGAGGAAAGCAATATGCAATAATTCAAGAGCTATTGCCTCATGTATCACAGTGGAGGCATCTCAGCAGTAAGGACACACAAGTACTTGCCAAGGTAACTATGTACAATGTGGTTTGTAACTGTAGTCATCTCTCTGCACAATCTGGGTATCTCTTGCAGAGTTTTGACCGTTTTGTAGTTTGTGGGTTTTTTAATCCGTTGTGACTTTAATTCTTAAATCCCATTATTAGCTCAAATTCTGATGAAGATGAATGTTTGACCATTTAAAATATATTAGTTAGTATTTTTAGTTTTAGAGAAGTGTTCTCACTACCACAATCTTCTTTAAGAACAGAACAACATCCCATACAAACTGTTCCATAAACTGAAGGCAAATGCCATCAATCACCAGGGGAAGAGCATTTTGGGTCCTCCACCGTAAACAAGCTATTTTATCTGAAGAAAACTGGATGGACCATACCCTCTGTATCAAATTCAAGATATCTTTTGCACTGGCAATTCCCTGCTGAGGAGATCATTTCCTTCAGAGGCAGGAATTTCTGCATTAGAAAAAGCCCACAGTCTCTAGGCAGTAGTATAA
Organism: Nettapus auritus; assembly: GCA_011076525.1. Lineage (NCBI taxonomy): Eukaryota > Metazoa > Chordata > Aves > Anseriformes > Anatidae > Nettapus > Nettapus auritus. Next base: position 19,857,639 of record CM021771.1, on the reverse strand, counting down.
CCTGTGGAACAGAAGAGAGTGTTCTCACTTTTAGAATGGTTCTGTCCTTCAGTTCTTGTTATGCTGCCTATACATAAATAAGCGATTATCTTGTAAGCACCTGATCAGGAGCAATAGAAAGCAACAGTGTTTGCTTTTTAAACAAGTTTTGTGACTTTGGATTACCATAACCAGTGCAGAGGAAGAACTCTTTTAGTCCCTTTTACAAAGGGCATCTTTTAGGTCCCTCCCTCCTCTGATCAGTGACCCAAACAAATAACATTCCTCAAGTGGTTTGTTATGGCCTATCAGATAAACGTGTGTTATTAGCTGTAACAAGAGCTTCCTTGTGTAGCTGGTAGTGTAGCTGTTCTTAGTTTTCCCCACAGAAGGCAGTATGAAATACTCTACTACATTTTTCCACTTTTGGTGCTTTAGATGTTAAGAAACCCTACTAAATTTTACCTCTACATTTTTGATCATTGTTTAACTAAAGGAAAAAAAAAAAAATCTTTCCTCAGTGTTAAGGAACAAGGGATAACCAGACAGTAATCTCTTGAAAATCAGATCTCCAGAATGCAAGGGGAAAGGTTCTTCCGACAGTTCCCAACAGTTGATTATCCCAAAGGATTCAAATTTGTACTTGTTTTTGTGGCATTAGAAAACATACATAAGTACAATTTATTTTAGAGAAAAGGCACACCTCTTTCCAGTTATTTTCTCGTCCTTTTCTATTGTCCTGCACAAAATTTTGCCCTCACTCTGACCAAGCAAAAACAAATGAAAACAGAGGATCATCTCCCTGTAGATATTTTTCCCTTTGATTTACTTACAAGTAACTCATCCATACTGGTTTGGCATTTTTCTAAGTTGATCCTCTTTATTGCTACACGTTCTTGCCTGGGTTTGCATAGCGCTGCCTGTACAACTGCTGTAGCACCGCTACCTGAAAAAGGACAGAAAAGGAACACACTCTTAACAGAAATATAAACCCATGTCCAGTGCAAGAACATGGCACTTACAATGAACTTTTTTTTTGTCAACCCTTTTTCAGCGTTTTCCCCACATGCACATCTTTCTATAAGAAAGTCAGTTTATACATTTCTCAAATGCAAAGAAAAAGTCTCTGCCTCAAAGCTTCTGTTCCATATTCCACAAACAATTCCCAAGATGAAAACTTAAAATGATGTGCTCACTTATCAAGTCACACCCACCTCTTAAATGCATTTCATATAGTTTGGGAGCCATCACACCTTTGCCTTTGGACACATCTGTGTCAATCAAGAACATAACTCGCAGAGTTAACATGATTTAGTGTTAAGGGCAGAGGGGGCAGGGGAAGAGTGCTTTATCCAATGTTATTTCTTTCTGTTGTTTCAGGTCAGTCCCTGCTTACCAGGCTTTTGTTCCCACTGTGCAATGAAAAGAAAAATACCATTAAAGTTGAACATGCCAAACTTTCTACAGTTTCATGTGTGTTCCTGCTCATTCATCATGATTAGGGTAACATCCTACAAAAAGCATGCTGATTCTTGTAAACGGCGCAAGAGGCACAAGTATCACACCAACTGTAAGAAGGTACGTGTTGCTGAATGGCCTGGCAGGGAAAGTCAGTCCCAGCTGACGTTTAAATCACATATGGTCAAACAATACACAGATAACAATGCTTGATGGAACTGAACAAAACATTAGGGAGAACATTTTCCTTTTTCAAAGCACGCTTTATTTGTGAACAGCAGGAGTAAGAGGGATTGTTGCTTCCTTTGTCAAGCACCCACTCACTGGCTTTGCCTCAATCAGATGATTCCAACTAATATTCCAAAAGAGTTGTACGCTGGTTGAGCATCTTGCTGCCACATTAAATACAGCAGTGTGGGCTTCTTCAAAGTAATTACATCATGCTCATTTGAGCAGAAATCCAAAATTTCCCAATGAGTACTTTCTACCTGTAACTCCAACTATTTTAATATATATAATGGATTTCTGGTAACTCACTGAATTGAGCAACATGTTATAGTTGCCTGCTCATACATTATGTTCTATTTATCCTCAGTAATTGGCATGTCCTAGATGAATACAAACTGTGAACAAAAAGCCTTTTGTTGTCAAGCTCTACAAACGTGGATTGAGTTACAAGTTGACTTAAGAACAATTGAGAGCTTTTCTCTCTGCACATCTGAAAACAGCACCGACAATACCTCATGACTGAGAGTTATTGTCCAAGTTTTAATTGCTATTTGCTTAGATATTTTCATATTTTCAGTTCATTCACTGTTTGGTGTTTTGGTTCCTTCCATCCCCCCCCCCCCCCCCCCCCCGGCACAAAGCTTTAACTCAGTGTATGAGTTATTAAAAAATGCTGAGCTCATCTTTAAAAAAAAAAAAAAAAAAAATCTCCACAGGACTAACTAGTCATTCTTTTGCAGGATGCGGTCACAGGCAAATATTGACATGTCCTGCTCTGTCTGCTTACAGAACAAAGTCTTTAAAAAATTCAATAAGCAATAAAAGAATTAAGAGATTTAAAAAATAAATAAAACATCCCAAGGATGAAACCAGCAAGTCAGCACAATGCAACTCTGAGATTCATCCTACACCACTTCATTGAAGTTACCACTCAGTAAACATCAAGACAAAGCCCCTCATCACTTTGGCTGCAGAACCATAGGTTGAGACGGGGAAAAGAAGCCTTTTTTTTTTTTTTTTTTTTTTTACCTACTAAGGATACAAGAACTAAGATTAAGACTTTTCTTGAAACATCTTTTCTCCCTACGCCAAATAGCATTTGCTACTTGTGGGAAGCAATCAGGTCATCACTTCCAAAATGGGTTCGTACACTACGATCACATAAGAGATAAACAGAAAAAGCACAGATGAAAATTGTTCAGTCAAGCCATGATGAAATCCTGACTGCTTCCTCAAGTTGAAGTACAATGTCAGTAGGAAACACTTTAAAACATCATGGAAAAAAATAAATTACTAAAAAGAATCCTGTCACATCATTGACTCCACAACTACTACAGCACTTGTTAAAGTTCTGTGAGACCCCAAACCAAAGAGTATGTCCTTACTGCTATTTAAAAATTTGTGATTACAGAAATAATCCTGAGCTATCCTTATGCAGAAGTTGAAGATCTATTCCTCTCTTGGCTACTGAAAATGGATGAGACATAAGATTTTGGGGCATGAACTAGAAATTTATTTATATAAAAAGCCTGTCACAATGCATTTCCTGGTGTTTTCTCCCCAGACACAGAGGAGGCCTTTCAGTGAGATATTCTCCACCCTATGAAGAATATGATGCACTGACAACGCAAAAAGCTTTCTATGTTTAGAACAAAGTCAAACTGTCTCTGTATCTCTTCTTTCTTTTTGCCTTTTGAATACCATATGCAATACAATATTTTGCTAGTCAAGGCATTCTGTGCACGCTGCATTCTAAGTAGTACCTACACACAAAGCCCATTTGAAAAAAACAATTTTGAGTACTGAAGTACAAGCCAGGCACTTAGTGGCTATATGCCTCTTTCTTCTTAAGAGATTTTCCCCTCTCCTCTTCTGAGGAACAACCAGGGATAAAGATGAGGAAAGTCTAAAGGTTTCCCATCTGATCTGAAGATTCCTTTTTGTGTAAAGGAAGATGCCCTACTCCGGTGTCTACTAAACAAACAGAAATTTGAAGTGTTCCTGAGGAACAGCTGCTATAAAATGGACTACCCAGATAAGCAATTCAGTTGAGAGAGAACAGACTATGTGAGTTAGGCATCATCATACAGTGAAACAACAACCACCACCATCCTGTCACAGACAACCATGACTTCCGCAGGTATACTGCACCTTACCAGTCTTCCAAAACCTCCTCCTCATAGCTGTGACCATACTAACTGCATAACTGAAGCACAGACTGGTTTAAACATCCCGTCACTTCTCTCTTTAGAAAACAGGTCTAGTATAATCTAAGTGCAGGCAGGATAAACCATGAAGCCTTTACATCCAGCTGTCTCCTGCAGAAGAACAAGACAAAACAGATCACCAGTTGTCAGACAGAAAAAAAAATAAAAAAGAGTTGTGTAAGAATGGCAGTTTTTTCCCCCACTACTAGAAAAGTCATCCTCCTGCAACACTGGGAAGTAAAGTCAAGAATTCTTTTGGACAATTTCAAAAGTTAACAATGAAATAATGCAACTGCAGTCCACATGAAGATGCCTATTTCTGCCTATTGTGAAATAGGAGTAGGTCAGAGTAATCTTGAACTCATTTCTTACTGTCATCCTTTTTTGTAGTACAAGTGTGCACTTAAAACAACTTGTTCCTTCATGCTCCGAACTATGCACTCCGTACGACCCTACCTTCAGTGTAGCACAACCATTTGAAATACTCTAACTTGCTTGGGTTCATGCAACAGAAACTTCTTCAAGAGCTATTACATATGGTTATATTTCAGTTCTGAAAGGATATAACCTAAGAACAGAAATAAAGTTCTCCGAAATTCCAACAAAAAAATCTGTCAGGGATTTAAGCTTATCTGATTAAGTTCCTTAAAGTTGTTCTAAATCTGACATTTTCTCTATGCTTTTGAAGTAACTCAACCCTCACAGAACCTGTTTCCAGCTGGCAAAGAGAAGGATCTTTGAATAACTACTGAGAAATACCATTCTAGCTTTATCTACCCTCCCCTAGCCAAGCCTCAAAAAGAAAGAGCAAAGGCAAGATGGCCACACCATATTGCGTGCACTTCACATGCACAGATACACATCATTCACACAAGCATGCAACAAATCTCTTCATTTATCCCATTATGTAGAAAGGTCTGACACTTTCCAGTCACTAATCACTGTTCAGTAACTGTGTTCAAAACAGGCCTACAACTATTCCTTTTTTCTTTTCCTCAAAAAAAAAGGAAAAAGACTGCATCCTCTTGTAATGATTTACCAAGGCTTACTTTCTAGTAGCTCCATATTACTCCACAATACTCCAATACAAACAGCTTTTAAAGATTCTCACATTTTTAAGTCCCTTCAGATACTCTACCCAACTACAATTCCCTCCACTCCATAGTTCTTCTGTTAGTCTCAGTACAGAAGAGAAAAACATCAAGAGGACAGTGTTATTTGTTGGTGATGGTAAATTTTCTTGATGACTACATATGAAGAACAAAGACATGGACGTACTACACCAAGTCCAGAGGAGGACCATGAGAATGATCAGGGGGCTGGAGCACCTCTCCTGCAAAGACCAGCTGATGTTGGTGTTGGGGTTGTTCAGCCTGGAGAAGAGAAGGCTCTGGGGAGACCTTACAGCAGTCTTCCAGTACCCAAAGGTAAGCTGCGGAGGGACTCTTTGTCAGGGAGGGTGGTGATAGGACAAGGGGGAATGACTTTAGCTAGAAGAGGGTAGGTATAGATCAGACACCAGCAGGAAATTCTTTACTCAGAGGGTGGTAAGGCACTGGACCAGGTTGCCCAGTAGAAGCTGTGGATGTCCCATCATCCCTGGAAGTGTTCAAGGACAGGTTAGATGGGGCTTGGAGCAACGTGGTTTGGTGGAAGGGACGGAGAATGGAATTGGATGGCCTTTAAGGTCCCTTCCAACCCAAAACATTGAAAATCAGTTTCTGTAACTTAACTTCTTCCCAGAAAATTACCTCGCAATTTCTCTCTCCACCTTCACAAGAGAAGTTCTTATGAACACAAGCATTTCAAGATAACCAAGTAAATACAGCTTGCTTACAATTCCTGTCTACTTTGTTCTTAATTCAGGCTGTAATCAAATCCTTCCTCTCATAATTCACATGTATACTAGTTTATCCTTGTCTGTTAGGACATTGACAGAATTAACTTAAAATACACTAAGTATCCTAGGAAATCTGGGCATATACATAAAACTGCTAATTCTGCCAGGTCATCACTTGACAACTAATTTACTTAACTCCTCATTGAGCTACACAAAATGAATTTGTTCTGCAATTAGGCATTTAAGAACATTGCCATTATGGCAATAGAGGCATTAGGTAACCCAGTTGTTTTATGTACCTTTTGTGGGAGAGTAGCTTATGCAGAGTGTGAGGTCTAGCAATGCTTACCCCATTCTTTTTGTTGAAAACACAAGTAATCCAGAAAAAAACCTTTCCAAAGATGATAAACATCTATAAATACTTCTGATCCCACTGCAGTCTTAGGTAAATACCCTGAACATCCATGTCAATTACTATACATTAGGGAAAAGCTACAAGAGAATTTTTATTTAAGCCCTGATCCAACCTGTGCTAAAGACAAGATACAGCAAGCTTCAGCATGAACCAAACAGCATTCTCCATGCAGACAGATAGGGGGATTCACAGCAATAAAACAACACATAGAAGAAAACCAGGAACAAGAAGGAATGACTTTTTCCCCTGCTTTTTGAAGTCATCTTTTTTACACACACACACACCCCACACACATACACATACTCAAAATAGTGAAAGGACTGGTTATATGAAGTATTTTTGTTAGATAAACGACAGGAAATATTTCGAGGTTTGCTATGCAACACTGCATTACAACTCCCTATTAAATCTGCAAAACAAACCAGTAGAACTAACCTCCTCCTGTCGTACACCTAACTGGGGCCTTCCTGGGATAAGGCAAGATGTGGACACACTGTGCTTATCTTAAATGACTCCAACAAATTCCTAGCCATTTGGCATTTTCCCAACAAAAGACATGAAAACATTGAAATGAAAGATGAAATTTGGTTTAAGAATGTTTCAAACACCAAAATGGATTTTGCCTGCCATTATCCATTCATCCTCACAACATATGTCTTTTTTTCAGGTAATTAAGTAAAAATCTTTATTTTTTTTCCATTTATGGTTCTACCAACTTGCTATCTAATTCACAAAACCAAAAGACATACGAAAGAACATCTGTGTGAAGCATTTTTTTTACTGCCGTAATATGCTGTGATAAAGTCAGATTACATCAATGACATAACAGGTCTCATTTTTCCTTTTTCACCTTTGTCATCCATAGCATTATACAGAAATGCTTAAATACGTGTAAGAAGTCTCTAGGTTTATTACAGCATTCGACAGAACTCAAATTTTGCCTGTGTTTTGAGAGAGTAATATTTTTTTCCCTTATCAGGTTACTTCAAGAGCATGGTTTTTACATCATTGCTTGCAATACACGTTTTAAACATTTTATCACAGACTTCAAACTATCTGTTATTAAGAAGAAAAAGAAAAGTTTCCAGGGATTCTGTGAAGGGATTTCCACACTAAGTCTGAGATCCCCCTGCTGCTAATTAGCCATTCAGAAAGGACTGCCAGCACAGGCATTCTGTTTTTCCTTCATTGATCTGAAGCAACATAAAACACTTCACATGGACACAAGCACCATAAAAAGTAGCTTTTTTCTAAATCCATTTGAAAAAGCTGTGAAAATAAACTTCCTTATCATCCAGTCAGTTGCACAATAAAAAAACACTGGGTAATAAATCTCAACTTAAACCAAAGATTATCTAGACAAGAAAGAGAAATCTGACATTTTCTTCCTTAAAGATTCTGTATCCAAATTTGTTGTTAAAGGTCTAGTTTTATCTTAGGTTGAACAGTCAGCACAAATTTCATAGTAAAAATCTTAACAGCAATATTAAGGAACACACGTCAAGCTGCTTCTTAGATATGTGACAGCCTTGAAAGAATGAAGCCTTAAGCATCTATTTTTCTGCTGTTTCATACAAAGATACCACCCAAAACTGTTTCAAACCGTGGAACCAGAGTATCATTGCAGACTGAAGGAGCCCTCTAGAGATCATCTAGTTCGACCTCCCTGCTCAAACAGGGTCAGCTACAGCAAGTTGCCCAGATGGGTTTTGAGTATCTCCATAGGTCAAGGCACCACTGCTCCTCTGAGCAATCTGTTCCACTGTTTGATCACCAACACAGTTAAAATAAATAAATTCTTATGTTCAGATTGAATTTTATGTTTCTTAATTTCACTACTGGTGTCTGTCTCCCATCAGATATTGTCCCAGCTCTAAGCCTCAAATCAAAGATGCCCCAAGGCCCTTAATGATCTCTGGGGCCAGGGACATGCTGACGTTTTGCAGGCTCGTGCCTGAAGTACAAAGCTGAAGAAAATCTCTACTGCAAGACTCCCAGAACAGGTTTAATTTTTCCAAGCTGAGGCATGACCAGCAGGGCTAAGGTTTCTACTGTTTCTAATCTCCTTCTTACACGTGTGTCCAAACAATCAGCCCTCAGTTTTCAGAATAGCTTAAAGCAAAGCCCAAGAATAACACTCTGAATAACATCTGGAAGAAACAACAATTTTGAGCTATAGCTATCTATACAACAATAATCTACAAGAAAAAAAAGTAAATTACATTTCTATTAAAAAATACTAATCTAACCAATAATTTGAATCACTTTCCTCAACAGTACTGGCATGTTATCACACCAGATATAGATGCACTGCTTCAGAAGTAGTTTTTTTACTTCAAAAGTTCAGAGATGCAAGAATATTTTCTCCAATACTCTTCTAGCATAGAGTCAGGCCTTCCTAAACTACATCTCCCTTAAAACACAACACAAAAAAAAAAAAAAAAAAAACCTTTCCAATCATATTTTGTACTAGAAACTTTAAGTACTTTTATATTACATGGCAAGATAAGTTTCTGTAGAGCTTAGTGATGTGGTTTAGGGGAGGACTTGTTTGTATTAGGTCTGAGGTTGCACTAGGTGATCTTGGAGGTCTCTTCAAACCTACATGATTCTGTGAAGACAAATTTCAAGATCTGATTTTTAGTTGAAATATTTTCAGAAGAGAAATGTGGACTGTGATTATCCCATCCTTCCTGTTGTTTCATCATCAATACAGAAACCACTATTCCGTATACATACAAATGCAAACACATTCGGAAGGCAAAACTCACCCTGGAAATGGCTCTGCATAGCTACACCAGATATGAAGTTCTTGTACTCATTGTACAGATCAGAAACCCCTTATCAGGTTATCACCTGAACTCCACCTTACACAAGCAGGATAAATTGAAGATTTGCTATGCTGAACCGTATTTCAACCCCAGGAGGAAAAAAAAAAAAAAAAAAAACGCTATTGAAAGAATTAGTGTTCTTCCATGGATTAGCACTACAAACACACACTGCTGTTGATTTAGTTAGTTGCAACGTTTTATTGTTTCTCATTTAGTTTGAAAGCAAACACTTGGAACAATTCTATTTCCTAGATCTTCTGGATGTCACCACATCCTGCATCACTCTCCTCTGAGAATGGAGAACAGCAACCTACCAACACAAAGACAATTCTGCTACCGCAGTCATGAAGATCTGCAATTAACATCGCAGTGCTGAGCTATAAAGCATCTTGAGCTAGTTCACTGCAACAGAATATGTTCTGCTAGAATGAGCTTGTCATGGACACACAGTACAAGCAAAAACTTACCTATTTCTGGTTCCATTCCTCATGGAAGTAATAGAGAAGTTGGAGCAATACAAATGCTATCATAGTATTGAATTTTCATCAGGTGATTCTAATCTAATTCCAATAAAGTTCCAGCTCAGACTGGAAGCACGAGACTAACAGAAATATGTAAGTTTAAATTCAGTCCACATAATAAGCTGTCTTCAAAGCAAAGAAGTGAGAAGGGAAAATAAAATTTATAGATCAGTTTTGATCCTTCTCAGTCTGAATATGATCCTTCTCAGAAGACTAAAGCTATAGCCCAAGCTCATGATCTTGTCCATATTACTTTTACAGGATAGAAACCATAATCAGCAGGTAAAAACACAACATTTTTCCAGTGTAGTCAATTAACTTTTTGTACCACTACCATAAAACAGGTGTACTTGACACACAGTTAGCTTACAGCTATAATCATTTGTTCCTATTAAGAAAAACCTCAAACATTCAATATTGATCTTGACCTCCAAGATCAAGAGCCTTAGGTTCATGCTACGTCTGAAAGCATGACTAGGAACACTGAAACCCTTCCAGTTTTCCACCTGCTTTATTCCCCAATTTCTCTTCAAGCGCATTAGCATAGCTCAGCTTAAAAGCTACCCAACATAATCATTACAGCAGCCTTATATGACATCCTCAAGTTTCACCTACATTTTACTTCTGATCAGAATACCCCTGAGGCATGTAGATATTCACAGGAATAATTAGACTAATAAAACAATTCAGAAATTGTTAATCATAAAGATAAAGGAATAACTGAGACAGCTAATTTATGATAGTGAGATTTCACCAAGCCATGGAGTAAAGTCACATGTTTAGTCAAATACCTGGGGACAAAGGACCAGAAACGTTAACTCCATCGATGCCACAAACTGAACACACCAGCTACCAAATGAACAATGCTGAAGGTTACAGCTTTTTACTGAGCCCACTTTGGAGAAAGTAGAACTGCCACGATCAGCACCCTTGAAAAATTGCACCAGAAATCTCTTCAAATAGGCTCTTGAAAACCCACCACCTTTGTAAGTACTGCCAGTGTCTTCACAGAGTCACAGAAGCTCCCCAAACAAGCCACCAGCCAACCTAAAATGTAGAACATTCTATGATGCATACAGAGACTGATGAAAGAAGGAAAAAAAGATTTTAAGCACATTCTTCTCAACTATTTCACAGCAGCATTGCTTGTTGCTGCAACTGCTGAATGCTACTGGCTTTACACCCACCAAGCTTCAATCACGCTACCCTTACGCACACCGTAAAACCTTCAAAACTTAGCACGAAAGAGAAAGCCAGCAGAGCTGTCAGGTTTCATCCTACCAGCAGAACTACCTGAAAAAATCACAAAAAAAAAAATCACACACACACACACACACAAAAAAAAAAAGCTAATTAACTACACAGGGTAAACAGCATCAACGTTCACTAAATACCTTGCTTTTAATTTAGGGCACTGTAAATTTTTTTGTGCCATATTTATCTTCCAAGATCAGCAAGCAGACTGTTCCTCTGCTGCTGCTCAGCAGTATCCCAGTGATTCCAGTAAAGGCAAAAAGTTAACACTAGTAACTAACAGAACTTGATTTTTCAGCTCCATTCTTGGAGAGCCAAGGATTGCTATTATCACTGGAAAGAAAACCAGCTTCCACTACTGCTGTTGTATAGTTCTGAATTACTTTGGAAGGGGGGTGGGGGGAGGTAGAAAGAACCAAAATAGTCACACACAAATGAAGTATGGTCTACACATGTGGCCACTACACAAACCACCCACATTTTGTGGAGAACTCACTGTTCCCCCCCACCCCACAAGCCAGTCAGAACTGATGTGGTTTTGTTTCCGCTTCAAGAGAAGCTTCACTTGACAGGCAGATTCTGGGGAGAAAAAAAAGTCTCTGACCTAATGGTAAATAATTCTTTCCTGGAAAAATATATATGTATATATAACAAAAAATCAGTGTGATAATTCTGATTTTCAGATCAACACATGACCCAACCTAGAACTGCTCTCCCGGGTCTGAACTTCACCCTAGCTATCCAAGCATCCCTACAATGCTGCTCACAAGCAGTCGTTGCACATTGAAGATGCAAAGCCTTGCTGTATGGCTTAAGAATCAAATTTCCACATTATCACCAGCAGAACTGCTCCTCTTGCAGCACTCAAGCCATTTCTGGGCTTCTAGGGTCTGAAGTTCCAGACCTTCTCTGTCAGAAGAATCTGGGGAGGGAGAAGAGGGTAGAAAGCAGAGGGATGTGAGATCCAAGTGAAAAGGAGGCAGATGGACTGCAAGAGCAGGAAACACAGCATATGTAAGTTTTAATTACGTAGTACCAGTCAACTGCCTGACATGCTGAGTGTGATGATTATGTGTTCCTTTACCCTTCTGTTTAACAAATTATAAACAAGACTTGCTGGTTACTTGTAACAGCAACAAAATCAAAGCAAGTTAGCCAAAAATGAAGAAAACGTGTTCTCTCCATACATTCAGATTACAACATATCTAATCTTCTTCCTGACAAGTTTGAATTCCAATTGTAGTAACTTTTAAAATTGTAGCTTATACATTTTATAGCAAGGTTTGATCAATGAATCACTTAAAGCCTAAAGCCTGATGTCTTAAAAGCAACAGAAACTACAGCTTTGTCACAAATCTTAGTATTTCTAGTACGGAAAGTTAACTTTCTTTGAAAAAAAAAAAAAAGTCAAGACAGAGCTCCCTTCCCCAACACTGCTATTATCATGTGTGGACATGTCAAACAAGAAGTAAGAGCTCTACACAGCCTCGTCTGCAGCATAGCACTGAGGATGTTCTAAGAGGTATTTTTAACTGCACCATGACCATCTTTACACTGACAACTGAATTAAAAGCCACTCCCTTTAAATTACTCAATGGGGATTTAACTTTTTTTAGTTTCTTCAAATGGTTATTAGCTGACAGGAAATCTCCATCAATTATTTCCCAAAATGTAGAATTTTAACCTACAAAATGAACTCTCCCTGTCAAGCTACAGATGTTTCATACACATTCAAACTACGTTCACTTCAACTCACATGATGAACATTATGAATGCTGTATTTGATGTGCACATACACAAAGGCAGCCTGAGTATATTGTAACTTAAGAGTTATTGTTAACAACTATAATTTGTTTTGGATCAGAATTAAGGTAAATATGCACATCTGTTTTGACAAAGTTTTAGGATAAAGACGTCAAGTAGCATTAAGCATTACTTATCAAATTACACAGTTTTGTATACAAGAATTACAGAGGGTTTCAAAAACCTCTGCAAGAACAAATATCCAGGTTGACTGGAGCTTTAGCTGCTGCTGTGTAGAATTTCACCAAGCACAGTCCACTCTAATTTGCAGCATATATATAACTGATTCAAAAGCCCTTGAATTGTTCACCCCACCCCAAATTTTCTCAAAAAAAAAAAAAAAAAAAAGTTAAGCAGAGGGATAAGAAATTTTGGAAAGCGTGAATGAGGCACAAGCATCTAAATAACAAAATACAGAACTGCAATTTTACCTATTTAACTACAGAGTAACTATTCAAAACAGCATACACTATGCTTACAAACTTGAACATCAGTTCCTAAGCATCATAATCAGACCCTCTCTACAGAGCCAAACTAAGATCCCTGATAACAACAAAAACAGGAGAGTATTCTCTGTCAGACAAAGAGCCTTTAGCAACACACGTGCAGCAAGGGAAAAAAATAGTAAGTATTCTATTCCATAGAAACACCAAAGACCTCTGAGTTGTTAATGAGATTGGCTCAGACCACTTACAATAAGGGCTACAAAATGAGCAGAACAGCCTTGAGCTATAAGCTGTTTTAGTCAAACTCCCAACACATTTGACTTAACACTGAACATCACAAGGTGGCAAATGGCAAGATATTTTGGAGTTCAAAGTTAGAAAGACAACACTAGACAGAAGCCTCAGTTCAATTAAAGTAGCTTTTTAATGAGTTGCAACCAATGTAAAGATAATCCATCATTTGGAAGTAACCCTTCATTTTCCAATTAATTCTGCCTCTTTTCTAGCCAAATTCTCCAAATCAGTTGCAACTGGAAAAGTGAACTTATTGCTTTGTAACAGGAGGAAGCAGCCAGCCTAATGATGAGATACTCTTTGTCCCTAACAGAATCTTCCCCCAAACTATCAGTGCAGTCTTGCAAACACGGAGTTACAGCCAGTAAGAGAGCATCAACTCCAATGCAGTTTTTCAAGAGCAAAGTCACTTGTTCATATCAATTTAAAAAAAAAAAAAAAAAAAAAAAACACATTTAGTGCTGCTTTGTCTCATCCATGTGATGTAGGACTCATAACAATATGAAGAATACAAAGATAATCAATTTTCATGCTTTTATATTGATTATCATTTAAACATTTGTTCTGTGCAGATTTCCATTGCTTCTCAGGAGAAAAAAAAACCTTGCTTGTGTAAGTGACAGGAATTCAGACAACTCTATTTCAGTTGTCTTATTCAGACTAGTCGGAAATAAACTCAAACTGAAAAGAACATCTCAGAGCATTGATTTTATTACCTCTGTTGTTTTGTTTCTTTATTCTTTTAATCTAAGTCATACCCAGCGACAAAATAAATAAATAAAATCCACAGCACATTTTAACTTGATATATTAAAGTCATATAAAGATTGCCCAAATCTTTACAAAATTAAGTCTGGCTGTCCCTTAATAGCAATTACCACCCTTATCTCCAGCTCCTACAGGAAGGTTGCTTTGGACCCTCACCATTCTAAAAGTCAGGAATCCCCTTTTAATTTCTAAATGTGTAGGTTTATGCAGCCTGTGTCAGTCTGAATTAATGCAAGAATTTCCTTATCTCTTAACTCTATCCTACACATTTACAGACAGCAATCAGAATTTCTTCTTGCCTCAGTAAAAATTTGGATACAGACATTAATAGGAAGAGCCTCTTCTTTCCATGAGATCAGCCATGCAGCAAATCAAACAGGGAACCTGATCTGGCCGAAAACTAACCCAGCAGAAGAACTAGTTTTCTGTCAGATCAATGAGATCTTTTCAACAGCTGCCTGTTGCAGCAGATTAAATGTATCATGAAACTGCATACCAAAAGTCTACAAAGAACTTGCTAACAACCTTAAAAATAAAACACACATGAAATAACATCTCCTAAGGAGTGCAACTTAACAGCTAGCATTCTCTTTCACAGGCACTTGAACCTCCTAACCACTGCAAAGAAAGCAACAGATACAGAAGGGAAGGCAGAAGAGCTGTATCATTTGACATCCATACCATGTGGCCTTGCTTTTCAAAATTACATCTGGCCAGGCACAGATGAGCAATAAGAAGCATTCACATTCTCATAAAGAGGGTAAAATTTCTCCAACCTGCTAAACCCACAGGATGGAGACAACATATATGACAAGTGACGATTTAAACTTTTTATCCTACAGTCACCACAAACTTTTAAACACCACCTAGAACAGCAATCATTATGGACCTTGTATGCTAAATACCATATGATATAAAGTTTACCCTTTTGTGAAGTGTTGTGATAAAACATACTGGAGTACCTCACCCTGTGTACCTTTCCTCCTGTAAAGCCCACAGAGATGCTCCAATACATTATTTTTCAAATTTAAGTGGCAAAGGGCTGTTGTAACTGAAGCCAGCCCTGAGGACTCAACCCCATTCCTCAGGCAGAGCTTTCCACAGGTGAAGGGCTCTGTTTCAGTGGTGCATGGCATTGCTCACGTTCACAAGGCATTTAATCCCGGAATGGCTGCTGAGCTGAGGTTAGGCTGGATCATTCTCCCATCCCTCAGACATAAAGATGCTTTAGGAACCCCTCACCAAATTCATTAACGTAACAATTCTGGAGATGTTGGATGAATGTTATGCCCACATATGGCCAACTGCATGGAATTCACAGGTTGTTTTACCATTTTCATGACTATTGAGACTAAATTTAATGGTCTCCTGTATGTTGAAGCAAATATATATATATATATACACATTAGACTAACTATAAGATGTGTCATGATACAAAATAAACCTCAATGTATTTGAGAAAAGAAGTCACGTATGTAGCCTAAACTTAGTAAAAGTTCAGCTCAAGCCAGCTAAGTTCACTATGTGTAAGGATCCAATTCAACACAACCTGGCCTCAATTTCCTCACTAGGCATTCACTTTACTGCAGAAATATTGGCATCTAACAGCACCAGTAGGTAACTAGCAATAAAGATCCCTTCAGATTAGTATTTGTGACTCCAATGAGCATCTACCCTTATAATGAACAAATTCTAAAAAATAATTATTTAGAAAGGATTTACACTACAAAAAATGCAGGCTTTATAATTAGAAAGGAGAAGGACATTCAGGAACTCTCACCCAGCCCTTCTGCAGAACTGCAAGAGAAAATAACCACTATTAAAATAACTCATATGACTCACGTCACACCCTAAACAACCCTAGACAAGGCTTAATCCAACACTTTCTGATGCTATTTTCTTAAAAAAAAAAAAAAAAAAAAAAAAAAAAAAAAAAAAAAAAAAAAAAAATTAGAAGAAAGACTTGCTCCTCAGCAAAGATGGAGCTGGAGCTTGTACCAGTAGAATTGCTTCCACTTGGCTAATTTAGACCCATCCCCATGCTGAGCAAGATGAAGGCCCCTGGAAAACAAACCTGTGCCTACCTGGGGCCTTACAAGAGCCGCTTCAGGTGCACCACCTCCTGGCCCTATTGGTACCCAGCACCCAAACCCTCAGCCCTCCTTAGTCCCTTCTCACACCCTTGGAAGTGCAAACAAGCACAATGGGACCACCTGGGTCAAGAGCTAGTTACCCCACTTCAAGGAAGAACTTCTCAGCTGGTTGGTTTGTGCTCACGGAGAACAGCTAGCATAATGACAACACTGGGTACCTACAGATTACGGCCCCATCACCAGTGTGCATTCTGGTTGTTGTTGGCCTGACGGCGATCAGCGATCGGTGTGCAATATCAAAGATCACCACCAGCATCACCAGGCAAGACTGCTGGATTTTTTCATTGAAATGACCTCATGCACACCCAACGACCCCTGTCAGGTCTGGCCCTTACCACCTGCAGTATCTGCTCCAAATTCAAAGTGTCACACACAAATACAAGCAAGTTTTCGCAAAGTAGTTTATTAGCAACAAACAACGTGTAGATCTGGAGACAGAAACCTTCCCACCCCACATACTGTTAACCACGGCCACCTTTTCACACCGCAGAACTCCAAGCACACGGGATGAAGATGGAGCACGTGTGATCCGCGCTGACCGGACAGACAGACACACAAAGCGCGCCGCAGGAAGCCCGCTGCCGAGGGGGGCTGCAGCCCGGCTGAGCCTCATCCCGCAAACCCGGACAACAGCCGGGGTGCGCCGGGAGAGCCGGGCTGTAACCCCGCCGGAGCGCACGGCCGGGCGGGGGGAGGTGGGCGGGGGGCGACATCGACCGCTGTGGAGGGAGAGGGCAGGGTTCCAAAGCACACCGAAAAGAAAAAGAGAAAAGCAAAAAGGAAGTCAGGGCGATGTAGCAGCAGGTCTCCGGGCGAGCTCTACCTCCCCCATTCAAGCACCGGAAAAATGCAGACTAATCGGAGCGGATGCACGTACAGCTGCGCGCACGGCCGGGCGCGCATCCGCAGAGTTGCCGGGGTCCCGGCGGAGACCGGGGCTCGGTGCGGGGCTGACGCCGCCTCGCAGGGCACCGGGGCGATCCCCCCACACCGAGCCGGGCCGGGCCGGGCCTCGCCGGGCGGGGCGCGGCGGTTTCTAGAAGGAGCCGCCGCCCCCCGGGGCCGCCGCCGCCGGGCGGATAAAGTTTGCGGCGGCGCCTCCGCAGTGCCGGGTGCATCCGCCGCAGCCGGCGAGCCCCAGCCCGCAGGGGGCCGCCCGCCCCCCGCGGCATCCCCCCGGCCGCCCGCCCGGCCCCGCTCCCCCGCCGCACTGACCGATGACCTCCTGCAGCTCGTAGGCGTCCCTGCAGATGGGCCAGCCGACGGCCGGAGCGGCGGGCGCCGCCTGGGGCTGCTGGACGTGGACCGGCGACTCGCCCGGCTCCGCCATGATGCTGCCGGAGCGCCCAGGCAGCCGGCGACCTTCTTCAAACTTCCCTTCCAGCAGCACCT
>CM021771.1:19825052-19839651 GCA_011076525.1 Nettapus auritus | reverse complement strand
CGGTTGGGCCGCCGGCGGAGCGCGGCCCGCGCCCCCCTCGCGCGGCCCCGGCGCCCCCTCAGGCGGCCCCGGCGGCGCCTCCCGCCCCCTCCGGCTCCGGCCATCTTCCTCCTCGCCCGTGGCCCGGCTCCCCGAGGGCCGCGGGCGCACCCCGGGAGGCCCGGAGGAAGGGGATGCTGCGAGCACCTGTTAGGCCGGCACCGTCAGCGCGCGGGCATCGCCGGAGCGCATCCCCCGAGCACACGAGCGTTACTGCCGCCGGCGCCGCGCAGTTGCTGGTGTTGGAATTCAGGGCGCTGAAAGCCGCTGGGGTTCGGCAGCTCCGAGGGCTCCGCACAGCAGCGAGGCGGCCCTCGGAGCCGAGCAGCCCTTGGGGACGGGTAGCGGGTCCACACCGCAGGCAGCCACAGCCCAGCGACCCCAACAAATGTGCCAACAAAGAGCATAATTAAACTTTTCCACTGCTTTCCCTTACGCAAGATCAGATTTTAAGAATCCCTGATGAAACTCTGCTATTAATAATATTAGCATAGAATTTTATTTTTTAAACTTTTCCACCCTCTTAGCAGTAGTGCCACTGTTGTATAATGCCAGCAGGATTTTACTTACTATGAAATAATTTAGGAAAAAGAGAGCTATTTGTACAGTCTGCAGTCTCACGCCTACTTTGAATGCTTTGCGTTAAAAGATTTATGGAAATCTGAAAGAACGGCAAGAAAAGATTTTCATCATAGATTAGAAATTTCACTTCCTACTACAGCAGGAATTTAAGGTCATTGGAGCTAATAGTGGAAATGTGAGCAGGAGCCTTCACAGAGCCAGCATTGGTTAATATCAAAATTCAATCTCAAAATTTTCTGGAAGCAGGATGAAGTGTGATTTAAAACCATAACAAAGAGACACACATAGCTTGTTAAATACTTAATTCAGTCCTAGGTCAATTCAGGATGAGCCTCTTTTAATAAACTTTATGTAGATAATTTGGTAAAAACTTTCAGTAACTAGAAGCAAAATGGAAAATAAGATATTTTACTGCATTGCTGAGAAAGCAGAATAAAGAATAAGATATTCAATCACTGCTTAACATTTCAACAGGTGTATAAGCCACTTACAAATGGGGACTCATTTGTGCACTGAACTTCCATTTTCTTACAGGCAAGAGCTAAGCTCAGTACGGAGACCCCCCAGTAATAGAAAAATTATTATTGCATGCTTTTATGCTGAAATAACGATTTCCCTCAAACTAGTTTTTAAAGGCAAAGTAATTAAGATATTTTCATATACACACAGTAGAAATTATCTGCCACAAAACTAAAGGTCAACATGACTTGGAAGAGGAAGTATTAAATTGTCATTCAATATTAAGCTCAATGCCAAAACTAGACAAACTTGTTGTTAGTAGAGAAGACCTTTCTGCCAGCAATAGCATGGAAAAAAATAAGACAGCACAGGGCAAATCAATCAGCACAGAGAAATGGGTTACTCACTAATGATGGAAAACAGCCAGCTTCTCCATCTGCACTCAGCTGTCGCGGGTGGTGGCAGGGGGATGTTTTCAGTTCCTGAGCCATGAGTTGCTGTGATGCTCCTGCCCTTTCACTAGCTAAACTACTGGTTTATATCTGATACTACCATAGCATTGTTAGTCCTGGGACAAAAATCACAACTTTGGTAATTTCTAAGGAGCACCTGCACTCCCCCATTTCTTGAAATTAGCAGCTTTTATAGGAAGAATTTTTCAGGATAGCAATTCAACAAGCGTTGGGGCCTGTGGGAAACGCTCCGTGCAATCTGGATAATACCCAAAGTTCCAGAGCAGAGTACGATAATACAAAAGAAAGCAACAGCAAGACCTTGAAGCAGTTGGTTTGTGCTAGTAGGCCAGCTGCCTTTTGGAAGCAGGTCCCCTGCTGGAGATGTACGGGAATAGTACTGCAACATTAAAGTCTCTGCTGCTTAAAGTACAGGAAACATTGTTTCACCATGCCTTTCAGACATTGAACAAATAGCTATCCGCAGATCTTGGAGATTCTAGAGAAAGAGCTGAGACTCACAAAGTCAGTGTTCTGCAAGTCAAACACAGCTCAGAACAGTTCTATCTTTTCTGAATACGGTGTGGTCTTTCCAAGTGCCTCAGAAATGTAAGACTTAGATTTTCTAAGCCACTGAATTGGGTCACCAAATGATTGATTCCAAAAGTGAAGTGTTTTACATAGCCAGGCTACAAGAACTAGTGCTATTTAAAGCCTTGTAGGCCACCACAGGGAAGAGTTAAGACAACACTCAGACCTTTCAGTAGCCTCCAGCATTACCATATGAAGACAGAACGACAACAGCGTTTAGAGCAAAATAACTCTGGCTTGATCTGTAGGTTTGAAGGATTTAACTACAAATAACACTTGTGTGCACAGTAACACAAGTGACTAATTAGTTAGCCTTAAATATAAATATACCTATATAAGGTCAGAGATAAACATAAGGAGTAGGGCTCACAAGCAATAACACCCACCACTAGAAACACACACGCAATCCTTTTTTTCTAACAAAAGGGGAAGAAAAAAAAAGTAAAAGAAGAGCAGCAAGCACAACCTTCTGCCACATAAACCACAACCAGCTAAACTAGCACAAACTTAAACAGCAGGAAAGCACTATCTTTGCTATCAACTCTGCCTCAGAGAAGCAAGTGAAGCAAACCCATCTTCTTACCCTCAAAATTGGCCTAATATTATTGCAGTTATGACCATCACATGGTACAGCACAGCTGCCTGCAATTTTGTACCTTAGGTTTGAAAGCCTCTAATCTGATAGGAGTGAGGAATAGCTGTGCTTTTAAACGACATCATCAAATACGATGGCTGATACAACAGTAGCTAGTGCTGATGGTGGAGAATGAAATGCTTTCAATCATCCTTTCTCTTCTAGCAAACATATAGTTAAGTAGGTAACATACCCATTATTGTCACTGTAGTGCTTGCTTTTATAAAAGATAATAGTTTAGGTTAGTTTCTGCTTGCGCAACAAGCATTAGTATCTTTTTGGCAATATGTATTACAAAAAGGGTCTTGATACACTGGAAACCTTTGGTTTAGTAGTCACTGTGTCAGCTCTGCTTTTGCTAAGTGTCACTGAAGTTAGTATCTTTCAGGGCATAGCGACCTTACAAAACAAGTTGCCTTTTTTTTTTTTTTTTTTTCCCTAGGCTGAAGGCCTTGATGTCTGTATATCTTCTCCTCTTCCACCTCCCTTATTTGTAAAGCTTTGCAAGCTCAGCATGTTTCCTCCTTAAACTCAGGCTGTAAGATTTTGTGTTCCGGATATTAATGATTGTTGAATCAGTAACCATTAAGCTGCAGTTCATTGTTATGTAGTTAGATTGGCCTTTTAATTATTTCTTCATATACTGTACCCCAAGCTGTTACTGGTCCATGCAATAGAAGCTTGCACTGCCTTTCTGGTAAGTGCAGTCAGTGCCCCAATACCTACCCCTGTGATTAGTGGCTTTTCTTATTAGAAATAGAATGAAGTCCTGTTTTCTTTCATGAAAACACCATACCTTTTTCTTAAGTATTTTCTTAATTGACTATCCTATTTTTCAGGCCACAAATACAGAAAATTCTTTATCTCAACCTCTCTGAACTCGAGGGACTGTGATGGGCATTCTGAAGAAGTCACTTAAAGTAATAATGGAGCCTATGCAAGCTTCTTTGCAGAGCTGGGGAGTGGAGATAAAAGTTATTTCTTCAATGTCACAGTTAGCATTGCATGGTAGAACCACCATTAAGATAATTATATCTTCGTATCAGTTTTTGAGATGAAACCATGAGAACGCATATTGCAGCTGACCTGCTGCTGTTACCAAGCCAGCCAAAATTGAAAATCACCAGTTTAAAAACAGTTTCAAACATTCCAAATTCAGAATTCTGTATACATTCAGAATATTTACACAGCAGTTAGGCTATTGTTGTCAACGCATTACTTTTGGCAACATGCACTTTTTGGAACTTACAGGAATCACAATTTCTGCTATGATGATTTTAGGATACGGTCACCAGGAAGATGACACTGGACTAAAGATTAATGTTGCTTTTGAATTCCAGTTTAATATTATTAAGATGTTATGGGGGTGTCTGGCTTACTGAGGCTTTTAACAGGAATGAACTCCCTCTGGCTGTGAATAGATAAAAAACATAAATATGTTGATCTAGGAGCTTCCATGGCTTTCATGACTGTGGGTTATGAATGTCTCATGCATATTAATAAATTAATCTTCACCTACCGAAAGGCTGGGGAATATAATTATATCAATTTTACAACTGGAAACAAAGAGCTTAAGGGATTTGCTAAAGGTCGTACAAGAAATCTGTAGCAAAACTAGGACTATAATACATTTTCTAAGGATGAGATTTCACACAGTCTCACAGCGAGATCAGGCTGATTGCTAATTCCCAGTTTGGTTTAGCTGAAAAATAAATAAATAAATAAAATAATAATAATAATAGCTAGTTTACCAGGCAGCCAAATGAGTGAGGGAGAGGATGAACTGGAAAGGTGTCTGAAACTATGGCCAAAAGTGGAGAATGGGACATAGTACCATTTCAACGAGAGCACAGTTTTAGATTTGTTAGATGGTTATGGAATGACAGTAATCCTAAACAAATGACTTCATTATAAAAGACTATTCATTGCTTGAGTAAATGACACTAGCCTTTCACAATTTTCCATTTATAATATCAGGAAAAGAACAGTTGATACTTTGCTGGAAAGCTACAAACTTCAATTCAGCAATGTTTGTAAAGTGTTTGAGCTCTTGGGATTGAAACACTAAAAATAAAATGTTTTACTTTTACTTTGAGAGATGTAAACTGAAATCGTTTTGTAATCTAAAAGCTCTAAGTATGCCTATGTATGATACCCAACTATTAAACAGAAATTTGTGATGACTTTTAAAATTAGCATTTTTTTTCTAATGGAAAACCTGGGGTCAGTAATGGTGGGCAGTAGTCAGTACTTTCTGGGAAATCAAAAAGGCAGTTAAAAATAAAATAAGCTTTTCTCATATTTTATGATTTCTTTCCAGCATTATGATTTACAAATGAGAAATAAAGCTGTCCAGAGCCGCTGGCTAAGTTTCCCCTCAAGTAATTCAACTAGATTCCTAGTCTAGCTCAAGCATCGTAAAAAGCTCAGGTTTCTATCTCTCAGGGCAACTTGTTCTGCTTTTGGAGGATGGGCAGAGCTCCTCAGCCTTGGAGGGAAAGGGGTTGCAAACACTGCTGGAGGGCATGCAGCCCTGGCAACAAGGGCTTAGCACCAAGAAGCCTCCAGTGCTTCACGTGTTGAGTGCTCCCTACACCCACCCTTAACAGCCAGAGCAGCAGTGCAGAGCAGAAGCACTCTCAGCAGAGCTGCAGATCCAGATTTGGAAAGGTGCCCAATGCTTTAATTCCTTCTAGCCTGAGAAAGCGCTGAAACATGGCAACCCATCCAAAGGGGAAAGGTCAGAAAATGACATCCTTTCCTATTTATCAGGCAAAACTCACAAAGTGAGTAACAAGGCAAGCTATGAAATAGTGTCTGAAACAAAAGTCCTGTAGGAAATTAGTCCACTCCAGGAAGATTAAAATGACAGTTAAGACATTAAAAATAGAACTCAAATCTAAAGAAAAATCTCTCTTCCTCAGAACAGTGAGAATGCTGTAAGAATCCTAAATACTATAATTGCCTTCTCTTCCACCTGTAAGAAAAGATAAAATGTACAGCAATAATACCCTTAACTGTTCACAGTAGTAAAGAAAAAAAAAATGTTGACTCAAATATTTGCATTTTAGTCTTCTTTAAAAGACCTTTACCAATTGTTTTGGGCCTTGCACCATTTTTTAATTGAAGAAAAGGAGTTTTCAAATGTAACAGTATAAACAACATTATTTTCTAATGCATGTCTTACTGTTTTTATGGTTTCTTTAAAAGTCCAATTTATCCATGAGTGACAGAAATCTAAATGTTTTAACACTGCTTTTACTACACAAGAAACAGAAAATAGGCAGGCTAGATACAACCTAATTTTCAGTTTTACTGATATATCATTAAAACAAACAAAACACCACCAATAGACAATTTTTCACAGATGCTGTACCCATAAAAGCCCTACATTTAGTACATACTAGTGGTATAACATTCCAAGAAAGGACTCCTAATTTTGTTTCAATCATTACTAATACAGTAGAGTCAATCAATACAGTACGTGAAAATCAGATACCCTGGTATGAGCAGGTTTGGCTTTAATAGCGTGTAATGTGTCTTCTGCAAATACAGCTATGAAAGTCAGAGCTCTAAGCTGGTGCTCTGTCCTGTATGATTGTCCTTACAAAACTATTTACAGCAGTAAAAACTCCGCTTTCACTAGTTCTGATTGTTTTGCTTATGTAAGGGCAGTTATTCTAATATAAAAGCAGAATTTTTCCACACAAAAACATATTTGGAAATGGTGCCAGTCAAATGCAGCTTTTCCTCTGTTGGTAAACAAGTCCTAGCATGGGCACAGCTTTGTCTTACCAGTGATTACACCATCACGTGGCATCGTTCTGGTATGAAAGTACTCACTGATGTAGGTCATGCCAGTTACACAAAGCATCAGCTGAATTGATGTAGTTCTGGCATTTGATCTTTGAGTGGCACCAGAGAGAGCTGTATGGGAGAGGATATTCTATTTCCACACACCCAGAGCAATGGGAGTCATCACAGCTCTCTCTGGAATGTGTAGGGCCCAGGATAAATATTGCTAGATAACGACGAAAGGCAAGATTAGTACTTCATGTGAAGAACTGGGCAGCTGGAAGCTCTGGGACAGCTGAAAATCTGATCAGGCAAAATACAGCAGGAAAATATTTAATCAGAGCTTTCATCTGAATCTGCAGGGTAAATTTAAAAAAATAATTAATAAATAAATAAATAAATAAAACCACAACTCTTGGAGTATAACCCGATTCCCTATAGTAACTAAAATCTCTTTAACACATCCTGCATATCAGAAACTGTTTACTTTGAATAAGTTTATTACAAACTTGCATTACACAGACTTGAGCAATGCACTATGCATATATTTGAAATGTAAAGGTGCAATGTCCTGTAACCTTACAATGCAAAAGGAAGGTGAATTTATAAGGGAATATGCAACCTGTTTAAGCTGTGCAAATTTAGGAAGTTAATCTGGTCTCCTACACTGAGCCAGGTTATGAACAAAAACTTCATTCCAAGTGTTTCAGGAGTCCAAAATCTTGGCTAGCCTGCTGGCACACTGAAGCAACCGAAGCTCTTCACTCCAGGAAGAATCTGTAGACAGTAGAAAACAGCCGGATATTCCACACAGGGCAGAGAACTAGCACAGCCATGCGGGAAGAAGGGTGGCAAAGTTCAAAATCAAGGATGTCTTGCAGGTAGCTCTGACAGCAGTAGCTTTAACAAGAACAATACCTAACATACAGAAAACAAATAAATGCTGGGAAAGCCTTTGCTTCCATGACTGGGCAAAAGTAAGAGGCAGGTACTTAAATAAAGATTAGGTTAAAATAAAATAAAATAAAATAAAATAAAATAAAATAAAATAAAATAAAATAAAATAAAATAAAATAAAATACTGTTCTTGAGCAAAGTGTGAACTGCAATTGCTAAAAATACACCTGAAGAGCAGAGCTTATAAGGTTAAGGCCATTAGCACAGTTAGGAACAGGAGGTGCCCAGCTGCACCTACCAATTCTGGAGCAAGATCCCAGCCCAATGTCAACTTTGTTTTTTAGACAGCAGAGTGCTGATCTGTAAAATGTTAGAGAAGAAAAAGTGTATTAAAAATTATAGGCTATGCGTGGATTTAAAAAGCAAACAAAAGAGCCAGTAAAATTTTATATTGGCCTCATTGTAGCTTCTGTGTTATCAGATTTACTGTGGAGATTTGTGATGCACCACAGACACAACTTCAGTGAAAAAAAAAAAAAAGAGTAGCTTGGTGACGAGAAAAAAAAGCACTGGCAAAATCCTTCATAGCCTTGTGAATGTTGATGGCAAAAACATATAATTTAATATTCTCAATTTCCTGGAACAGATATGCTAGAGGAGTATCTCAGCTAAGCAGCTGATTGACAAAGTCAGAGTCGTTTAGCTGGATAAACATGCAATTTGTGTGGCACAAGTCTGAGCATGTCACAGTAAAGTTGGTGTCTTTTTCTTCCAATTCAACAAGATAGCTGAAAGTCTTTTTAAAGTAATACCATCAGTACTGAAAGGGACTATAGTGACAGCATCACATTCTGTTCCATTGATGCCATATCCTGTTACTTAATAGTGTAGACTATAATTTAGCAGTTCTAACAATGAATCATTGTTGGTAACCTACAGACATTTTTCACAAAAAACTCCAAACTGGAATACTAATAATGGGGGAAGCTGGAGGAAGAAGAAAAAATGGGATAAGCGAAACTACAAAGAAATAGAAAACCTCAAATAACAAGGGTGCTGAGTCCCTAGGAATGAATGCTGCTTTGAAACAGACAAAAATGGAAATAAATCATCGCAGATATCAGAGATGACATCCAGGGTTACCACTTCAGCCAGAGACAGTGAAAGGAACATAATGGCTCCAAACCCAGAAAGGAGGGAGACCAGATGCTACAGAATGAGATCTAAGTATTGTTTCATTGCAGAGCTGAGGCAAGATCACCAAATCCCCTGACACAGAGCAAGCAGAACAAAGGATTTTTTTCTTATCAACAGCAGCAGCGATATTTCAGCTGAGAATCACTAAATATCATTTTTAATCTCTAAGCCATAGAGGTAGGTTCCGGGTATCACCTGCAAATTTTAAAAATACCTTTTTATTTGTAAATGTTGTCCAGAAAGGAAGTTGAAGCACTAGAATGGGCATGATCACTTATGCCACCCCAGCAGAAGGGCAGGAACTCTTTTGCCTGCTACAAGGTTTTCAGCAAGCAGATAACTGACTGTATTCAAAGAATCTATTAATAACATGGTTAAGGAAGGCCAGACAGGTTTTGTACCTGCTTTTACACCTCACAGTTTTTCTCTAATAGGCAGAAACATAGTGGCCTTTAATAATGAGAAGGGAAAGGAGTTTTTTTATTTTTTTTTTTATTTTTTATTTTTTTTTTCTGCTTTGTCAGACTAAAAATAAGTACCAGTTCTTTCTCATTAATTCTCCCAAGACTCCTAGCAAGTGATAATACATACAGGGTTTTTTGTTGTCTCTCCCACAAATGTACTTCCAAAGTTATATAAGAGCATTTTTGCTGCTTGAAACAGAGTAATAAGTAAACACAAATATGTAGGAGTTACAATATTTGCAAGACATATTTCTTCTGCTGCGGTAAAATGCTTCCATTTTAATGGAGCAAACAATAGTAAAGGTTTATTTGCACACTTATTGTATCCTATTTATCGATATTCCCTGACACTATTTAGTGTCTGAATGCTGTATTGAACAATTAAACAGCAGTATATGTATACTTTTCTATATATAAATCAGAAAATGCTCTTTTTTAAATTCAGATGTTGTCAGCTGAATGCTTTAGGTCAAAAAATAAGACATGATAAGGGTCTTAGATTCTGGGCTGTAAAGTGAATTAATGACTCCAAGCTCACAGAAGATTTTTGCACAATATGAATAAAATAGTTTTGGTTTTGTTTGTTTAAATTCACATTTCTACTGCAGATAGTACTAGTCGTCTTCAAAGCTGCTCTGACAAATTCTAACAAAGTATTTATTCAACTGTGTAACTTCTGTGAAGCACTGCTATATAAGCTAGTCAAAAAGCAGAAGAAAGAATTTAAATCCATTTAAAAGTTTTTTTCCCCAAAAAAAGAAAAGAAAAAAAAATCATTTGACAGTTATATTGACAGACAATCTAAAGGTGCCTCACAAGAAGTCCAGGACTCAGACAAGGTGTTTTAATGCTCCCTGGCATCAGTACAACAAAAGAAGCATCTTATGAATGATGAGACACTTCAGGAAACTGCCCCTGATGTCACGGACATTAAGTTGGAAATAGTGCTGTTCAGCTACCATCACCATTAGGTCTATTTTCTCACGAAACATATCCAACCATGTATCCAACACCTGTACACACCAGTGACAACATGAGATCTCTGAATGAGTCTTAAGGCTCAAAATTCACCATTACTTTTAAATGGAAATCTTATATCCTGGAGAACCCACACTGACTGTGTGCTACTAGATAAACATATCTGGCAGGCTGCCTTCAGCCAGGGGAATTGCAACCTGACATACACATTATGAATCAGGAAAGAAACCAGTATTGATTTGTATTAGTGCTGATCTCGTATTCCTCAGCAACATTCAGGTGACATTTCCACTCGCTTGATGAATTCTAAGTTCTTCTGTAGAAGAAAGCCAGACAAACCCAAAGGACTATTACTTTCAAATGAGAGATATAACAGAAAGAGCCCGTTTTCTCAAGTTTTGAAGCATTTTTAACCTTGTGCCCCCCGAAAGTTGCCAAGCTGACTAGCATGGATGCTAGATGGATAATGGAACAAGACAATTTCCACAGACAGACAGCAGGCTTCCCCAGGCTGAAGAGTCAACACGATCTCAAACTCTGTCACCTCATCAGTCTCCAGTACCTCTGCTGAGACTGCCACAAAGCATCATTTAACAGCAGCCCCAAACTGCAAGAAGACAATGAACTAATTTTAAAGCAGCTGACACGCACTCAACCAGATGACAGGGCTAGATACAGCCTATAATCACAGAGGAAAAGGGGTCTATCTCACTTGCAGATTGCCAGTTTCTAGGTTTGTACGTTAATTTTTAATTCCCACTCTCGCCTACACTTTGCTTGGAAGTTCAGCTGTCTAAGCAATTTGCAGAAGCTTAAATTATTTTTAGCAGGTGGATGTCTACATCTTTTTGCTACTTATATTCAGTATGGAGTCAGTGACATTTTGTTAAAATATAGCTTATATATATCTTTGTACTCAGAGAAACAAGGCTGTGGGAGGGAGTAATATATCATTCTAATTGATATTGTTGGGGAGACAAAGAGGAAAGACAAGTTTTTAGGTCACAACTTCTTCAATTCTGAAGCAGACACAGGAAGCTTGGAGACAGACACTGATCAGAAGCAGGGACACTCAGGGATGGAAGCACTCCCTTACCTACAAGGAGAACGTTCTTCATGGAACAGTCACTCCAGCTCTGACCTCTCAGCACTTAGCCTGGGCTGCTTTCCAAAGATGAGCCCAGGAAGAGCACTACATAATTTTGCTACATATTAAAAATCATAAATTCAGTACATATCATTTTTGCTGTACAGAGCCTGCTGTTGTTCCAGAGCTACTAACTCTATATCCTACAGCCCCGACAACATCACTGCTTCCCGCCTTGCTGTCAGGCTTCTGTGCCTCACAGATGCCAATTATCCTTTTCCCTCAATTGTTTAAGGAGCTTAAACTCCATATAGTCAATCCCTACACGTATTTTCCAGAATTTTAGTGATTCTGCTCCAGAACTGAAGCAAGCCCATATGTGCAAAAGCCTTCTTAATTCTTTCCAGCAGTATCAGTGTACTGTAAAAAATAGGATCTCTTATCTTTATCCCGCCATTGCTTTACAACAGTACCATTCCTTACTTTTCCATGTACTTTGATTACTTTTCCCATGGGCTTCATATGGGCTTTATCACGGATTGAAGGGTTTCACTCACATTTAGGTGCATGCAAGGGAGAATACATCTTGTTTTGCTTTTAACATTGGATGTATTCCCAGACTTAAAGCATTTTTGGAAGGTGTCTGGGCTGGGCAAATCCATGAGGGCAGTTGAGCCAGGCCCGCAGGTGCCGAGAGGCAGCAGGGGCAGCAGTGGCCCAGTAGGCCGCAGCCTGGCAGGATCTGGCCAGGAGAGGGGACAGGCCCAGGGATTGGAGCCAGGAATGGCCAATGGTCTGATGGCTGCCAGGCAAGTCTGTAGGGACAGGGAAGGTCCAAGGTGAAGCTAGGAAGCCCAGGCAGCAAGGCAAGAGATGAGGAAGAACAAGCCTGGCACAAACTCATCTACAACGCAGTTTAAGCAAAGGCTTGAGGTTAGATGCAGGACCAGAGGCTCCAGGAGGCGCTCCTCACTATTCTCACTGGAATCTGGTCTAGGCTGTATTGCAGCTGGCCTTAAGCATGGACAGCAAAACCCCTGCAAGGGGACCTTGCCTGGTGGTGCACTCAGGGACCTGGAAATCCTGTGGTTTCATTTTAAATCTGCTTAGTCTGTTGGGAGTTCCAATTTTCAAAGGATAGGAGCTGTTGGTAGGACCTGCAGTCCAAGAAGTTCTCCTCGACTTCATAGGTGCTATAGAATGTGAAGAGAAGCTGATGCAGGTTAACATTTGTACTAGATGTGCTGTAGATCTTCACTGTGATCAAAATGAAAAATTCAGTGGTTGGTTGTGTAATTACAGTAACATCTTTAAAGATTCTTGCCACATGCTGGAATTCAGACGGTAGATGTACCTATCTCTTCAAAGTTCTGGAACATGATCAGGTGAGGTGGGAAGGGCAGAAATTACTTGTCAACAACAAGTTTCTCTCCGTGTTTGTTCACTCCACCACTGTTTCACTTATTTATAGTCTTTATCCCATTCTCATCATCTTACCTGCTGTTGTTTAAGTTATCATTCCTTGTCTTTCCAGCCATTTATCTTTAAAAATGAGTTTGAGATTAACAGCAGAATTTGAGTGCTGAGAACTACTGTCTAAAACATTTTCTTTTAATCAGAAAGGACATCTAAATTCTACATCTTTCAACCAAGTCTTATAAAGGTTTATACTCAAATACACAGGAAGAGAGAACAGAGAGAGAATCACTGAATATTTACTTGATCAAGAAAGTTTTCAGTTTATTCATTCACACCAGTTTAATTCCCTTGTGTACATAAGTACACATAATGAATGTACAATGTAATGTGGTTGGTATACAATGCAGTAAAAAAAAAAAAATAAATTTGTAAGACAATTGCAAAACCAGATTGATTGTTAACATTAAGACACTATGTGAAGTTGCAGGTTACTGAAATTGCCTCATCACCTTCTGAACCTCCACTTCGGAGGATTAAATAGTTGTTTTGCAAAGCTTTTTGGAAATTTAAAAAAAAAGCCACTCCACTACCATGCTGGCATGCCAAAAACTAAATCCTTCCACAGTTTATCTGTCTTCAGGTATAACATTATCTTTAATACTTTGTTTTCCTCTTCAAAAAGATACTCCAATGCAGAGCCTGCCTTCAAACTTCAAAGAGTCCACAGAGCCCAGGGGGCTGGATATCAGACGCCCACTGTCTCCCAGGAAAGCCCATTCCTCCTGCCTTTGTTGGGAGGGAGCAAGCTGAGGCACAGCTAAGAGAGCAAAACATTAAGTGGATTCATGTCCTATGGTACACTGTGATGAGATACACCAATGGTCATGGGAGCTACTGCTTAGGGCATCAGGAGGCTGGATTTGGCCCGCATTGAGTTCCCTTGCCTGGAGGCTGTTTATTTAGCCTGTTTGATACAGAGGAGGTGTGAGCACTGCACCAGGCATTCCTGGAGTGGGAAAGCCTTCCAGCCCAAAACTACTGAACAGAGCAGGGCTGTGATTTTCTCACATTGTACCAATAGTCCCTTGGCAAAGCAACTAATTAAATTAGAATGATGGAGCTGAAATTTATATCTATTTTCATTACTTGGAGACTTAATAAAATCCCTATCCAAATGTAGAAATTGTGGACCACATAACACTTGAAGTGATAAGCTATTGAAATGGGAGCTGACAATGAAATAGCACCTTTTAATGAAATTCCAGCTCTGAAAATTATGTTCCCTGTCTTTCTTTGTGTTAGAAGTTTTGAGTCTGTTTATGACTTTTACTGCAAAAAATACCTTGACATAATTATTATATGCCACAAGAATCATCCAGGTAACCTCTCTGCAATGTCACTATGCCAACTTAAGCAACTCCTATAAAATCTTAAATAAAAATAAAAATAAAAAATAAAAAATAAAAAAGAGAGAGAGAGAGAGAGTTCCTTTCCTGTTTTGATCATCATTATTATGATTCAAGTCTTGGAGAGAGTGAGAGTAAGAAGAGACAGTGGAAATAAGTTTCTTTTCCAATAACATATTTGTGAAGGCATGTATTTATTTTAATCAGCATTGTTGTAACTACCACGAAGGTTATCTAAAACCTGTCTCCTGCCTTCTTCTGCACTCCTCTTGGCAACCAACATCAGCAGATCTCTGACATTTTGCCAGACTTTTTTCCTGTGTTACTTGGAGGTAATTATGTGATGTATTAAATTAAATTTCTAAGTATGCAATATTTATATTTTGTGGATAAAAGTTTCCAATAAAGCAATTTTAGATACAAATTTTACATTTTAATGTCAAAATAGCAGAGGAAATTTAGGGAGGCACCACAACACAGTGGCCATGACACACAAAGAAGCAAGTGGTAGGGAAGCCAGCTCTCCTTCTGACTTCCCATAATATAAAAAGAAAAAGAAAAGAAAAGAAAAGAAAAGAAAAGAAAAGAAAAGAAAAGAA
>CM021771.1:19554058-19811486 GCA_011076525.1 Nettapus auritus | reverse complement strand
TAGTGGGATGTGATTGACATACGTATGTAGTCTGAGTTATGTACAGAGATGTTTGTTCTACTTGTAAAACCACTGAAGTATCTTTGTATTAGACTTTTATTTTTAAAGGCCCTTAATAGCTATCCAAGGAAGGCAAAGACTACTAATCTTTTCCTCAACGCCCATCCTGATAGGTGTTATCAGAGACAGGCAAGATGAGAGGAAAACAGAATTTGCTGCCAACAGACTGTATTAGAACTGCTGGATAATGCCATGGTATTTACCTGAAATGTGTTATCATTTAAGCAGTGACAGCAGAACAATTAAGTGCTAATCTAAGGTAGATGTTGTTTCTGATTACAGTGCTTCCATACAGCTAATGTGGCCACACTGTCAGCTGGGTCTGTGTAGCCTTGGCATGAGGAGGGAGGTGATTAGAGAACAGATTAGTTGTAGTCTCCCCAGAAACCTTTGGGTCCCAGTTTCTATTAACATATGAGCTTCCCCCATCATGATACTGTGTCTTATGGCATGGCCAGACCAAGAAAGGGTGACTGCTAATTGCTCCATCAGCAGATCTCACTCCAAGTGCTGGGCTGTTATTCTTCTGTTGCTTTGAGCTACTAGAATGGGACATAGCATCTGAAGTGGCCCTTCATAAGGTATGTGATGTCTTGCTTTAGACAAGATGCCGATCTCTGCTCCTGCCAGGCAGACAATAAATCATCCTTAAATCAGCCACTATCAAGTGCAGTTCCCTTCATAGCTGCTTCACATGACCCCTGAGCCAGTCAGAGGTGCCATCAGAGCATGAACTTCTTCCCCTGTTGCTGCCTTGTGCTCCTCTGAAGTCAACAGGAAAAAAAATCTGCTTCTGATGGTCCTTTCAGTTGCTCCTCTTCTCTGGTACCTGAGCATTTTGCAGGAAAAACTGCAAGCACCGAGGTAGATAAAGAATAAGTTCTTTTTCAAACACAAAGCTATCTCCTCAGCAATATAATCTCCTTATAGCCACTGACTTTTTCCATTCTTAAAGTTGCAGATCTTAGAGTGTCATTCCAAAATCAACTGGCATTGGTGAAATCCTTGCTCATGCTTGTATTTGCTTCATTCCATGCGGTGTTTTACTAGATGACTAAACATGCTGAGAATGTTGTGGTAAACACGCCAACTATCTTCGATATTTGTGGGTGAGTGAATTTGAAAGCATATTTTAGTAGCCTCCTAATTCCTGTTCCAAACAGCCTCTGCCTATATATTTGATGCTGTTTTCTCTCAGTTCTTAGGCTGATTTTGTAATCAAATCAGCATGAAACCAAATAGAACATAATAATTATAAGTGCACCAATAAATAAACCTGTTATCCCTCTCAAATAATATTGTAGTAAAAATATACACATTCACAGCTTAAATTTAGTGAATGTTGAGTTTGAATAATAAGCGAGCAGAAAAATGACCACATACATAGGAAAGGACAGAGGAGAGGCAATCAAGTGAGAAACAAAAATGGCTTAGGAAGCAATGAGAAGTCTGCAAAAGGAAAGCCTTAAAAAATCATTGATGCAGAAAGTCAAAGAAATAAACAGCAATTAGTGATTTGAATACCTAATTAATATTCTTTCTACAAAAGAACACCTGCAAAGCATTTACTGCTGGGTCTTTTTAGTTATTGATTGGTGGAAGGAAAAAAAAAGGGGAGAAAATTGCTGCTGCCAACTGCAGTTAAAGGAGTTGACAAATTGACACTAAGTGCTCCCTCACATGGAGACTATCCACACTGTTATTAACTCAGCCCATCCTTGCAGACGCTCGTGCTTTGTTTAGTGTTCAGTGATATGGTTTCTAATTCCTGGGTTTGCTCTACATTGCAGAACTGTTCTGCAAAACATAACAGTCTGAATTTATCGAAGGGGAAGTAGTATTTTTCTAACTTTAATTTTAAAAGTCATCAAAACTTAAATGTGTAAATGCTGGCTGTTTATAATTCTGACAAAACATTAGTACTTCTGAAGTGGGCGATTTCTTCTTTTCCTAATACCGCAGAGGCTGAGTCAAGATACTATAGAGTGAAAAATCTTACAAGTTGTGTTGAAGTTTTAATCCTAAGTTTTTGTTTGGATCCTCTGCTTTCAGACTGACTTATGAAATACTATTGTGGTAAAATAAATACAGCAAACATAATATTATGGGACAAAGAAAATCTTACATATTCTGCAAGAAGCACAGGATTATAGCAGTTGTATTGTGACTTTACCTCCTGACAGACTTCAATGGGATCTAAATGCCCATGTAATAGAAGCGTCAGTATACGACCCAAAATAACATGCCAGGGGAGTGTTGATTTTACCACACAGTGAAAAGTCAATCTAGAAACTGCACACCGATAAAATGGCAGAACTTCCCCCATCCCTAGATGGTGTTCTAGAGGACTTGAAAAATATGATATAAAGGGCTTAATCTGATTTAAAGAGATGGCATTTATTTAAAGATGAGCACACTATGAGGAGTTTATTTTGCAATATAACACTGCTTTGTGTGTCTGGCTCAGCTGAATGACAGCTCATGTGAAGAGTTTTTGTGTGTTTGAAATTGTGTTGCTACAGTGGGCTACCTGTCTTCCTCTATAGTTGCCGGACAGAGCTTGTTATCTTCCTGCTTTGGTACAGGAAGAATTCCCTTCATGACCCATCTCAGGTAAACCCATCTCAGCTCAGTTTTCCACTCATAATAGCTGCAGTTTTTTCCTATTCTGGACCACAGTGGTGCAATCGCATGCATGGCAGAAACTAGGCTCTGAAGTGTTGACGAACCTGAACTTGTGATGAGATGGGAGAGAACTGCCTTCATGTGAGTGACTCAGGTTCAGTTACCATCATGTCAGAACATTGCCCTCCAAGGCAGATGGGGAACAGAGAGAAGAGCAAAAATACGTTGTACTTGGTGATCAAATCCACTGGAAGGTGCAACAGGATAAAGAAAGATAACATCCTCCTCACTTTAAACTGTCTCCCTTTAAATCCCTTTCCTCCCCCCCACCGCCAACGCTTTGGGCTCTAGCCAGCTGGATTTTCATTCTCTGTTGATATCCTAAATGCATAGTCAGAAATGAGTGCATTGTGGTTTGCATTATTTCATTTATTTGTTTCTATGATGAGTTCTTATTTCTAGAAGCAGCATTTTCTTCCTGAGGTTTAATTACTTGGGGTTTCAGTAAATTAAAACCTCTTTTATTGATAAACAGTAGCCAACAATGACACTGAAAAGCATGTTAGTTAAAAGGTTGTTTAACATCAAGTGATACCATTGTTTGTTTTTTCCTTCCAATGAGTATCCTTTCCAAGAAACAGCTATTGTTTTGATTGGGAGGAAAAAAAAAAAACTTTGGAAAAAAAGACTTGATTTATTTAAAGAATAAAAAAGCCTCCCAGTGTTAATTGATATTATTCAGCTACCCTCATGTGCTTGGTTTGGAGTACTGCTATTTAATTTAGCTGTCTTGATACAGACCTCACCCACCAGGGAAGCTCCTGAGCTTTTGCAGCTGTATTTATTTCGGTCTCTTTATGAACATGGTTAGCTTTAAAAAAAAGTGGTTTCCAATGTACAATTTCTGTTTGTAAAGTTTCTAAATCATAGCCTGGCCCCCTTCATTGTGCAGAAGTAAAGGCTTCCTCAGCACTGTAACAAAAGCCAGCATGTAAGGAGGCAGCACTAGCACAAAAATGTCTTGCAGCAGTGCTGATCAGCAAGCACATAGTTAGATTCCTGAATCAGGTTCCTCTGGAATGATCAACACCACCAACCTCAGCAGTATCAGCTATTAACTGGGAAATTAATGAAATACTACATCTGTTCCACTGCTGGTGAAACAATGTTCCCTGCAAAAGTTCTGTTTCAAGAAAGTGGATAGAACGGCATATTCAATTCCTTCAGGACAGTCTCTAGAAAAAAGTTTTCTGATAGTACCTCCAGTCAGTCAGAACAGCCTTCTCATTTGCTTTGTTTCTAACTTATATTAAGTTTAAATGTACTCTAGATAAAGCAAAATAACAGCCTGATGACAGACAGAAGATAATGAGCTCAGCTAACTTCCTTTTCTATTGGTCTGATCGTTTTCCTCTTGAAGTCAGAGACAAAACTGCTATTGTCTTCTGAGGTGGACTGTACACAAATGGTATAAAACCATTAACACTTTCTGTTTTTTTCTTACGTCAGTTTTTTCTTAATCAGTACAATATTATCTTAGAAACTCTAGTTAGAGAGACAAAAGTCTCATAGGCTTTGAATTTTTCCTTTTTTAAAAAATAAATCACTACATATATGTAGGATACAACAGGTTATGTTAACGGAATATATCTAAAAGCCACTTTTAATCCTGTTTGGTAGAATGTCTATATAGTTAGATCACGGTATACAAATTATAAGCTTACAACAGGATGTCTTAGCAAGTATTTCTTGTGGGAAGAAGTACTGACACCTCACCAATTCTGTGTTCTTCCGTGGCAACCTGTGAGGATGTCTGTCTTTGATACACCCACTTTACAATCCACATCATGTTGCAGAGCAGGAGGAGCATTAATCACACTGGTATTCTCTGCTGCACAATACAAAAGTAAACAGTCAATGCAAAATTGCCAGCATCTCCCTTTATCTCTCTTGGAGTGAAATGCAACAGAAAAAAATACAAAATAATCATCAAGCAATAGAGCCAATTCAACCTTTTCAAGACTAAATATTACTTCAGAAAAATGTAGTCTTTCTTACAAATAAGAAAGCTTTTAGTAATGGAGGTCTAGGAAAAATCATTGCTGTTGGTTGTTGTTCTCTCCATCTTCTTAAGTTGGTATTTTAATTGTTTAAAATGACAGTATTGCAAATACGTTTTTGATAAATAAATTCTTAGTGAAGTTACCATAAAACAATTTTAGTGAATCATTCAGAGCCCTATGAAATGGAAAAGTCTTGAAAAACTTTTCTAAGTTTGCCTTATCCTTCTGGTAAATATCGCCAAAACTCCATTCTGGTATTGTTCCTTGAGCTTTCAGAGATAATGACTAGTGTTGAGATGTCATGTGACATCAGTACAAATATACCAGGTTATTTGCTGTGATTTTCTTATAGTCTACTCAAGCTCTTCTGGCCAAGGACCTTCTGTACACATTCGGTTCCTCAGTGTTCAGTTTACACATTAAGCAGTGAAGTAGTAGCCACTGAATGTAGTGAATTTTTCATGAGTGTCCAACAGTAATTATCCAGATTATGCTGAATTCCCTGGGAATTCCTTCCCTTACTGCAAACAAAAGAGCACTGAGATCAGCACTGATGCTCCCCAGCTCATACACGTCACAGTCTGTGAGTACAGGACGGATGGCTGATGTTATTTGCTTTTACTAGCATGGCTCGGGGCAAATTCATTTGGATTCCTCTACGTGTCTGCTTCCAAATGAGGGTACTTACTGGCCTACTGCACAAAGCGGTATACTCATTCTACCTTCACATTGTTATTTGTGAAGCCTTCCTATTTTTGTGTGAGGGAAAAATTGACATAGAATAGTTCAGTTGGAAGAGACCTTCAAAGATTGAGTCCAACTGCTTGGCCACTTCAGAGCTAAAAGTTAAAGCGTGTTCTTGAGGACGTTATCCAAATGCCTCTCGAACACTGACAGGCATGGGGTGTCAACCACCTCTCTAGGAAGCTTGTTCCAGTGTTTCACCACCCTCACAGTGAAGAAATTTTTGCCCATGTCTGGTCTGACCCTCCCCTGGCACAGCTCTGCTGTCTGTACCCATCCTGCCATCACTGACCAGGGAGCAGAGACCAGAACCTCCCTCCGCGCTTCTCCTCCTCAGGGAGCTGCAGAGCAGCAGGCCGCCTCTCAGCCTCCTCTTCTCCAGACTGGATGATCCAAGTGACCTCAGCCCCTCCTCACAGGATGCATCTTCCAGCATCTTTACCAGCTTTGCTGCCCTCCTCTGTATGCTTCCAGAGCATCCTTTTTATACTGGGGAGCCCAGAAGTGTACACAATATTCAAGGTGAGGCTGCACCAATGTTAAATGTGAGTGAATGCTTTATGCAGGTGAACAAGTCCTCTCACCTCTCCTGCTGGATGCCTGGATTGACACAAATGTTTATTGACACAAATGTTTACATTCCTTAATAAGTTGCTAAATAAGCCACTAGTTATCCCAAAACGCATCATGGATGAGAATGAATTGAAGGAATCAATGAGAGATTTTGCTGTCATGTCTGTGTTATATATAACTATATAACTCTAGCTATGCCTTGGTGACAGAGGAGACAAGATGGTGTGTCATCTTGCTTTTGTAGAGTTGTGGCTGTATTTACAGTAAGTTGCTATATTCACAATAGAGCATGGTCAGCGCTAGAGTTATCCCAGCAGGGAGTGTGGCCGCTGAGTTATCAGACTAGTTCTCTGGTACCTTTCCCAGTTCTCTGGTACCTTCCCTTTACTCTGGTACCTTTAGCTGACGTGTGCAATAATACATGACCTTCAATCTTGAGAGCTTTGACATTGTCACTACAGCTAGGGGACCGTTTAATGGCTATCTAGAGCTTTAAAGGTATGCTTGGATCACATAGTTGTGTCCGATTTTAACCAATCCTTTGATTTATAGTTTGCTTCCAATTTGCTTAAGTGAAATAACCTTACTCTTGCAGTGGCATTACAAAATGAAAAATGGATGCTTTGACTTGAAAATGTCACAATAATATATGTTATGATTTGGGGAGATTAAAATGCTTATCTGACAAGTTAGCATGGATTCAGCAAGAGTTTCAGTCAACCCAAATGTGTACTTTTGCTGAAAACAATATTCTCCTCAGGTCTTCCTGTACAACCATGATATAAGTACAGCAAAATTAATAAGGATGAAATTCAAAACAATGTAGTAATTAAAAAAAAAAAAGTAGTAATAAAAAATAAAAATATATTGCCAGCAAGTTGCCTATCACCTAGCTCTGAGATAAATAATAATTCACATCTGTGTGGGGTCTTGAAACCAAATACTAAATGGCAAGAGCTTTATTCATGTGTGAACACAGCGTTAACAGAAAACTAATGAAACAACCACATTAAAAACAGGTTTGTGGGAAAAAAATAATGAGGTGACCAGGTGACTATTCTTCTGGACAGAATATCACCTTGGAAGCTGACTGAAGATGATCAGTAAGGAAGTGAGTTTAGCTCTGAGGGCGATTTCTAGAGTTCTCAGGACTTCAGTTTGATGCCCCATTGGATAACTCAGGCTGCCAGGCCTGGAGCAAAGCTTGCAGACACGAGAGGGGAAGTACTGATCTCACAAAAACTCACACTGTCAACGCAAATCCACTGTAAACATTTTGATGGCTTAGCATTGAAGTAGCTTACTTTTTGTGCCAGATGAACTCTTCAATTGTCTGTTATTGTCAGTCCTCTCACAGCTGATGTGAAGCTGGCATAGAGTCCAGGCTGCATGCTCATTGTAGAGCCAGGCACAACTGTGTCATCAGTCAGTGCCCAGATTTTACTGAGCATGGAAACGAGGCTGGGCTATTGGAAATCTGCGGTCCCCCAGAGCATCTCCAGATGATAAGACAAGATCTCTACAGCACTGTGTGCCTGGTACCCATGTCCCAGTAACCTGAACAGTAAATGTTGACTGTGTGAAGGTTTGAAAAGTCCCTTCACTAAGTAAATCATAATGTGACTCTGGAGCCCAAACCTGGCCACATGAGTAGGCACGAAGCGGATGTATCTGAAATGCCAGTGCAAGTGTAATGCCATGTATCTAGCTTGTCTGAGCTAAAACCACACTTGCGCAAAACAAATCAGTTTTCTTTCAGGATAATTTAGTCAAAATTGGTGCAGAAGATTGACTACTCCTATCCTAGTGTGAATAGGGTATAGTGCAGTTTACTGTACGTTTGAATGGTTACACAACGTTGAAACAGTGAACAATGACTGTATCATAATTACAATGTATGCTTTGGCACGCTTCCTTTAAATGTACAGCAGGAAGACAAACCAAAGTGAACAATGGAGAAGAATGAAGCATGGACACATTAAGTGACTCAGGCAATCCCTGCTTCCTCCTTTCCTTCTGATCAGTCCTCACAGAACGGTTCTGTTTCACATTGACTCAAATTGGAGCCCAGCACAATGCACAAGCCTTCCTTTGACATGTAAACCATTCTTTCAGCTACAGCTACTTGTCCATAAATCTTTTCACAACAGTCAAACTAATTATCATTGCATGTCTCCCCAAGTGTCAAAACTCGCTCATCTGCCAAGATTATTAAAAAAAAAAAAAAAAAAAAAAGGAAGACTGAAGTGATATAACCTGGGGACACCTACTGCACCTGCCGTACTGACGTATTCTAAGCCCAATTACACAGAGCTCTGACAGTGATCTGAATTCAGGTTACATCATTTGGTCATCGGGTGAAGTCACACCGATCTCTTCAGACTAATAAACCCATGCAGGAGTCAGGACTGTTTTGAATAGTCCAGCAGAGATCTCATAATAAAGATTGCCACTCCATCCATGAGGTTTTAGTTTTTAGGTGAAATCAGTAGAAAAGCTCACAAAAATAACAGCGCAAGAAACCGGAAGCTGTTGGGACCAGCAGGCAGAGTCAGAAGAAAGACAGCCCAGGGCCATGCCTCGGGGTGCCACAACCAAACATGTCCACAGTCCTCCCGGTTCCCCACGCAGGTGAGCAGCAGCCACGCAGCACCCATCCGGCTCTCAGCCCTCCTGCTAGGCACTCTGCTGCTGAGTGCCCCAACAATATTGCCAGGTTTTGCTGCAGCTCTTCCTGGTTTGGCTGAGGAACTCCTCCAGGTGGCCAGCAGCGTGGCACAGATAGAGTGGTGCTGACAAATACATGTTACCAAATTCATTCAGAGAGATTTAGAGGTAGAAAACAAACTCCTGTTTACTGCAAATGAGCAAATAAACCATGGCGTGTTTTTTAAAAAATAATAAAAGTGGGCTATTACCCATTTTAAAATATTAAGGATGCTTTTGAGCCCCTCTCAGGAACGTCTCCCTCCACAGCACGGGATTCAGGCATTCTCATTCCATAGTCCCCTCTTGGCTCCTTCTACATGATTGCTGCTACAATTTGAATGCAATTAAAAGCTTTTAATTGGTCATCCTTCCAAATGTTTCAGAAATGCCATTTCTTTTCAGATAGGCTTAGAGAGCTGTTGCCCTGAAATAATTTTACTCTGACACAAAAGTCAATTATACTAATTGTTCAGCAGGAATTAACCTCTTATTCATCATCATGTTATTACTGTTGCTAGGCTCACTTTGCAAAGATCCGTTCCTTTCCTGTATCTGTACATAAGCAATGCCAAGTGCCAGAGCCCGTGAGCCTCTGCAATGTCTGGGAAAGAGCTATCTCATTGTATTGGAAACAGACATAAATATTGAATACACTTCTAAACTGATCGGAATATTGAAATACGCTGAAAAAAAAAAAAAAAAAAAAAAAAAAAAAAAAAAAACAGGTCAACCTTTAGATGCAGAACAATGATGCCAATTTTCTGATTAAAATTAACTTTGCCTTAAATCCAATTATTGTTAATGAAGCAAATGGTTATCTGCATATTGACAGCTATTAAAATTGCATCTGAAGAGCTTTTCATCAAGAAAAGCTTTCATCTAGGAGTGACCAGAAGCACTGAATCAGAAACTTCACAGGCACATGGGATGTCGGCTCAGCAATAAGCCAGAAGCATCCAGTGGAAGATTTTCATCAGCCAACCTGCCAAAACATTCCCTGAAACTTCCCCAAATGTCCTGCATGGAAATCCTCTCCATATACAAACATGGTTAATTCTGTTAAATCGATATCACATTTTTCACAGTGTGAGGGTGTTTTGTGTTTACCTTGGAGTTTTCTTCAGCAAAGAAATGTCAGCACACAGATGAGGAGCTATGTAATTAGTTTTTCAGGAAAGACAAGTAGAGTCAGCGGGGAAAAAAGAGCAAGCTGGCAGAAAACGTACAGCCAGGGTGATAAAATTCTGGAGTTCACCTTGCACAGCACTCATCTTCTCTTGGTATTCGGTAGCCAGCTGGAGGGGTGATGAGACAGGGGTG
This sequence comes from Nettapus auritus, assembly GCA_011076525.1. NCBI lineage: Eukaryota > Metazoa > Chordata > Aves > Anseriformes > Anatidae > Nettapus > Nettapus auritus. Next base: position 19,801,392 of record CM021771.1, on the reverse strand, counting down.
AAAACTGAAGCCAACTAAAATAAAGTGGGGCAGGGCAGAAAAACATTGATGGTGTAGGGATAATGTACACCTACTGCCCGGAGTAATTTTGTCTGTGCCTAGACCACCCTGCCTACAGTCCAGAGGCCTCTGCTCTGCTAAAGCCTGCTTGTCACCTTTTCTGTAAAACCCGGTGGAGACGACTGTAATTTTCCTCTCGTAGCTCGTCTCTGCTGGAAGCGGGCAGCGAGATAAGTAACTGAAAGTGAAAATCTACGTAAGGACAGTAAGATTTTCTTTATCTGGGAATGCAAAGCCGCAGCCCTCACCTCAGTTTCGCTGCTGCTGAGCGCTGTGCTCTCAGACACCTCTCGTCCGTGCCTCACGTAACGGGGTTAGGTCGTGAGATGCCGCGGCCGCTCCTCTCAGCCAGGACGCCCGGCTCGCGCCTAAACGCCTCAGCGCGGGGGCAGCCCTCTGAGGTGCCGCCGGCCGCGGGGCCCCGCTCCGCCGGGCTGAGAAAGGGGCTTGTGGGGGGCTTCCCGTGGCGACCACCGGCCCGTGCGAACCCAGCGGCTCCTCGGAGCGGGGGGAGGACCCGCTCGGTGCTCGCCGCCCGGGGGCTGCCTCAGCAGGGGGAAGGGGCGCGCGCTTGGGAAGGCGGCGGCGGGCACCCGGCGGCCGCGGCCCCGAGGCGGCGGCGGAGCAGCGGCGGGCGGCGGGAAGCGGCCGGGAGCCAATGGGGGCCGGCGCGGCCGTGTGACAGGCGGGGCGGCCGCTGCCCCCGCCGGGCGGCCGGGGCGGGGAACCGGCACAGCCGCGGCGCTCGGCAGCAGCGGCAGTACCGGCAGCGGCAGTACCGGCAGCGGCACCAGCAGCAGCACCCGCAGCCGTCTCAGTATCCGCGGCGGGGCCGCCGCACGGCTCCGTCTTCCTTACCCCCGGCAGCCGCGGTGAGGGAGGCCGGCGGAACGGAGCGGAGCGGGGGGCGCCGCGGCAGACAAAGCAAAGATGGCAGGGATCCTCGCCTGGTTCTGGAACGAGCGGTTCTGGCTGCCGCACAACGTCACCTGGGCCGACCTGCAGAGCACGGAGGAAGCCTCCTTCCCGCAGGCGGAGGACCTCTACCTCGCCTTCCCCCTGGCCTTCTGCATCTTCATGATCCGCCTGCTCTTCGAAAGGTAACGCGGAGCCGCCCGGCGGGAGCCTCCCGCGGGGAGCGCGGGGCTGGGGGGCCGCCGGCCGAGGGGCCGCCTCGGGTCCTCCTCCCCCGGCCGGGCCGGGCCGGTAGCGCCGTGAGCGCTGTGCCCCCCGCCTCGGTCACGGTGCGGGCCTGATGCGGGAGGGCGGCGGGCTCCGGGAGCGGCGCGGAGCGGGCGCTAGGAGGCGAGGTCGCCCCGGGAACGGCCCCGGCCTCCTCCACCTGCGGCCCGGCGCCGGCGGGCAGGGCCCCGGGGCACCTGTGCCGGCCGGGTGGTGGCCGCCGGCCCCGGCCGTGCCCCCCCTGAGGGCAGCGGGAGGCTGTCGCGACAGGAGGGGTCGCTCGCGATTCTCGCCGCGAGGCTCCCGCGAAGGGGTCGGAGTGAGGAAACGGGAGCGGGGCTGTGGGGTGTGTGTGGGGAGGCTGGGGTGGAGCGGGCGCTCCTGCGCTCGCTGCTGTGCCCGCGAAGAACAAAGCGCGGGGCGGCCCCTCGGCGCCTGCCGCCCGGGCGGCAGAGGAGGACCGAGGAGGACCAGCAGCCGCTGCATCCCGGGGCAGGGCTGTCACGGTGCTGTGGCAGCAACGAAATCGCAGCTCTGCGAGGCGGAGTCACCTCCTGAGCGCTCCCTGCCCTCGGAGCACGGTGCCGGGGGCTGCAGCGCCCAGGGCAGGCTGCGAGCCCAGAGCCGCCGCTGCTAACTTCGGTGGTGCTCTGCGGGTGGGCTGGAAGGCTGCAAAACTTGTGGTCTGGCTGGGAACCCGACAAGCTGACCTACCCGCTTGTCCCGAGTGGGATACCGCGACACGACTGCAAGTCAAGTGCCCGCCGTCATGTAGATAACGCCAGATCACTGGTGGTTTCTTCCCTTTGCCGTCTGTACAACGTGTGCTTCGAGCGCTGAAAGCGGGTGCGTGATTTTGCACCTCTTGCCATCTGAACTGCAGCGTGTGTCGCAGCAGGGCTGTGTTAGGTGGCAGAGCACTTAGTCGGGGAGACAATGTCAGCCTAAACTTAGAAACGCGTTGTTTCTGCCGGTTCTGATGCAGCTGCTGGTGGTACAGAAGCTACTATGATTTGTTTAGCGGTCTATATCTACCCCCACAGGCTAGCTTTCTTAATTCAATTAAAGTAATTTTTAATTTGGAAGATCATTATATTTATAAGTGTTGGCTACGCAGATGAGGAAGTGGGTACATTTTCATAACTCTTCTATTTTTGCTAGGCTAATTTTGAAATTCAGCTCTGGAAATGTGTATTGGTAGCTTGATAGTGGGTGAGAGACCTCCAAAGAGGTTTTATTAACAACTACTTGAGTATATATTTGTTCCTTTCTAATTTCAAATCGATTGTAAGACTCCAATGTGAAACTAGGATCAGGCCATTTCATGTGAGATTAATCCACACAGCCTGGTACAGGTGTGATTTTTTATGTTCTGCTCAGCCTGCTTTACCAAAATGCTGAAGTGACTGGATCTGCTTCCACTGATCAAAGCAGGAGGTTTCTCTTTGAATGAGAGAAAAATCAAGCCTCGTTATTGCTCATTAGTAATGTATTTCATCAGACCTCAGTCTATCGTTTGTGGGGAGCAAGAGAAATGCCTCCCGCACATCATTAATTGAGGGTTTGCAGTTACTTCAGTTGGTAAAGCTATTTGAGATCTGGAAGGGACAAGAATATCTGTTGAACTGATGATTTCCTCATTCTTCTGTGTATTAAAACAGATGCATTTTTTTCCTATCAAAACTCAGTGTTGGTGACTGATGTTATACATGCTGCATCTTGGAAGAAGTCTTTGCAGATGTGTTTGCTCATTTTGCAATGGTAGCACTTAAAGAACGAATAAAAATAGATGGTGTAAAACAACTTTAAAAGTTCCTTGTGTACTTTAAATCCATGGCTGTAGTGAAATATTTGTAACAGAAGTGTGTCTTCTGTTTTCTTTTGCAAGATACCTAACAGGTACTCTTGTAATTCTTTAAACTGGTAGGCAAGCAGCCACGCAGTGCTGAGAATCTGATTATTTAGTACCCCTTATTTTCTAACTCCTTCACAGTAGCTGGCTGCCAGGGTAGAATGGTTTTACTTCACTTGCTCTAAAGGATGAGTAACTTCCAAGATCTCACAGGAGTAAGAAATACAGTTTCAGGTGGAGCTATGATTTGGACTTCACATGTCTTTGCTTACAAAGTTCTCGATATGTCTTGGGGGGTAAAATTTGACATGCTAAAGACAAGTTGACTTCATTCATATATATACACATACTTTATATTCATATCATTATAAATATATTATTATTACTTTATATTAATATAAATGTTTTATTAATAACAATAAAATATTGTTATTAACAGAGTTAATCCTACTGGTTGTGTGGTGGATATTTTTGGTCGTGGTGGGTGGTTTTTCCTTTTGCTTGTTTTGTTTCTAGTTTGAATCATCTAGCAAAGTCCAGAAAAGAATCTAGACACTTCTGAAATTACGCTTTCTTTTCTCTTTCAAATAAAACACTTTTTCTTCCATTTTCCTACCCTGTCATCACTGACCATCACCCTTGTGGATGAAAGAAAAAAGTAGATTAGAACATTAAGTGTGTTCTGAATCCCTTCAGCAATTTGATCTGATGATGATGAGTGCTCTAGAAATAAGCTTTGCTCAGAGGTATAATCTCATAACTGTGAGATTTAGTGGCTCTATCTGCTGAGGCCGTCATAGTTATGGATGAGGTGCTGAAATACCTTAACAGCCTTTCCTCTTTTCCCTTCCTTCTCATTTATCTCTCTCTTTAAACACAAAGAATATTTTAGAAAACTGTAGCTAAGCACAATGATAGTGTTACCTAGTAATTCAGAAGATTACATGAGTTCAGCTTTGTAGTGGTAATGTGGGGACATAAGTCTTCATGGTATCCATCATTTTATATTTATATTATTTTTTCTTTTTGTTGGTTTGTTTTTAAATGCATGTTATGGTAATTAAGGATTCCCTCTTGTACTACCCAACACCTTCATCTATAAGTACATAAGAGTTCTTATTACTACCACTCTCTCCAGATCCTCTCTAGTTCTAGAGCGGGCAAGACAGGTTAAAGCTGAATCAAAGCTGATCTAGCTAATAGCAGGGTGTTGCAGCCTCAGTTGGCCTAAGAAGATAAAGAAGCATTTGTTATTCTAGGCAAAATATGATTTTTCTTATTTCTTTTATGGGATCTCATAGATCTTCACTGCTGAGTGCGGCAGCCCTGCCTATCGTCCCAAGCATGTCCTCTGTGAGGGGCATGTGGTTATAAAAAAAATTTATATATTTGCTCAGCAATCAGTCTGACACACAACAAGAGGGTAACGCTCCTCTCCTTTAGAGCCATCTCTCGAGGGAGAGGTTGGCTGAATCCTCCAAAATACGTGCTAACTAAACACATTTCAGATGTGGTCCAGCAATCATAGCTGAGTCAAGTAACCTTTCTTACTGCTTTCTGTACACTTGGCTCATGTTCTCAGGTTTCTTTTTTCTCTTCCTTGCACTGTAGTTGCTTTCTTTCTCTTGCCTTGCAAGCAACAGTTTGGGCTCAGATCTAATGAGGTAGCTCCGTAAATTGGCAATCTGGGATTACAGTGCCTTTATTGTCCTCTGGCCTTGACACAGGGAACATTTCTTTAAGGTGAAGCTGATCTTCCTCAGCTGATGGAATGACTTACATGGTCAGAGGTAGCTTGATTGTAAACAGGAGCAGCCCTTCCAGCTGCACTGATTTAAACTGAGCCAGCCCCCCAGTTTAAGATCAGTCAGATCAAGATAACCTAGATGCAAAGCATAGGGAAATTTGTGGCTTTTGTATGACATTTTTCTTTTATAATGATAATTCAGCCTCAAAGGTAACCTCAGCTGCCTCATGTGTAGTGTAACTCCTAGTGGATCAGGGCAATGTGACGCAATGTGTGTGTGTGAGCATGTATTTATATTGCAAACTGTAACAAACAATTCAGGTGGCAGTACATTAAGGCACTTAAAAGGTTTCTGATATGTGGCATATATGTAAAAATTTGGCTTTCATGATCCCTAGATGTCTAGAATTGGTGCTCTCCTATGATAACAGGGAGGTCAGAGAGGATATAGAGCTTGGAAGGGTGAACACGAACTTTGTGCATTTTCAGCAGCCCAAAACCTCTTCTCAGCAGGCCAGGATAGGCAATGATTGTCATTTTCACCCCTCCAAACCTGTTTATAGGCTGTGACATTTGTAGTTTTCTTGGTTAGTTCCATGTGTGTTAGACATGATCTGATTGTTGAGGTATACTTCACTTGTGTGTAAGTGGATGCAGGTGTTCACTGAGAGTAAATTCTTTAGTTCTATTTATATATATATATTAATATAATTTCTAATAATATAATCAATGTGGTTTGGTTATGGTTTTTGTTATTGTTGTTGAAAACTGATAAATACGTAATTCAGCTGAAATTGAATTAGACATTGAAATTGATAACTACCTTACAAAAAGATACTGGCAATGTGAAGAAAGTGACAAATTGTTTCTTTTAAACTTTAAACCCATTTATTTTTTGAAATAGTATCAGTAGAGCATTAACAGTAAATAGATCTAAAATGAATGTATATCTTGCTGATTGTGCTATCCATTTCTCTGTTTCTCTTTTGGTTTAGTTATTAATCTTCTGTCATTTACATTTTTGTTTATACAATCAGTTTTTGTTTCCTAGCGTTGCAGTGTTTGGGTTTCAGTCGCTAAAACAAGTAGATATCTCACAGCAAAATGATTGTTTTTGCTTTCCCAGCTCTGAGCAGTGCGCGTACACTCACCCACCTCAGGTGTGACTGCTGGCTGCTACACATCGCTGTTGCTTGGAGAAAACCGTAGGTGTGTGTTCACATGTAAGCCGAGCATGTTCCTTTAAAAGAAGGCAGAGTAGAGAAAATAGGTACTATTTAAATGTCTCTTGTAAAGGTCCATTTACAGATGTACGTTAGTGCCAATCTCAAAATTGGGAGTTAAATGGGAAATGTGTTGAGCTCCTGTAGAGGATGCCATTAAAACCGATTTCTAAAATGTCCAAATGACAGCCAAACCACAGCCCACCTGAAGGACAGGTTCCGGTGACAAGTTACTAGAGAATACTGGGACCTTATTACTCAGGCAGTGCTGCTATTAGTGGTGTTTTGTCTGAGAACAGGTCCCAGCTACTGTTAGAAACTTGCATTCAGTTCTCTCCTGGATTCCTGTAACTGTGCAGTTTGATCCAAATTGACTGTGGCTCTTTTTGTTGCTCCTACTTCTGCCTCTGTCACTGACTAACAGGCATTTGCTAATAATTTTTTTTTGGAAAAAGAAGAGTTTCTGGTATTCTGCCTTTTTTTTTGCACATCTGAAGACAAGTTTCTTATTAGTCCATAGAAAATATTTAGTAGATTGTCTTTGGGTAAATCTGTTCCCATGACACTCTCTATTAATTGTCAGCAGGGTGGAGAGGATGGGGATGCTGCAGTGGAGCAGTGCTTACTTGACCATGTTTTTTTTTTTTTTTCTCCCTAACAGTTGGAAAATATTCCATGTTTACAATAATTTTGACAGTTTATTAGCATTTGGGATTTCTGTGCCTGTCTCAAGGTCATCTTGGAGTCTTGGCATAACAGTTAAAATTACAGCACAAAAGTGCATGGCTCTCATAAGGGGCGTAACCTCAGGTAATGTTCAGTAGTCTACTTAAGACTGTAATTGGCACCTCACAAATGATCCAATGAGTATGATGTGTACCAACTGTTCTTTGGAGGTGTTCATCTAACATCTTGATCGCTTTGTGAGTTCATGCACTAGTGACTCCACCCGTTAGGCATTTATATGGTATTTTTGGAGGAAAACCAGGGATTTCTGATCACCTGAGAGAACAGGAATCACTAATATTTCACTCAGAGGTGAGCAACGTTTCTGATGATTGGCTGGTCTAAGCTCTTCCATCCTCTGTGAGGAAGTCTTTTTATCACACAATGAAGAGTTGCAGTTTTCAGTTAGGACCATCTGACAGTCATTGATTTCTCTCAGGGATGATACCTTCCCAGTTACTCTGAAGTAGTCAAATGGTGACAGAGGAGGGAGAGTTAAGTATTGAGCGTAGCCAGCTGTCAGCTTGGAGATGACTTTCATAATGCTGGTGGACCTGTAACATGGAGCTGTGACTTCTGTACCAGAAACAGAGAGTGAAATATGATTTTTTTTTATGTGTATTTAATACATCTTATAATGTCACATTTCCCTTCATACTGTTGAGTAGTAGCGAAGCCTCATGTAAATGTTACTGATGTTGCATAATCAAATTTCAACTCTCAAGATAGCTGTCTGTATAACTACGAAGAAAATCTAAGAGCTGTAAAGAAGCATGATATTCAGTTAGATCTGTTGTATACTATGTAAAATACAGATATATTTGTATATCAGCTATTAATCTAAGTTGCCTTTTGAATAGGGAAGAGCAGAATGCTGAAATTCTCCTAACCACCCTGTATTAAAACACTCGCTTTTTTCCTCAGTGTGAGTTCAGTAAAAGCTTCCTCTAAATAGTACCTGCTCTGTCTGGGTTTCTCTTGCAGGGATGGGGGTAGGTGGGTGCAGAGACTAACCTGTGGTACTATAAAAATCAATCAATCAATCTAGCTGACATAGTTATGCTGATGCAAAAACAAAGGTTAAACCCCAAAAGGGTGTTCATTGGCATAAAATCCTAGATTCCTGATCCTGTTTCTGTGTTTGTGTATGGGATGACCCAGAGGAAGAGGTGGCTCTTTTGTTTGTTTTGTGTGGTGAGATCATATCTGTTTAATGCCTGTTTGCCATCCTTTGAGATAACGTTTACTTGTGCAAGCAGAAGGACAGGAAAAAAACAAAGAAACAAACAAACAACAACAACAACAACAACAAATCAGCTTGATAGGAATGAGGCTGAAATCTTTACTTTGGAATTGGGATCTCTTCACTCCCTTCCTTCTGGTGGTAATAATTCAATTTCTATAAGATATTGTATAGATACCTCACCTTTCACTGCTGCTGTCGTTTACCACGTCCCTGGGACGCCCATCCTTCTGAAAGAAAGTGGAAGTGGAGGCCACTCAGCTTCTCCTTTGCTGTGATGTTTGGCATCCTGTGGGTATGTGGAACTTCAAACTCGAAAGCTGCTTTTGCACTAATGCTGCCTCCTTGGGCAGATACTACAAATAGGCATCTCTCTCTGGGCTAGAGAGAGATGCGCCTTCATGAGGTGGCAGGGAGCTGCTTATTTGGAAATAGCAAATGCTGCACAGCGCCAAGTAAGGAGCCCTCACTTGCTCATGAGGAGTTGCAGGTCACAAAGTGAGTTACTGAAAGGAAGACTGGAATGGCATACATCTGCTGCTCTTGCTTGTCTATTGTGGCAGTGTGGTGTGTCGGCTCCTCAGAAGGACGCAGTGATCCACATAGCTGGAGGCAAGCTGCTGTGCTGCTGAACAAGGCCGGCTTCTTAGGAAATACAGGAGTTAGCTTTTATGTGGCACCTTTGTAGGTGGGCAACGTAAAAGTGGAATGTTAGTCTACAGTTACGGGGATTATAGCATAACAAAGAGCAAATAAGATCTGCGATGAAATGAAAGTGAGCTGAGAAATGTTTAGGATAGCTCAAAGCATGAACTCAGGTGTCAGGGAGCTTTGAGTCCCTGCTCTGTAGGGAGGAGGCCTGCTCAGCTGGGGAGCCGGAGGGCTCCAGCCTCTGGAGCTGACCCAGGGCTGTGGCTTCCCTGGGCATTGCTGTAGAAGATTAAACCAGCGTGTCATCAAGACCAGAATCCTTGCTGCAACTGGTGAGACCAGTTGCTTCTGTTGAAAACAAATTTTAAGGTAATGATGTGTAATGAGAAGATTCCCGACTGAATGTAAAGGTCATGAGTGAGAATGTGCCTGCTGACAAGCTTTTCTGCAGTTGTCCACTAGATTTGCTTGGACTTCCTGCTGTTTACAACTAGCAGTTGTCCAAAGCATGCTGCTGAACAAGATGATCGGGTCAGATGAACAGCTGATGGGGTGTCTTTATTCCTCTTAAGGACATTATGTTGGAAAGAAGCCTTTGGGAAAAAGAAAGGCAAGCGGTTAGACCACAAGTGGGAGGGTGTTTTGTATGTATTGAAGCAATAATTGGGTGGTAATTGAGTGGTTGATACTTATCTGTCAATTTTTCCCACACACCTAGTATGAGAGAAGGAAGAGAACTGATATGATAAGAGAACAGCCTGAAAATATGAACAGTTCCAAAGCCAAATGCTCCCTAGGATTACAACACCCTTTGAACTAAATTAACTTTGCAGTGATTGCATTGACGTGATTATGACAAACTGAACTGCAGATGGAGTCCTGGGAGTGCTGGTGGACAACAAGTTGAACATAAGCCAGAAATGTACCAGTGGCATTCAGAGCTGCATTGGGAAGGGGGCTGCCAGCAGGGCGAGGAGAGCGGTGATCCCCTGGTACTCGGCACTGGTGAGGCCGTGCTTTCACACTGCAAGACTCAAAGGGGCACCCAGAAGTCCAAGCCTGTAGGAAGATAACAAACTATAGTGGAAGCCTAAATAGGCAAGGATTAGGTTGAAGTTCACTGTTAAGTCTGCAAGTGAGACTCAACTAGGGCAGAGCACACAACATTTGGTGGACATTTGCATTTTGTGTTTGCCATAGAATGGGTCTTTCAATTGCTGTTATTGTAGTCTGGCATGTGAACAGACAGGAAGTAAATCAAGAAATAGGTTTGGACTTTCTCTTCCTTTTCTCTTAAGCACATTCCTGTTCCCTTGTAGGATCAATACTTTGAGTTTCCTACAGCATCAAATCTGATTATAATAAGCAACTTGGAGGATAATTTCAGTTCTGTTCTCCATAAATTGATTCTTCTCCACATTGCAATATTTTCAGAAAATTTCATTCTCAAAAGAATTCATACTTTAGGAAACAGAGAACTCTTATGTTCTTTGTCAAGAGGGAGTGATGGTCGCACGTCTTACTGGAAAAGCTTTTACTCCTTTTGTGTTCAAGATAATAAGATTAAATCAGTCTTAGACAAAACCCTGGAGATATTAGTCTCTAGTTCCACATTTGCTAGTTGTCTATACAGGTAATATATGTATATTTGTAAATGTATTTGTATGTGTGTGCACAACACAGAAGAATTTATAAATCACATTGGCATTGTGTCACTCTGATGTAATAATTCTTTTCCATTTTATTTTTAAAATAATTTAATTAAATCTTTAAGAGAAGCTATGAAATGTTGGCTGGTCTAGAAAACGAGATATTCCAAAATGTTATTTGTTGGGGTGGTAATGAAGCAGTTTGATATTTGACAGAAGAAACACCCTTTATCCTAGTTAATTAATGAAAAATTCTTGTGTGCGCGCTAACCTGGATTTTTTTTTTTTTTTTTTTTTCTCTTTTTTTTCAGAGCATTTATGTGAAATATGACAAATATTTGGTTTTCTTCCAGTTTGGAATGAAATGGAAATTTAGAAATGTCAAAATTTCCTTAGGAACAGATGTCCTGACTTTCAGCCAGCACAGCTAAATGGGCCTGGTTATAGGACAATGATGTAGAGTTAAAAATGAGATCTCTATAGCATTGCTAGCCTCCAAAAGCATATATTCTTAAGTTCTTAATTTTAGAGTTGGTCAGTTTTTATATGTATGCATGTTGCCTATAAAGGTTTCTTCTTGTTTTTTTTTTTTTTTTTGTTGTTGTTGTTGTTGTTGTTGTTTTAATCATAGCAGGTTAATTTTCTTGAAAATAGGCTGGTGATTTGCTGGAATCATAGCATGAGCTCAAACCTCCAGCCTGGCATTTTATTTTCAGTTGTCAAGATGAAAAGTGCATCAGTAGAAATGGAGCAACACTACTTCATCTTGCTTAACGTTCCAGTGAGAGGTGACTTCAAGGTTTGAAGAGAAAGTAGCGCTTGGTACATATGTAACCTTAACTTGTGTTTTGCCTTGTTTCTTGATGGGGATAATTCAGGCATAACTTCACTGGGGTTTAGAGCTTTAAATAGTGATAGCAAATATCTTCAGTAGTGTGACTGAAAGAATAGAAAATGGCCAAGTTATGTTGAAGCATTTGCAGTTACACTCATTTTTAAGTGCATTGTTAAATCTTTTGCCCTATTCTTGAGGGTGAGTTTGGTGACACACGTCTATAAAATCTCCAGACTTGATAGCCATCATGTCTTTGAAGCACCAGGGCTGTATTAATATACAGCTACAAGTTTCTGATTGTTTCAGATCTTCTGGGAAACTGAGTGTTAAGAGTTCAATAAGAATGCTTTATCTGGGAGCAAAATATATAATTCCTGACACACACTCTTGTATGTCTCATCTTACAGCTGCGTCCTCAGTCTCAAAACAAATGTCCCTTGCTTTTCCCTCTTATCTTATCTTGAAAATAATGTTTATTCCAATATTCATTGTTTTGCATCTTTCTAATCTTTTTCTCCTCTTCTTCTTCATGCCCCTTAAATGTTTTCTGTCCTGCAACTGCTCTCATCTTACTCACCTTCTTCTTGTTGATTTGTTTCTTCCTTTGAACTAAAGTCTACCCATGTGTTATGTGCTTTGAAGCTGCAGGGGCAAATGAAAACAGATCTGAAGTTTCTCGCTGAGGTTGTCCATCACTGCCCAAGTCTTGTGTATGGAACAGGCAGTAACTGAAATCAAGAGGATACAAAGTCTTTTATGCTGTTAGAGTGGATACCATCCCTGTTATTCGGATAAGCTGTTCTTCCACTACGTTCTTAATAAAGAGCAGCGTTAAGGGCGGAAACTCCTAAATCATGTTCTAAAGTGGTGTTTAATTGTAAAAGCCTCCACAGAAGAAGGCCAGCTGAGTGCAGAGGTGTGTAGGAAGGCAGGTTTGGGTTTGTGTTGGGAAAGATTTTTCAAGCTGATCATGATTTTGTCAGAGATCTTTCTCAGTTTGGTGGAACAAGTATACATTGGCCAATTTTGTTGAAAAATCCTTGAAGGGTTTATTAGGAAAAATCATAACTTCATTCATATTTTGTATCAACAAAATCCTGTATCAGTACCAGGGAATATTCCCTGAAAGGGCATTTGGAAATAACCCAAGTGCATTAGCTAAGAAAATGATATATAAAATATATGTAAAATAATATATATATAAAGATTATCTGCTTTTCTCTCCTGGCACTCAGACTAGAGCACGGTACATTGAGAAACCAACCACAGAGAAGGAGGTAGCTGTCAAGGCAAGGATGTTGCCAGCTATGTGGTCCATAAAGTGAATCGCAGGGCAAGGAGAAGGCAACCTGGTTTTCAGTCATAGAATCATAGAATATCCTGAGTTGGACGGGACCCATAAGGATCTTCAAGTCAAACTCTTTGCACCACACAGGTCTACTCAAAAGTTTAAACCATGTGACTAAATGCACAGTCCAAACGTTTCTTAAATTCATACAGGCTTGCTGAAGTGACTACTTCACTGGGGAGCCTGTTCCAGTGCGCAACCACCCCCTCAGAGAAGAATCTCCTCCTGATATCTAGTCTAAACTTCCCCTGCCTGAGCTTCACCCCGTTCCCACGGGTTCTATCACTGGTGTTTATGGAGAATAGGTCACCCGTCTCTCCACTCCCCCTTGCGAGGAAGTTGTAGACCGTGATGAGGTCTCTCCTCAGCCTCCTCTTTCCCAGGCTGAACAGGCCCAATGACCTCAGCTGCCCCTCATACTTCTTCCCCTCTAGGCCCTTCACTATCTTTGTCGCCCTCCTCTGGACACTCTCCAACAGTTGAATGTCCTTCTTGTACTGTGGTGCCCAGAACTGCACACAGTACTCAAATCATCAATATCAAGTGCAATATCCAAAGGACTTCTGCTTCCCTTCAATAACTGTAGCTGACTCTAGACCATAGGACCATGTTATGAAGAATGTGATTCTGTTGTTTTTTTAAAACAAATAAAAGACCCCCAACCAAACAGCCCTCAAATCCCTTCCAGCTTTGCAGTGGTTTTGCTCACTGAACTGAGACAGTTCTGGTGCGGTCCACCCTGTATTAGGTCTTTGCAACTCAGAAAGAACCACAGATGGTGCTTTCTTTTTCTGATTTTATTTTGATTCTATTGGTTGTTCTCTGTCTCAGGGAAGGCTTACTGGAATTAAGAGTCAAGGTAGCAGTTCCCAATATCTAAGCTTTGTTGTTGATAAAATCCTTTGTAGATATTTCAAATAAAAAGCTATATTAGACCATCTTCATGTATAAAAATGGTCTTTGGAATCCAGGAGTTACCACTTCCATCTGGTCTTCTCTTTCAGACTTCTTTTAACTTCACCTGGAGGCTTCTGTGAACCTCTTCCAAAACTTCAGGCCTGCCCAACACACATGCCACAAAATCCTAAATCATACACAAAGAATTGAGAACACAGTGGTTAGAGCTTTCCGTTCTCCCTGCAAAAGGAATTCCTACAGTAAGGAACTGTAAATTTATGAAACATCCTAGAACTCTGTACATCATATTAGGTGTCTCTCTTGAATTATTAGCATTCACTTGCCTATATCACTTTTAGTGTAAAGAGTGCATTAATTTTGTGAAACTGTATTGCATGCATGGAGAGAGCTTTATCACACAGCTTTATGTGATTATTTACATACTGGGCAGGTCTGCTGGTGGTGCAAATCCTGGTTTGTTCAAGGGTGGTCAGGCTGATTTATAGCAGCCGGGGATGCATACTGCTCTTTTGCATGATTTATTTACTCACAAATGTCCTGAATCTGGTCTTTTGCCAATATAATTAAGGAATTAGCTTCTACAGAATGCAGGTGTTACATCAGTATAAAACCTATGTGGAAGACCAGAAATGGTGCGTCATTATATATAGATATGTGTAGCCATTTGATTATTGTTTTAGAAATTATGAAGCAAAAGCCATTTAATTGCTACACCTAGATAGAAATCAAAGCAATCATTTATATGTTGTGGTTTTTTAAGTCATTTTTTTCTTTCCTTTACCAAGTGCTATGCTTCACTCTCTCTGCCCCCACCTTTTTTTCCAAGACCAGTAATATATATGCACCTATCTCTGAGCTTCACCTGCGGAAGGTTAGTTTACTGGATATTAACTGGAAAGAGTTGACACATTTTAAATGTGTCGTTCCCCCCCCCCCCCCTTTTTCTTTATTTTGACAGAGTAAGGTGTGAGCCTCTGCTCCTGCATGGCATTAGGTGACCAGTCAATAACAAGATCATGTAATAGCCTTGCTTCTCCTCTCCCTTAATCCCTTTTGAACAAGAGCATCAGCTAATATTGACTGTAGGCTTCAGGTCTGCAACTCCATGACTGGCTGGGAGCAGGTACCTTGTCAACAGCTTTCCACGTGTCTTGCTCTAGGTTTGCTCTTCCGCAAAGCTACTTTGCAGGTGAGCGGAATGTCAGCTATATCTGTGGTGGTAGCTCCTGTCGGCACATGCAGGGTAGCCTGGAAGGAACATCATGGTGCTCCTCTAACAGGGACTGGTGATCCTGACGGGGTGTTGGCAACTCTTTCAGAACTGTGCTGCAACTGTGTTGCCGTCAGTTTGTGCAGCAACTGGTTTAAATGCAAATCCAGGTGCTTCTGTGTACACGACAGTCGCTGTCAGAGTGGTAATATATCTATTAAGAGCTTTGTTGGGTACATGTAAACAGAAAAAGGAAAGTGCCATCCTTAATGATGATGATGATGTTTGTTTCACATTTCGCAACTCTGTTATTAAGAGAGTACAACTGTCTGTGTGCGTGTGTATATTAAATAGGTTATACTCACGACCTCCAAGGCCATCCCAACAGATCTCCCTCTCTTCTTCACAACAGGGTCCTCATTCTATCTTGCCTGACAACGCTGCAGGTATTTGCTTACATTAAATTATGTGAGGAGGCTTCTGAATGAATATACTTGTGTAAAGAATAGGAAAATTGAGCAAGTGAATGCATGGCAAATGCCACCCCACCAGCCTTGCTCACAGGAGAGCATCTATCAACCCAAAAGAGGAATCGCAGGAGTGGACTCTCCAGCTCCAGCCTGGGGGACAGTTCTCACTTCTAAAATGTTTTCCACATTACTTACTGAGAACTATCACAAATAGCGTAAAGCTTTCAGCATTTACTGCAGCATGAACCATTCTGCTGAATTCCTAAAACCTATTCCCTCAGTTTACAGGGCATAAAAAGTTGTTATTTACAAAGTTGTCTTAAAATTGTAATTTTAATGAAGGACTTAGTTTACTCTTAGGCATTATTTATGATGTGGTGAACGTAGCACCGTGTGCTTTGGCTCTCAGCTCATAGTTTTAGATTTAGATCTTGATTCTGCAGCTGGATTATTTATGGTATAAATGAAATAGTGATAAAATTTAAGTTCTTTCTGTCCTATTGCAGGACAGGCTGAGGAATTTTAAGATTCTAAAGCCTCTTAAATAATGGTATTAAAATGTATAATAAAAACAAAAGTTGGAATTTTTCTGTGCCATCAAATATTTCCATCTCAAATGACAGATCATGACAAGTCAGCCCCCTCATATGTATGAGCAAAGTAAATAACTTTTGTGGAAATACAACGCAGCAGCAACATGGCACTTTTCTTGCTTGGAATTTAAGGTTTAGGGAGTTCGTTGCTCCCCATGTTCTCTCTCTTCTCTGTAGGTAAAAATAATTAACAGAGAGGTCGAAGACCAGAGTTGGAACGGGGCAGAAAGGAGCATGCAGCTGCATTTGCTAGTGTGTGGGAATAAGGAGTGAAACTGAAGTGAGAATAAGTATACAGAGTGTGTGGTGGGGGAGGCATGACCCATGTATGTGCGTGCACCTGGGAGGAATGCAGTGTAACCAGGCGTACCAATTTGTTCGTTCTCAACAGAAGTAATCTGCATTTGCAACTGATCCCATGAGATATGCTTCTAAATTCAAAGGTACATGAGAACATTTGTTTCTTAGGAAAGGAAGAGACTTCATGTACGTGTGATTTGTCTGCCCCCAGTCATGCAGGGGTCAGCTCTGAAAATTCTTAAGAATTATTTTTTTCTTAAGATGGCAGTGGAAGGCCATAGCATTAGTACTGTTGCAACCCCCTCCCACCTGGAAGGGTGTAGCAGGCTCAGGCACCATCCCCACCTTCTTGCAGCATCTTTAATGAACAGATTACAAGTAAGAAAGAGAAGAGATGCCAGCTGGCAAATAACCCAAAATGATTACAGACTGATGTCTATTTATCTCTGCTGATGGCATCCAGAAATCTTCTATCTGGCAGAGACAGCACCCTCTCTACTCTTTCCAAATTAAGTCATTAATGAGGTTCCAGATTTGGTTGGAAAATGCAAGTACTGTAACTTCTGGCTACTGTTAGTGGAAGACTGGGTCCTCGTCACTCACCGGAGCCCCAAATGGTTGGTGAAAGCAGGAACACTAAAAGGAAAGACGAGATGCTTCTATAAAACTCTGATTAGGGGAGGTAACTTCAATTTACAGAAGTTGCAAATGGCCCATTTCTGACTGCTGAACTGTGAGCTCCAAGGACAGAAGAATCCCAGCTGGGTGTTAGATGAAGTGCCGCACTACAGTACATCAGTATAGGAAGGAAGAATGGGAAATGTGGAAGATGGAGCACACAGGTGAAGTTTGAGTCTTTGATGCAGACAAATATTGTTGCATGTAAAAAAAAAAAAAAAAAAAAAAAAAGGCTCTAGCCCTTTCTTTGATCTGGAAAGAACCCATTGCAACTCCCTAGCAAGCTCTGCTGTCGGCAAACAACTGGTGGTAGAATTCTTGACTTTAAGACAGAACATTTTCAATCAGCTAGGTGAGGCTCCATTGATAACCTTAGGCTATCAGAGTGCAAAAATTACTGTTCAGTTCATCTAGGGAAAGTTAGTGTGCTTCTCTGAAGACTTGATTAGCACATTACATTAAAAATAATTCCAAGTAATTGTTTTTGCTTTATGCTATACTTTATGGAGGGAAGTGTGTGTAGATGTGTATCCATGTGAGAGAAAAATAGTGATCTTCACTAGTAATCCAGAACAGCTATGATTGCCTGGATCATCTAGAAACACAAGACGTTTTCAGCAATTAATTTATAGACTTGCCAGATGTTCATTATGGCGAGAACCCAATAAAGGAGAAGAGCTGTTCATTGAAAGATTGGTTGTATATTTTCACAATTGCTGAAGCTTGAAGAAGAAATCCACAAACTTTAATCTTCCTTTTGAGAAGCACTTAGGTAGTGAGTTCTTCTGTTAAGTTTATAGTTAGAATATTGGTCATAAGATGCTTTAATGATCCAACAGAAGAAACTTAAACAATTGAAAAACTGTGCTTTGTTTACTCAGAATACAGTTTGACTGCTCTTGGAAGTTTATGTTGAATTGTATAAAATGTTGGTTTGGGTTGCTTTTTTAAATAAATGGAGAAATAATTTCCAGCTTGACTTTTGAATACACTGTAATTTTAGCTAATAGTTTGAGAGTAAAAATAAAGTTTTCTGTTCTGCAGGTATCTTTAAGAAACAATGCAAGTTTTTGTTTGAATTGTGGAACATGAAATCCTTTTACAAGTGAAACTGGTCAAATTATCATTTGTTTTATCTATTAAATGGGTTAGAAAACAATCTGGATCTCAGAACACTTTTCTCATCATGGTTTATTTAAAAAATTAAAGAAATGAAGGAAATATGATTTAGATATATACAGACATTCTATCTGACTTGTGTCAAAAGGCTTAATAGAAAGTGAAGCTTTGAATTTTTATAGAAGGAAAAGATGTTTATTATGCTATCATGCGTGAGTACTGTTTGGGGAAAATCACCGAGGATTAAGATACAGGCTTCAAAACTGAGTATTTGGTTTGCTTGGAGTGAGTCACAGCACACTGGATACTGCTACTTGACAGTGCAGAAGGCCCAGGATGTTTTTAGCCTGCCAGTTTTCTCAGAAACACTCATTTTCACCACCTTCCTTCGTCCATCTCCTCATCTCCTCCCTGTAAGTAATGCCAGCACTGCCATGTCTTTACTTGCCTTCGGATCCAGCAGACATTAAGCCATGTTCATTAGGTTGCCTTTTACAACTCACTGGGTCCAGACTCTAAGGGTCCTCCTGGGTTTAGGTCCAAGATGCCTCTCCCCTTAATGTGTCACAGCAAAACAAACCACCACCAGCAAAATAACCCCAAAACACCGGCCCCTCGCCCCCAATGAGCAAACAAAATCCAACCTTTTCCTCAGGGTTTCCATAGCTATTTATCTAAGGTACTGAGATGGTAATTGTTTATGGCTTGCTGAGTTAAGGGTGAAAAATTATCCAAGACTGTAAAAGTTCAACGGTGACTGCTATAAATAAGGCCCTCCTCAGAACAAAGGCCAGATGGGGCTGATTTAGATGAATTGTGCATAGCACGGCCTTGGTTTCAAAGGAATTTAGCCAAAGGCAGGAAGGGTAAACGTGAAGAAACATCAGAGACAAAGGCTCCCGGTGCACATTCTTGCATTTCAGATGTGTTGTGCTCAAGTCTGCTGCTCAGTTATATAGGCTACTCCAAAGGGCTCCTCCAGGTGCTACGTGGGATTGCTGGTGGAAGAAAAAGGCCTTGCCATCATCACAGAAACTCCACTGAGCACCTGAACAGAGAGAGAAACAATGCCAATTCCCATTAATTGCGTCTGAAATGGCCTGGGAGTAGCCATGTATTTTCCCAGCCAGATGTCCGGTGTCCCAGCCTGCAGGGCTTACTGGCATTCCCCCGCCTCCGTCTGTCAGGGTCGCATCCTGGGGCACTTAACCATGCCAGGGTTTGGGGCTGTGGCTTGGCAAACCAGTCAGGTTGGACATCTTTTTCTTCTTGCAGTAACTCATCAGGCAGCATACTGCCTGTGGTGGAAATGGAGCTGGAGAGCCATTTGTTTTAGTATTCAGCTGATACTGAACTGCATCTCGGTGGTGGCAGCAGTGTTTTGCTTTTTAATGATGGATCTGAGTGCCTTCTGCCTGTGCAACAGAAGGAGAGAAATGAATAAAAATGAGTAAGCTGAATTGGACTGATTTGGTCCTACATTTAATGAAGGTTAAACAAATGCTTTTGTGACAGTGAATTGCAGTTTGTGAGTCTTCTTTTTTTCCTAAAAGATAACTATTTAAAACATATACAGAATAAATATAGTAGATATAAAAACTGTTATTACAGTTACACTCTGGAAATCCAATGTCAAAATGGAGATAGTTGAGTTTTCTGAAACAAGTAATTCCTAAAGTAGTAGGAAATAGACTAGCAAGAATTAATTTTCAAAATGCTAAGCCTAAAAAAAAAAATCAGCAGCTGTGTTATCATTGCAAGTACAGCAGAAGTGAAAGCCCAGCAGTGCCTCTCTTTGTCTCTTCCTAGCCACTCTCTCTCTGCCCCTTGCCCCCCCCTTCACATACATTGCTGTTTGGCTGCATGTGGAGGCCAGCAGCATTTGGTACATATGCTCTAGGATTAGGATTTGTGAATCGTAAAAGATTGTGTGGATTGAATGTTTACCCCTTCCATCTGTGGTTGCATCGATGACCCACCTGATACGGACTGTAATTTGAGCCCCACACGGCAGATCGCTGCGTTCGTTAATCGATTTCTTCCGTAACTACCGCAAGGCGAAGAGGAGGGGTGCGGGGACGAGCAGCAGTGAGGCTGGCTGGCAAAAGATTTGACCTAGTTTTTCCAGTCTGCATGGCACTGGCACTGCAGGCAGAGTCAGCTGTAAATCTGCCTCTGTGGAAAAGCATTCAATTATTTATTTATTTATGTTCCCTGCGTGAACAGCAGCGTTTATTTTGAACGTTCAGATTTGGTGGTTAAAATGCAAACTTTTGTCAGTGTGGTATAGTGTAATGGAAATGTGCACATCTGGGGAGGAGGTGAGGGAAGGCACACGCTTCTGCTGGTTGTTGTGGGGTTCTCTGCATTCTGCTCTTCTCTCCCTCCCCCAGCCCCCTGTCACTCCTCTGTCTGCGTTGGGTAGCTGTGTGACATTAAACGCTTGCTTTATCATCCTGCCAGCAGTTTTAGTGACGTGAGTGTGAAGCACGTATTCATTCTTCCCTCTGTGCAAGATTTGGTGTGACTCTGCTTTGCACACAAAATTAAACAAAGCTGAAATATATTTTTTTTTCTGAAGTTTTTGGTAATGTCTCTAAGCTAATAATTTTGTCTTCTTAATTCTATTTATATCAAGTGGTCATGGCCTCTGCTAGGTTTGCTTGTTTGTTCATTTTAATTCCATTACTTAGCAGTGAAGGACCAGGGATTTGGTACCAGTAATGTAACAGCAAGCTGTCTCTTGTTTGCAGCATGGGGATTCATGACAGGCAGATGACTGGTCCTTTGACCCTCCAGATGCTCTGGATAAGCCTTACAACAAATATCTGAAGGGGGGTACTCAGCTGCTGAATACATACATGTATAATGTTTGTCTTCTACCATTTGATCGCAGAGAGGCTTCCTTACAGAGCTGTGAGTGCAGGGCTCTGTTGATGTGCAGGGCTCTGCTCCAGCCTGACTGGGGTTTTCCCTGTCCTGTGTACTTTCATAACCGGTTTTGTTCTTGATCCGCTTGCATCTGCTTCACGAAAACCATGCCCACCTGAAAGTCAGGGAGCGGACTCTGTTTCTGAAGCTGCTCTGGGATGTAGCTGGAACTGCAGCCAGGACACGGATACCCGGGATGCCCATCCTCCTAGGTCACACCCTGGCTTCTCACCCAGCCTGTCCTGAGGCTCCCCTTTATCTTGCTGTAGCACAAGCACAGCTCCACATAGCTCTGTAATTTGCTCATGATTTCTGCTGTCTTATGGCTCTGGCTCCTCTGTTGGCTCTTCCCAGCTAGAGAGGCTCTTGAGGTGGGAAGGAGCTGATAGTCCTGACTTAGCAAGGACGAGCCTGCTGTGCTGAGTGATAAGCTGAGCGAAGGTGGTGCCCTGGCCAGGACAGGTTCTGTCAGCTTTATGCGAACTCCTCAGAGGCTGGTCCTCTTTTCAGCTGGCCTGTATATGTCAGTCAGCAGCATTCAACTACTCAGAGCATGAAAAAGGAGATTCTGTGTGCCTTGGTATAACAGCTTTCCCAAGCCCTCCTTCCTTTACCCCTCCCTGTTTTTGCAAGTGTTCTTCTCTGAAGCTGAGAAGATATTCCCGTAGGTAAGAAGCTGGTCTGGCAGTGGAATGTATTTGTCACTTTTCCTCTTGTAAAGCAAAACTTGTGATGATGCCATAGTTTTGGCTGTTCTGCAGACTTTGTGTTCCTTGGCCATAGGCACGGAGGCAGTGGTCACACTCTCCAGGCTGTGTCCAATGTTTCTCTTGAGGTCGGTGACCAACAGGCACGCCAAGCGACTGTCAGCCAGGGTGCTGAAAGGAGATGCACACTCACAAGAGCTGCTCTGAGTACCCTTCTGAAGCAATCATGTCTGCTGGTCTGACATTTCCAGTCCAGCTCTAAGTGAGCTACAGTCCTGGGCTGTGATACTTCTTAGTGTATCCTGGATAGAGATGTCACATCTCATTTGTTGTCAGGGGAAGGCAGAGTTTGATCTACAATTCTGTGTAAACTTGGTAATTATCAAGTGCTCTCTGCTTGCAAAGCCTTGTGCAGTTCAAGCACTCTGCAAATACTTGACTGATGTGCTTTCTGAACGTTTTGGGGTATGTAGGAGGGAAGTGCAGGAGTCTTAACAGTACACTGGCAGAGTGTGTGGTGGTCTGTAGGTGCTCTTTTTTCTTGCCTGGGCAAACAGGCTATATGGCTATGTCTTCAAAACCAGCCTTGCAGTGATCTTACCTAGCTATTCCCCTGCTCCCATCTCCTCCTTTCTTCCTAGGGCACAGCACTAGGCAGGTTGAGTGCAGTTACACTGCTCACAGCTAATCTCTGGCACTGCTGGGTGAGAGACTGGGTGTCACTTCTATTTGGCGAGCCAACATCCCTAGGTACCATCCAAATAGCCTTAGTGTTTGTTCCTCCAAACAATCTTGTAATTCTTCATTCACACCAGAACGCTCAATTTACTGCATTACCCAGAGCAGTGGGATAAGCACTAAACGCCTGTGGAAGAGGTAATCCCCAATGAGGTAGCACGCTTATTTCTGAGTACTGCTGGGTGGTTTTTGATGATAGGGCTAGGTTATTATAGGGCTGTTATAGGGTTAGGACATTCAGGAGTACCCAGGTTGCTTCTTTGCTGCAGCCATACCATCACCTTTTCTGGTCACAGCTTACGTAAAAGGCAGAATGTTTTTCCTTTCAACTTTTTAGTTATACTCCTAAATAAGAAGAATGAATTTATAACCAGTCTGTTCTATTTATAAAAATAATGGTCCGCAATTGATTTTTTTTTTCAAATTCTGCCTAAAAATATTCTATAATGACATGATTACAACTCATGGGCTCCCAGTTTTGGTTATTATTTTCCATTTTTATTTCCTAACAGAAGATACTAAACCAGTGAAGAGCAGGAGCTGGTCTCTTTGTAATGTGGTGGTGGTGGTGTGGAAGAAGCTGCTTTTACCCTAAGCAGCATGCACTGTAGTTGGTTAAAGGAAACAAATAAATAAACACGACAACTCTATTGATCACAAAGAGATGAAGAGGCATGACACCATTAAACAGAAATACAAAGAGTAACAAATACCTGCCACTTTAAAAGCTTTAAATGAATGTTATTTTACCAGTGGCTGTATTAAGTTGCTGAGAAAAATCTTGGACCAAGCTTAAAAAAATAAATAAGAGGATCATAACAGTTTATTTTCTGGCCTGTTTTGCTCTACAAAATATGCTTGCATACAGATACAAAATGTAAGTGGTTCGCAGTACCCCAGGCAGATTACTTCTTTACTTCTGTTTGCCACGTGCTGCAGCCCATTCCCATCCCGCCGCTGCTGTGGCGTGGTGAGCCCCAGGGGCTGGCCGGGAGCTGCGTGTGCCTCATGAGCGTGCGGTGTCACGAGGCTCCCTGCCTGGCGCTTCCCACTGCAGCCGCCAAGGGAGTAATTGCCAAAGTGGCGTTTGGGTGATCCACAAGCAAATCCTATTATTTGTTAATAGGATTTGTTCTTGCACTGCTTTGTCCAATCGCTAATTGTTTATCACGCATTAGGAGTACAATGAGATGCCTGTCAGCTGTGTTATGAGCATTTGGTGTGAAAGACTTGCTGAGCCTTTGTCTGCACTGGTGGGCTTTGCTTTGGGAGAGCCTCAGTGTGGAAGGCAGAAAGCAGGGGCTGAGAATGTCGGGTGCTGCTGTGGGTCCTTCCCCCTGGGCAGCCAGGTGGGAAGGGCTGGGGCTGGGCAGGAAAGGGGCTCCAGGGAACCCTGTCCTCTCCTGGTCTGACCCATCTGAAATTCAGTACATCATAATGTACGTCTTACATGTATGTGTGTTTCTGTGTTTGAATACATTTGTATGTTCATATACGCTCTTCCTGCTCTTGTCTCTGTCCATCATTTAATCCCGTGTGGGCCGTGTGTCTTTTCAGATGTAGATGTGTTACAGCTGGCTCTTTGCTTTGGTAGTCTCACGCTTGGCATATGTACATATATATGTGTATACATGTGTACACACACATATACATGTTATATATAAATGAATGAATACCTTTAATCATCTTGTGTGACTAATATCCACCAGCCAGGATGAAAATTGCTTCCTCTAAGTTCTTTCAAAAGATTAGATGATTTGGTGACCTCGCTCTTGGAATTAAAGTTTAACCTCTAAGTCAAACCAACCATCCCTATTTCAAGCACTTCCAGAAATTCAGCCATCCTTCTGTGAGACATCCACGACCTATTCCCTCTTCAAAGGGAACAGTCTTCACCAGAAGAAAGATTTAGTACGAGCTTTCATCTCGGAGTAGGAAAGTTCCTGAAACACATCGTACCTTCAGATGGGGGAGGAAATAGGATCTGCACCACAGTTACTGGTTCCTCATCAAGATCAAGGCTTGTATTTCAGTCCTCTGTCACACACCACGCCAGACCCACAGTGGGGCAGCCAGTCAACCACCCAGGAGAACAAAGAGGAAGGTTATGAATATGTAAGGACTTCATGGTGTGTGCTCATCTCTTTAGACCTGAAGTCTGTGGCTGTCCCATATAGCACAACGACAATATCCCAGAGCAGAGCATGCCTGTAAGCCCCTCAGGCAAGCCTGGCTCGTTTCCTCAGACGCACAAGCATGCCTGTGCCGGCTGGGCAGGGCCTGGCTGCACAACTCATGGAGTAAGGCAGCAGGGAGGGGTCCTTGAGCCAGAAAGGCCTGAAATGTTTTGAAGAGTTAATTTTTTATTATCATTCCATTGAATGTAAAACTGCTTCTGACTTCTCTACTTTCAAAAAATGCATACTACCCTGAGGTCCCTTAGTGAGTTCTTGTTCTAGATGAACAATATCATAGCTCCGTGTTTCAGACACTTTTTAGTATTTTCAGGAAGATGTTGAACTGTCCAGTTCTGTTCTGTGACTTGCTGTGGGCTTTTAGAACAATATTGGATGGATTGATTGCTGCTGGAGTGATCACTGGGGATTTTTAACTACATCCTTCATTATTTCCTCTCCTGGTAGTAAATTGATCAGTGGAAGGAAAATAAATGGATATAAGAATATAAGAAGGCAGTGATGTAATGAGCCATCACATAATGACCAAGCTACCAAGGAGGAATCTGCAGGAGTAGCACTGGCTTTCTAGTGGGCAGTTACGTTGTTTATCAAAATGAGTACTGAGGCTTTTACTTCTTTAGACAGTTGCTCTGAGACACCTAGTAACTTTTGGGCTATTTCCAAGTGGGAGGTAACTGCACCAACTTTTGGTGCTTGGAAGCTGCCTTGGAGAATGAAGGAGAGCATGTCCACATGCCTGTGGCTGGTATGTCTTGGCTGCCCTTTGATGCAGGCGCAGTTATTGCTCACAGATCTTGCTGCTTATTTTTTTTTTTTTTTTTTTTTGTGTCCCTTCCTTGTTCACATACTGAAAATGTGACCGAAGTAAAAGATAAAGTGATGCTGCAGAGCTTTGTGGCTTAGAACAGTAGGTCACCATAATACACTAACACAATTACAGTGACCTACTGTGATTTTAAAAATTAAATCAGCTATCTTCCCTTCCTACCATGCTTTCTTTCTGCCCTTTTCTATGTCCGTCACTTAATCCATTTGAGCAATGTGTTTTTTTACATGTAAACATTTTACAGCTTTGGTTGCCTTGGGCTTGCCAAAACAGTGGTACCTATCAGCTCTGTATTTCAGGAGGTGGCAGAGAGGAGCAGGAGACAGCTCAGCAGGGTCAGGAGTAGTATGGAAACAGATGCACTGGGAATGACTGTTCATTTTTCTCCAATAAAAGCAGTAAAAGGCCAGAATTGAAGCCAGGGGGTGATGAGTTCATAACAAAGGGAGATGGTTCTCTTCACACAGCCTGAATTTAAGCTGAGGAGATCTCCCACAGGGTGTCAAAAGTTTGCATGGTCTCAGTATCCTACTAGTGCAGCTTGGGGAGGGGATAAAAGCTCTCTGGGGACTGCTGCATGCAGAGAAGGCTTTTTGGGGCTAGAAAGTCCCTGAGCCACAACTTTTTAGGATTTTGGATAATACTTTTATCTCTGTTGACCTCTAGTAGTGGACTACAACTTTGGAGATGTGAATATTAACACTGACAGTGACTTGTATGTCCTGATTTTACCATATGTAAAAAAAGGATAGGAGTGATACCTTCAGTATCGTACCATCCATACCTTCTACAGCTTTGGTAATGCCAGCTGAGGTCTACTGAGAGGCAGCCCCATGTGTAAGGGATGTGTGGGACCGGAGTGCATCTCCCTTTTCCCTCTGCCTGATTCGTCCTTGGAAAGTTACGGAGTGACTAAACTCTTTATTTTTAGACATTACAAAGAAAGAAAGCATTAGACAGCTGGCTGAAAAAAATATTTATTTGTGACCTTTCTCCACATTTGTACAGTTCTTCTTGCTTTCTGGCGAGAGTGCTGTTATATTTTGGACATGTAATTTCTCCATGATTCAGTTCTTCGGTCTCACAGTTTCAGGAGAAACTAAAATGCTTAGAGCTTTATGCATGCATATTTAAATAATAATCATTTAAAAAAAAAAAAATGGTTCCATGTCTGGAAAACATGGGATGAGGCTACTTCTGTTTGTAAGCTGTTGGATGAGGTTTGTCTCCCATTTCCACAGAGACATCATAACTGGACAAGCAATGGCAACAGAGAGTAGAACAAGGACCGCAATCAGCAGGGTCTGCTGGGCAGGTTTTGATGGGAGTTAGCAGGCATGCAAAGGTAGCTGAAGCCAAATTGATGCTGCTGATCATATATATTTTTTTGTGATTGAAGCAAAATGTCAGGAAAAAGTTGGTATTTTTGACTTTGCACGTTGTGGAGAGATGATTTGTAGACATCCATATTCAGTCAAAAAAAAAAAAAAAAAAAAAAAAGGACAGTTTAAATGCGAGAAACCCAGTCGCAAAAAAAAAAAAAAAAGATAATAATAATCTGATTTTACTATAATTGAACTATATGGTTCAGGTCAGTCATAATCTTTGACAGTCATATTCTTTGAAAGGCTAAGTCTATAGGACAAAGCATTTCATAGTAGTGCTGTTGAGTGACGACAATAAAGAATTGTCAGTAATTTGTTTTATTTACTTTAAATGGGGTGTGTATTAGCACTGCAAAAAACAGTAGGCCTGCAAGCTGAAATGCAGCTACTGCATCTTTTTTTTTTTTTTTTTTGATTACAGCTACCTCTTCCGAAGCCTGTTGAATAATGTTAAACATTCTGTGAAAGTACACGTGGACTGAAGGCCTTGAATCGCTTACTGCCCCCAGGCAGATTACTGTGACCAAATTTTCTTCTCTAAAACTGATCTGTACAAACCCATTTTTCACTTATATAGCAACCAAAGTATGAAGAACACTTAATGCTGAGTGCTGTTTTGCTAGGACAGGATGCTGAATTTATAGGGCACTTTGCTTCCCAGCTGAAAAATTACTGAAGGATTTTTGAGGCAAAGCTGTGCTCTTGCAAGCCGAGATGGAGCAGTTTTATATGGCCCTGAGCTGAGGCAGTACTGCAGCACGTGGCTGTCCTCCCCGCTCACAGCGCCTGTGCCTGGAATTATAAATCAAAGACAAAATCGAACTGAAGCTTAGCTTTAAGTTTGACTATGACAATCTTTTCATTCAGAAAGGAGAAGGGAGCCCAGGAGCAGTGCTGTGGTGTGACCAGGGCTGTGGCAGCACACGAGTGCTGGTGCCTGGTGTTGCAGAGGGGGGTCCCGCCAGCAGAGCAGGCGTACGACCATGCACCTGCTTCTGCCGTCACTGGTTCTGGCACTCTGGCTGTGCTAGATGCCAGTGAATATTTGCACTTAGAGAACTACTGGATTGTGCTTCATTATTTCAGAGAAGCAGTTTCTCATTCCACACCATTAGTTCCACTGGCCCTCATCAGCACGCCTGGCTGCTACGAGCCCCGCTCCCTGACATCCAAAGGATGCCCAGGTGCATTTGCTGCTGCCAGCTCGATGGCTGCTTTGATTTTTGTTAGGAGGAATGAGCAATGCCCTTTCTTAGGGAGGATTTCAAATAGCTTCCCAGCTTTATGGTTACAAGGTAACAGGACATTTGTGATTCACGGTTTTCTTTGTGGGTTTGTGTGTGTGTTTGGTTTGGTTTCTAAGCCTTTTAAAATTAAATATACAATACTTTGTAGAAATGTCGAGGTTGAAAACACGCATGCTTGAGAAAATTTGTCAGGTCATAACATGATAAAAAATATTCAGAACTTTAGAGGAAAAAATTAAAACTCAGTTTGTTTCCCAGCAATCATTTTTTCTCCTCTAGGGAGTATAAATGCTTTCTAGTAATTTGAGCCAAAGGAAGACAAAACCTCAGTCATTCGGTAACTTGAGTGTTCCTGAAAGCTACTTAGCTTTTCTTTTTTTAGAAGCATATGTGGGTTCCACAGTACAGTGCTTTGTTTCTATCACTTGGTGGGGGAGATGGGATAATGATGCTGGTGTGTCAACAACAGATAATGCGTCTACCATGAAGAGAAGGAAAGGCATCAGACCTCTTAGATGAAAAGCATATCTATGTATCTGCTTCTGACGTCACTTCAGAGATTTGGGAATAGGTACTCTCTGAAAGGCTTGGCTCTGAGCTCTCCTGCCTGCTGCCCTGAGGCACTCCCCATCACGCTTGGCAGCCTTGTGTGCTCCTGCCTTGTGTGCTGGGCAGGCAGCGCCTTGCCTCGGCAAGGTTTCCTTGTCAGAGTTGTGACCCATTTCCCAGCACAGCCAACACCTTTTGGAGAACCTGACTTCTCTGTATAGCTACTGGTGAGGTTAACTGGGTCAGAACTGCCTCTGCTTCAGGTCTTGTATCCTGGTGGTGCTTCTGCAGCAGAACCTGTTCGTGTTGAGAAACAGAAAGAAAAATCAGTTCTGGGCAAGGTATCCTGAAGTGACTGGCTGACCTGTCTACTGAATTTGTCCTAGGACTGTCACGATTTGTTGTTGTTGTTGTTGTTAGTATACAGGTAACTTCTGAATTAAATAGGTCAGCTATACAAAAAATAACAACAAAAAAACCCTCAGCAATTGTTTGTTTTGTGGCAGTAAATCTGTTGAATATCTGCTCAGATACAAGTCTCTTCTGCTCTTGCTCATTCTTGTACTTAGAGCATATTTAGATTGCTGTTGATATAACAGCAATGTCCAGCACATCAGACAATTGCAATCATAAATCCCTGGAATGATCTGTTTTTAGGGAGCATGAAGTAGATGAGCTGGGAAAATTTGTTCTGCATCACTTTCAAAAAGAGAGCCCAACTCTTCAAAACCAAATTGGGCACATCTTTAGCACAGAGAGGAATTGTTGCTGGTTATAACTGCATTCTCTGGTATTTATAAATACACTGGTAGGAAAAAATGAGTTTTGATGGATGTGTTTAAGTTGCAGGATTAGGTTGCTTATTTTTTTTTTCATTATACAGCTTAAAGTTGGCTGCGTTAGCAGCATCAGCAGTCCTTTATGCAAGCACAACTTGAACAGTGCCTGTGTCAAAGTGAGTTTTTATCAGTTTTTATCAGGTTCACAGAGATGTTGTGTATGTATAGTCAGATTTTACCACTTAGCTCAAACTAGAGTTCATTATTCTTGAAGATGGCCCAGAGATGCCCTGTGCACTTCTGATTTACCTTAGTTTTCCCAAATTTATCTCTGAAGATGCATCCTCAGCACTGAAAGGGGAGATTCAAACTCCCCTCATGTACCAGCAGGCAACTAACTCAAGTGTTTTTGTGGTTGTGAGAACTAAAGCAAAAATGTTTTTTCTCAGTGCTCGTGGGGACTTTGTAGCCAGGGTTCTGCTCAGTAGCTTTGTTACACCTTGGATGTATTAGCACAGCTCACATAGGAGCAGTCTCAGCATTTTTGTGCAGATTCTTTGAGCTGGCTGAGATACCTTCCCAGAAAGCAGATCGTTTGGCAGGTGATGAGTAGGCTCTTTGAGATTTGGGCTGTAATAAGAGACTTTAATTCTGCCTGTTTGTCCAGAGGATGACATATTTTTAACAAAAATAAAAGGCAAAATGAACTAGTTTAAGCTGTGATCAACCTTTTTTTTTTTTTATAAAAAAAAAAAAAAAAAAAAGTGTAACAAATGTGTACTCACTTTGCTGTTCTCACTGGCACTGACGAAAACTTGCATGTGGGCTTCCATAGTGAAGTTGGCCACAGAATAAAACTGTTCAAGTGAGGGAAGAAGCATGATTTCTGTGCTTGAAAAACATCAGTGGAAAACTGTTTTCTAACTCGTGGGAAGAAGATTTTTCAGAGCCTGTTAGCCATTAAAATGTGTCACATCTACACAGAAGAAATCATTGCTTTTGCAAGACTTGGGAGAAATAAGAAGGCTGATGCAAAACTAAGAAATGACAATAATAGGTCAGAAACTGAAATGAAGTCAGTCTTTGCTTGCAGACCTTGGGAGAGGTTTCGAGGTCATGAAGCAGACAGGTCACTTGTCTCAGTGCAGTTATCTTGAAAGACTTCAACTACAAATTGAACAGCTTTTCAAAAACTTAACATACAGCAATATTCAAAATATATTGCATGTAACTAAAGGGACAGCTTTATTGTCTGATAGGGGGCCAATGACTTAAATAAAGTTCTAATTTTATTTTGCTGGCGGTTATTCCTGGGTCTGGGGCCTTATAAGACTTTCGCTTCTGTCCCTCATGATGGCAACTTAATTTAGGTTTGCCAACTTTAAATGCAGAAGTATAAAATATAATTTTGCATCTACATCAATGAACCTATTCTTGATTTAGATTTTCTTGAATGGGTGATTTTGTCCTTACCATTTGTATACAAGGACATGAATTCAATAGCTTTTTGGAAGATTATATTAGGACAGTACGGTAAAATCAAGGAGCAGGTAGTAAGGTATCTTCCCACGGCAGAAAAGATATATGAAAATCTGTAGTAAAATTTTTGTTCATTCTGCATGCAGGGGAAGGCTGGTCATGATTTCTGGGCCACTTTTTTATCAGATGGTGGAGTCTGAGTTTTGTGTACAGGGGAGGGTTGAGGGCTTTTTCTTGGTTTTCCTATTAAAAAGAAATACATTGCATTAAAATGGAGAAAGGTTTATGGTTTTCAATTTCTGGATTCTTGCTATCATGTTCTAGAGACAAAATTTTGGTGAAATCAAGTGAGCCTCTAAATAGAGCAGAAACACTTAGCAATAAGCATTGCAAAGTAGTACAATTTTATCGCTTCAAAGGCAGTGGGAAGGAATCCAAATATGCTTTGAACTGGTTAACATATATAACTTCCTAGCTATCGTTGTCAAATATTTTAAGACTGATATTTCTTAAACTGAATGTTTAGGACAAGCCGTTGTTTGAGTATTTTTGTTATCTGTTCATTTTACTTAAAAGTACTTCATTTCTTAAATCACATATTCATTAGCTCAGCTAGCTTGATATATTTTTCTGATGCAGTCTGAAAAGTCTTGCACACCTTTTGGGCTGTTTAAAAAAAAATCTCTGATGCTTCTTAACTTGTTGGGGGCACTGCAGAGGTGTGAGCTTCTTCAAATCTACTGAGAACCTGGCAAGCATGGATTTGGAAAGGATGACCACCTTGGTCACATTTGAAATAGCAGATGACCTGCTGGTAGGAAAACACTGGTGATCCAGGAAGGCTCTACAGGTGTATTTCCAGTGGCTTAATGAAGAAGTTGCTTATCTTCCTAGAATTCAAGGATGTACTGGTGTTACTGAAGCACCTCCAAAATCTCCTCGTAATGTTGTGGAATAATTGCCTATATATACATGTTTTCTATTTATATTGAAGGGAGAGTTTGAATCAAATCTGTGGCAAGGATCTGATCTTGCCATACTTCAACATGGAGTGTGTGCTTTGGCCCCATATCATAGAATATTCTGAGCTGGAAGAGACCCAAAGGATCATTGAGTCCAACTCCTAGCTCTGCGCAGGACCACACAAAAATCAGACCATGTGTCTGAGAATATTGTCCAAATGCTTTTTGATTGCTATATGCAGGTTTCTGGCAGGATTTGAGACGAATATTACACATCACCAGTAGGTCTGTCCGATTTATAGTAAAATGCAGAGTCAAAAAAAAAAAAAAAAAAAAAAAAAAAAACAAAACAATTTACTTTTCTGCTTCCTGTGACACTTTGAATTATTTGTTTAAAGCAAACTTTGCTAGTGCTGATAAATATGAGCCTCAAAGGATTATGAAGGCCAACACTAAGATGCCTTGTTAATTCTGGGACTCGATGTAATTTGTCAAGATGAATAGCAGTAAGCTAAAAGGGTTATGGTAATTAATTAGTACGGCTGGATTATGCAATAAAGGAGTATAAAACTGACTCTGAGTGAAGGCATCTCCCTTACTGTTTTACTGAGGTTATTTGATTTGTGATATTGAAGTTATGTTTCCAGTTCATGCATCCACAATGATTTGTGTTTATTGAGGGTCCATTCGTATTTCTAAAGCAAAACTTTCACAGGGCGTGGAAGATGCAGAAAGTGGAACCAGCTTGTTATTAAACAGTAATATTCTGAATGTGAGGAACTGTGCGTCTGGTGCAGAGGTGTGGGAATGGCTTCTGAAGTGTCTGAGGGTTAGGGTTTCCATTTCAGCTGACATTGAAGGACATGGGATTTGGACCTCCTCCTACGCAGTGTTGTGCCCACTATAGATGCCTCTAGGAGTAAATTGTACCCAGCTGGCATTTAGCTCCCTCCACCAGGGCAAAACTAGTTTGTTTCTTTACTTCTCTTTTTCCCCTGTGTTCATTGGGCCCTAATGGTGGCTGGCTTTGTCTAGTGGACATTTGCTAAAGGGCAGGCCGGAAAGCCAACATGGTATCTTTATCAAAGTTACCTCCCTCTGCTGAAATGTTGCTCCTTTTTGTGGTCTAGTATGTATGGGGAGCTGTTTTGTGAAGGGTTTCTTGTGTCCTTCATAGAGGAAAAAACAACTCCCAGGTTCGAGGTAGAGCATGAGGCCTTGCTGTCATTGCTGCAAATAGTTGAGAACTGCAGGCAGGGTCCAAAATGCGAAGCGGTGGCTGCCTCTGGGAGGTACAGGCCACTGTTAGATGCCCGTCATGGTTGGGCAGGCAGCACAGTATTTATTGGCCAGCAAGGGCTGAGTACCTTCCACCTGCTTCCTCTGAAGTACCCTGTGTTACCCGAGTGGTCATCTGTGGCTTTTTTGGTTTGGTTTTGTTCTTAAATGCCGCTTTAAACATCAGATGAGGAGGCTGCCTTTAACAAGGTTCTTGAATTCTGAGTTGAATTCCCTCACTTGTTTTGTTATTTCATTTCTAGATACAGAATGGATGGGGCTGCATTTGGCAAAAAAAAATGTTTGTCCTTTTAATTTCCGTGTCAGCTTTCAATTCAGCTTCGCTGAAATCAGTTGACAGAGAGAGATTGCTGTGGTGTTTGCTCAGATTTACATGGGGGGAGGAAAGCTGGTAATATACTCAATTCTGCTCTCCTTACTCTTCTACAATACTTCTTCCCTCTTAATTGCAATACCTTATGCAATAAATAGTCCCATGGGTTTCAGTAAGACTGTTTAGGGAATTGAATACCACAGTGCAGAAGAAATGGAAAAAATGAGTAAAGCTTTTAAGAAGTACAGCATTAGGCAAAACACTCTGTTTGTGCATGTATCTAACACTACTTTTGTTTCATTATGAATCAATTTAAATTATTACAGAAAGCTTAGTGAGAATTATGATAATGATGCTTTTTACATTTGGTGTGAAATTTTGGATCCTATTGATTAAATTATACTTTAAAAGTTTCATTTTAACCTTGAAAACAATTTTAAATATTGCAAAGTATAGTTTAAGATTAAGTTTTCATAGGAAAAGTAAAAAATCTCTCTTAAATCTTATCTGTGTTTTCTCCTGTGTTTCTCTACGCATTTCATTAGCAAGACATGCCATTTTAAGAATGGCATTTAAGCAAACCCAGCAGCTTGGCTTAGGTTTAAATGAAGATCAGCTCAGCATGAAGCTTGTTGGAATTGCATCTGGTAGAATTTTCTAGCAGGGACTCATCTACCTGCTTTTGACCTTAACAAATTCAATACTTTATTTTTTTCTTTTGAATTAGCATGTTTAGGGAAGTGTCCTTCTATTGGAGTGAAGGAATGACAATCTCATTCCTTCCATCAGCAGAAGGATAAGAGCTTTTTTCAGCTTTTTGTACAAAACATGGACGTAAAGGGACTGAGAATCTTGGTATCTGTTGCATGACTGGAAGTGTTTTACTAGTCCTTAGAATTAAAAAGTAAATTTCTGAAATCAAACTCTATGTGCATTTTATCAGCTTATTCAGCTGCACCTTTTTGATTACCCGATAACAGCAATGACCGACTCAGATTTGATTATGTCCATGTTGAACTAAAGAATACAACTCTCACTTCTTTTTGTCATCTAGTTTTAGATTTTAAAAATGTCTCTTCAGTTTTAATAAAAGCAGATTTTATGTATCCCTTGCACTTTAAATTAGAAACTTGTATATTACTTAGCTAGTGTACAAATTGTGTATTTTCATGTAACACAAATGCAGAGCTTACATTTCACTTTAATCAACAGAAGCAGCAATTGTAGTTCAAAACAGTACTTAAAATGGTGCTTGAATGTGTATAAGAACATTATAGTTCTGAAGAGCATGTGGTTGTATTCAGGTGGATAAACACAGAGCTACTTCTTAACTACTTAGTGTGTTGGTTTTGTTTCTGTGGCAGATTAAGTCTTAACAAAATAAAATCTTTAGAGTGAAATCAAGAATTACTTAATTCAAAGATGGCAGAAGTTTAGGAAACTGATAGTTTTCAGGGGACAATGGGATCCAGTTCTCACTTTGGTTACCACTGCGACTGCATCCAACTGTTAGAAGTCAGTAAACATTATTTTACCCTAGTTCCTCTTCAGCTGCATGGATTAAGGTCCTATTGTTCTGGGCACCACAGAAATTAAGAACAAAATGATATATCTGAGCCTTAATAATTTGCATATAGGCAGATATGTACTGCATAAATACGATCTATTTAAGTAGTGTCTTGAACTATTCCCCATCAAGTTTTCACAGAATCACAGAATAGTCTAGGTTGGAAGAGACCTCCAAGATCACCAAGTCCAACCTCTGACCTAATGCTAACAAGATTAGCATACATTTCCTGTATATTTTTCCAACTGTGTGACTCCTTATAGTAGCTGCCGCTTGTGAGCAGAGGGTAAGGATAAATTCTAGTGCGTTCCTCTCAGAGTATCTTCTCCTTTCTTTTCAAAGGAGTTAGCCTCAATACATCTGTACATGCTTTTCTGTGGTGCAGAGGCTGGCACCTCTGGTGCTATTGACAGGCATTACTGATTTTTCTACTATTCTTATATGGATAGAATTCCTACAAAGACTTTGTAGCTATGAATCCCACACTTGACCCTTAGACTTTGGGGATTCAAGAGTGGGACCCATAGTTACAAATAGTTTAGTTTTTAATAGATGGAATGGTTTTCTTTGAGTGTAAGCTATTTAATTCATCTCTAAAATATGTTGGAGACTCCCAGTTTATAAACTGGCTGAATTTATAGATTGGTGTTTGGATCTGTGACAGCTTTGTGCTTGAGCAGAAGACTTTAGAGGAAAATCTATTTCTTAAGCAAAGTTTTTGAGTCATGGCTCAACATCATTTGAACTTTATGGTTCAGAAAATTGTATTGACTGTCATCTTCAATGCTTGCTGCCTTTAAGGACTTTGTATGAATTTTCACTGCAAAAGGAGTCCTAAGGCAATAGCTACTCTGGAAACTGATCTGTGAAAAAGGCCTTATTTGGAGGAGGAGAACATTACGTGCTCTTCAGCTCTGCAAGCTGCCCTGCTCTTTTCATTAGGCAGTGCTTCTCTGGGAGGCATTCCTCTCATGCTTTTGTTCTATGCTTTTTTTTTTTTTCTTCAACGTGAAAAAAAATCCCTTGTTTCATGTGCTCTGTGGAGTTAATTTCATCCTTCAAAGTGCTGTTACTTATTTTGTCATGTAATCACCTGTATGAGCTTGCTTTTGAGCTGTTAAGCGAAGTATTGGTTCGTGTTGGCAGGGTTATAATGTTTGCACATTTACCACGTCATTGATTGATAACAGTATTGAAGTAAATAACTGAAGGATTTCACTTACATTCTTTTTTCACTCTTCTGTTTCTTGTAGGTTCATTGCTAAACCATGTGCCTTAGGCCTTAAAGTCCAAGCCAATGGACCACAAAAAGCTCAGCCTAATGCTATCCTGGAAAAGGTTTTCACAGCCATTACAAAGGTAGAGTATTTACCTAAATATTTACCTTATGAAGTGGGATATGGCATTATAAAATACCTCTGAACAAAATGAAGGTAACTGCTAAATTCAGTACAGCTAAAATCATAACATTCAAATGTCAAGGTTTTAATTGGCACGCCAGCTTGAACAGTTGTGCATCCCTTCATGATGTGTCCTATAAGCTTTTAAACAAACAAACAAAAAAAGTTACAGAAATACAGAAATAGGTGTTGTATGGCCACCTACTTTTTTTTCATTTTGCTTCCTCCCTTTTAGAAAGCTCCACAGAATCTCTGTTTTTTTGTTTTGGTTTGGGTGGGTTTTTTGTTTGTTTGTTTTGAATGAAGAGCAAATTCTGAGGTACTAAGATGGAACTTTCTGTGTATTCCATGAAATTTTGAAGCTACCCCTTCTAGTGCAACTGCTTGAGAGCAGGGTGCTCGTGGTTTACAGTTGTCCTAGATGTTTGTGATTAAT
Source organism: Nettapus auritus (assembly GCA_011076525.1). Taxonomy (NCBI): domain Eukaryota; kingdom Metazoa; phylum Chordata; class Aves; order Anseriformes; family Anatidae; genus Nettapus; species Nettapus auritus. The sequence goes on along the minus strand of CM021771.1, from coordinate 19,764,772 downwards.
GTCCTTTGAGACTGGAAGGAAAAGCTATAAAAGTATGGAGAACTGAGTGAACAGTATTTTAGTTTACAGGGTTTGTTTTTGTTTTTGTTTTGGTTGGTTGTTTTTTTGTTGTCATTGTTTGTTGTATAAAATGAGGTTTTTCTGTGTTTTAAGCTCCCATTGTGTAAGATCTTCAGCTAAACCTGTCACCCTGTCCATGTTTTTGCTGGACTCTGAGCTTTCTCATAGCACTAAGCAATGATTAGATGTCCTTTAGCTTTTCCCAAGGAAGTCAGTAGGCAGATTTTGTAGTACAAAGGCCTATGAGGACCTGAAGGATTAAGCCATTGTTGCAGAAACTTACCAGTTCCACCTTGGCTACAGGCTGCAGCTGGGCACACCACAGCAAATACGCTAATTAGCTGGAATTTCAGAAACTATTAAGATCACAGAGCACTAAATTGGGTTCAGTGTCAGAGACAGTGAAATACAGCATGAATGTCTTCTTTGTGTGTCCTACCCAATGCTGAGATCATCAGAGCACTTGGTGCAATTGTTGTCTTGTTTTCAGAGAAAGTGATGCACACCTCATTTCTAAAAGATACAGCATGGGTGCTCTCTCCCTGACTCACCTGGAGGAAGAATTATATTTTTAAAGTCAGTGAGAGTAGCTTTTCTCAATTTTACATTGGAAAACCTGGTGGCTACTTTGATTCATTTAAAAGTTAAATAAAAAAATAATTTCTGAGAAGGGATGGGAGGTTCTGAGAACTTCCCCCTTTTCTCATCTAGGTCTTTTATTTTCCTTTCTGACTTCTTTGCTGGAGACTGAGAGAGGAAACTTCACCCTGGCAAAGACTGCGGCATTACCCTTTGCTACATATAACTAGGTCTTTGTGGTGGCAGATTGTGTGTCTTTTTCAATGTATCTGACTGGCTTACAGACCTAAACCTAAAGCTCCAGAAAACAGACTGTCTGATGGCTTTTTCTGCTGCTTAAAAAAAAAAAAAAAAAAAAAAAAAAAAAAAAAAAAAAAAAAAACGTAATCAGGAGAAATATATAAATTGTCCTTATGCAGTACTGTACATGTAGAATTGCTGCATGATCTGAAATGTGGCCCGTTCCACTCTTCTCTATTTAGTATTCAAATTAAGAATAGATTCACTTTATTTTACTTTGCCTTTACATGGGTTTCCAGAGAACAGCCACTTGAATGGAAGGAGAGTTTTACATTTGCTGCTTTGCAGAATAACTCTGTGTAGCTAATTTTAAAGAAAAAAATATATATATTTCTTTGTTTCCCAGGTGATTTTCCTTTTGAAGTTGTCACTTTATTTAATGACCTCATTTTTTAACATTAATATGCATAAACATGGGATATATCCTCTTCTTTCCGTGTCGGTCAAGAAATCTTCACTCCTGCAACTGTCAGTGGGACCAAGGTTGGAATATACAAACTGTGTGGCAGGCAGGGGAGCATTTGTAAGCCCTTCTGCTTGATAGATATATCATTTTACCTCTGCTTACCATTACTTTCCAAGTTTCGTGCAAGGTTTCATCCGGTTACCCCCTGTAAGTTTTTATCAGTAATAACCAATATGCAATATTGCAGCATATGTCAACCTTCTTATATCAATAAGATACTGTTATTGTAAACATATTTTGATGTGGATGTGCCAGCAGAGATTTCTGTCATAGTTATTTTATTTCTATGCATCCATTTGTCTGACAAGCAGCCTCTAAGTCATTGGAAGGTGGTTACAGCAGTTCTAAATTTAAAGTGGAGTTACCACAATTGGGAAGAAGAAATAATTTCTATCCTTCTCTGTTCTGTAGCATCCAGATGAGAAGAGGCTGGAGGGACTCTCCAAGCAGCTGGACTGGGATGTACGCAGCATTCAGCGTTGGTTTCGACAAAGACGCAACCAGGAAAAGCCCAGTACTCTTACGAAGTTCTGCGAGAGCATGTAAGCAAACTGTCTTTACAGCACAGTCTTTCTCCTTTCTCTATACAACTTGACAGATCTGAAATGGAGCAGTAAAAATAAAAGCCAATTGGGTTGTTAAAGCCCTTCCTTCTTTTAGTCATCCTGGGCTTGACCCTTTTACTAGCATGGCTTCTTGAGTGCGCTTATTCTGAAAAACTAAAGGCTCCTACACTTTCTTTGGGCAGTTGTTTTTCACCTGCAAGGATTTACTTCTAAGGACTGCTTCCCAGAATCCAGCTGCTCTTCAAAACTGGTTATCTACACATAGGTCTTTTTTCTAATCAGACCCCATTGTTTTTAGTCTCTGAGTCAGATTTTCATGCTGGCTGGATTTAACACACTCATACTTAATCTGCATTGAAAGAGTGTGAAAAACCAAATCTACTTAATACGTTTACATGTTTTTCTTAAAGGAGGAATGATAGATATTGAACTTATAACAAAACACAAAGAATACTAGTTTCTTTGAAACACTTATTAGTTATAAGATTCAGCCCTCCAGCACTGCTGTAATGTTGTTCCTTTGACGTAGAAGGTCATGCATATAAGGCAAGTTTTACATACTCCAAATCAAGAGGCTTGGCAAATAATGCCATAAACAAGCATCGGCTTTATCACACCCTGTGGTCAAGTAGTCATGTTATTGCTGGCTTAAAACTAGTTATGCTTTTTGTTAGCTGGGAAAGAAGTGTTAGATAGAAATGTCAGCACCAGTAGAGAAAGCCCGTTTAAATTTGAAAGTGAAACTTGGTTATTTTAAATCTATTTTTTTAAAACTTTTGTTTTTAATTTCAAACAGTTTTACATGCTTTCATTAAAAATTACAAGTAAAGAAATAATTTTTTAAAAGTATATATATGTGTATGTGCGTGTATATATGTATATATATATATATATTTCTTTGTGGCATACGTTATGGCAGAAGTGTGTAGATGAGAGCTGTGAATGCAAATTGGAAGGTGAGAACAAGATGTAATGCCATTAACTTCTGCAGGCAGAATTAAGTTCCGGCTTCATTTAGAGAGGCCCATTGGGCCTTACTGCAATATGTATACTTAATAGTAATGACAATAGTTGTATCTCCAGAAAGAAGCAAGTTGGTCTGAAGAACAAGCGGACAGTTCAGGTTCTCTCAGCTCACAGTTTGCAGAGGGCGCAGGGGGAGTTGCCTCTGTGACTCTACAAGTACTGTTACTGTGAGAACGTGCTGCTCTCTGAATGCGTGCATTGCCCTGATAGTGTTTGCAGCAGTGCAGCAGGTGCCACCAGGTGTCCTGTCATGCATACTGGATGGAGTTGGTGGCAGTTGGAATAGCACCAGGAAGTCAGGGATACCCTTTTATCCCCTCAGTATGGCTGTGAAACAAGTGTCTAGTTAAATCAGGGCACTACATGTGGTGCAGTATCTTTGGAGCAAAGAAATTCAAATCTGCTCAAGGTCAATAGCCTTTCCACAGATGTAGTTAATTGGGTGACATTTTGGATGAAGAATCCATGTGTGGACAGCTGCTACAGAGCTCTAGGCTGCATGAAGCACATGTTCCCATGGCAGTCGTGGGAACGGCCACACTCCAAACCTGCAGTAACTCGTGCATCAGTGGAAGGGTCAGAAGCCCTGACAGACAGCAAAACATGCCTATAAGGAGCTGGAAGGCATAACGCAAGCAATGCAACAATGATCCCCACCCACACCTTCAGCTGTTGAGCTGCTGTTTTCCTTCCAGAGAAGACTTCAGTTTTGCTGGCAGTTGAAATGATTGGCAAAGACTTGGGGAGAACAGTGACAGAACCCACAGCAAATGTGGACCTTCCTAAGAAGAGCTCCAACTCTTTTTACAAGCGGACAGTTCAATTTACTGCTAGTAAAAGTGTTCCTTGGACACAAAATGGCTTTTTCCATGTTGCACAGGAGAAGACAGACATGCATGAGGGGATGTAAACTGTTTCTGACTGCCTTATCCTTTGTGCCAAATGGATAACTTGGTTACTATGTAAAGCAGAGGAGTTTCAAAAGGGCGAAGGATGACAGTGAAATTTGATGATAAATGCACTCAGCTGGCATGAATGACACCCAAGATCCAGACCCAGACAAGCTAATACAGTAACTTTTTCACTAGATTTCTCTTATTTCTCTTGCCCCAGATTTTTCAATTTCTCTATCCCATTTTTTTTCCCCCAGAGGTGTTTCAGTTATGGTCCTAAACAGAGTGCAGAGCAACTTCAAAATCTACACTTTTTCTTTTATTTTTTCCTCAAAAAAAATTGAATAATTCTTTTTTTTTTTCTGGGTTTTATCAGATGTCCTGGGAATTAGCGTGTGGTAGCTATATAAAGAAAAACATAGTAATAAAATCCCTTGTCTGTAGGCACTGCCTGTGCAACAATCTTGTAGTGAAAACAAATGACTTTGCAGTGACCTTAATCAGCAGTTACTTCAGTTTTGTCTCAACCTTCTCTTTCAAGTGCAGGTGCCATTTGCTTATTGGAGTTGCGGAATCCGCTGATAGTGAGACTTCAATGGCATCACGTATCTGCTTAAGATTTCAGATGTTATGGTGATCCGTACCTATACAAAACATGAAATAGATGGTATCAGCAGGTGATGATTCATTATCCAGTATTATTCAGAAAGGCAGTAATAACTGGGGTGCAGAGGTTTATTTTACCAGCAAGTTGATGGGTTGTTTCTCAAGGATTTGATGATTCTGAAACTTGGAGTTAGCAGTTGGATGTTTGTAGTCACTGGAAAAGACACCCACCTTGTACAACTTCAGATTGTAATGTAGCTACAATAGTAACTACAGGGGTGAGTCTGTGCATAACGTTTCTTTCTCGTTGGGAATATAGGCAGTTTTTCTGCTTTCTTCACTTGATAGATTCAAGGTGAATAAAGGAGAAGAAGAACTGGCAAACTGTGGGCACAGTGGACTTCTCTACTGCTGTGCATTTCTACTGCTTTTTATTCCTTTGTCTCTGTCCTCATAGTGTAGCCTGACATCAAGAAAGAACAAGCTTTCTCCTTAACAAGAGGAGGGGAAGGACCTTGTACTCTGCTCTTTAAGCATGCAGCACATCAGAAAACACCAAGTGGATTACCTTGAATCTCTTCTAAAGCTTGTATAATTTTTGTGTTAGTCATGGAGAGTATCTGCAGTACTTTACAAGGCTAAAAGTTCTTTCTGCAGAGGACTATTGATCTACTTAGAGGTAGGTGGCCTAAATTGGGCCAAATGCTCTAAGGACTTGGCTGGAGCATAATTCCAGCACAAATGTATTTAAGAAAAAAAAAAAAAAAAAAAAAAAAAAGAAGGCGGGGGGGAGGGAAGTCTGGCCATTAATGGAGAACAAGTTCCCAAAAATGTCTTAAGGGAGAAAGTTACATCTGAATATAGAAGAATGGGAATTCCAGGCATGGAATAAGCTCATGGAAAAAAGGCTTTGAGGTATGCTGGGGACAACTGGGAGAATGTAATGCCTGGAATGCCTTGAATGGTAACTATGGTGACTACCAGACAGAATGCAGGGCACACAAATATCTTTGTTAATATGTCTGAAAGACAATACAGTGGTGATTTCCAAGTGGCTTCCAGGTTCTTGGCCACTTCAGTCTGTGCTGCTGCTGCTGCTCACACTGCCAGTGCCTAGGCATGTCTGCTTTCCTCAAAGGCTAAATAGCATAGAAAGAACAAGCATCCCATTCCCCTCCCTTGCTGTCCAGAGCTGTTTATTAGTGTTATTTGCATGATTTCCAAGGAGGAGCTAGCAGATAGATTATGTCCAAGAGTGTTTTTTGAGTTTATGCAGCAGTCTGCATGTGAAAACATGGAAATGTGCTGGTTGATGAGCTAAAGATTTTCATTTATTTTTCTAAACGTATTTCTGTAGAGGAAGTTGGGATAATAAAGTATCTGTAAGTGGGGTGACTTTTAGTTTTGATGTAGGTGAAAGAAAAATCTCAATCTCACCTCCTAAACAGAACATACCCTTTTTCCAAGGAAGTAAAACTATGCTTTTTTTTTTTGCTTTTTTTTTCTTTTGGGGGGGTGGAGGGGAGATTGCTATATGTGTCTACCTGTATACATGTTTATGTGTTTAGAGAGATATATACATATAGCATATTTTTTTCACTTGTGCACATTTGTGAAAATTTTATGGGCTGTTTTGCAACTTCTTGGCCTTATTCTCTTCTACAGAATTGCTCTAGAAAAATAACTATTCAAGGGAAAGAAATTGAGACAGCTGCATGGTTGTTGAAATTCTGAACTGTGCTGATACAAATCTTAACAAAGGACAGAAAGCACAGACTGATGAATTCTTTTCTGTGTAGCAGTAAAGCACTAGAAAACAAATAGGCGTCAAAAATCTTCTAGCTCCAAATTTTGTGTAGCCTCAGGCCCATTTAATTCAACTACAGAACACTGCTGAATACAGCGATCTTTGAGATGCAAGAAGTGGTAAATGATATTATGGGTCCATTTAATTCAGAGTTGTCAATACGAATTTTCTGCTTCAGTGCTGCATGCAATAGAGAACTGACCAGTGTTTCACAACTAGAAAAGAGAATGGGGGAAGTCTGGAAAGCAGTGCTGCTCCCTTGGGGTGGGTGGCTTCTAAGTGTGAATTCAAAGCATACACCCAAAATGGGAAGGAATTAGGCCACTAACATATGTGCTATCTAGCTTTTCATATTTGCAGGCATCTTAAGATGACTTGGAGTCCTTCTTTGGAGAAACCCAAGGTTTCTTCCTTGGAAGTTTCTCATGTTTCTACCTGCTGCAGGAATTAGTAGAATTTGTAAATTACCTGAATGTTTAGAATTCCTTGAGGAAGCAGTGCACTGGGTGGCCATGTGGACCAAATGTTACTACACTCACTGATTTCAGGTTTCTTTTGTAATTTTTTTTCTTATTATTATTGGTCACTGACAAGATAACTTGGATTGATAGATTCAGTTAGCATGAGCAGATGATTTGCTGCTGATGCATATGTATGTGACAACTCCTTACTCTTGATATGCAATGTTTGGATTGCATGCGTATGTATTTAAGGTGTACTTGGAGGTCTGATGGTGATTATGCATTTCACATCTCTTGAGGTAGCCAGTCTCTGCAGCTATGTAGTCACTGAAGTCACTAACCAATTACCAATATTAAAATCTGTTTCTTCCACACTTACTGGGTGCGCTATCCACTCCAGTGAAACAGAAGCTAAAATCTGGGGTTGTAAGTAAAGGAATTTGTAAGGACAGGAGTAATGATAATTCCACCTGAAAGCTGATATTTTAAGTTAGCCCAGAGATTAGACATTTTGTTTTTTTATATCTAACATTAAGGAGGAGAAGGGTTCTGGTTGATGTACTGTTAGTTAACCATGATGTGACAGGACAGTGTGATAGTTGCTGTTTAATGGCATAGAGCTATCAAATCTCCTTTGCCTTCCTCTGCAGGTTTCCATGGGGCAGGAGTGGCTGTTCCTCCATGCTGTCATGGATGTGGGGCAGAACCTCTTCACTGCTGCCCTGATCTGTTCAGGAGATCCAAAGCACTGGTAGCTCGACCAGCTGCTTGGTGGAAATTGCATGTCTATGTAGTATGTTGACAAAAAGGTAGAGATTTTTTCATGCTATCCTGGATTATTACCGTTTCTAACTGGGCAGTTACATAGTTCTGCTGCTCCCTTTCCTTCTAACTTCCAACAATGAGCTGTGTGCTGCAGCCAGGTGTTCATGCTACAGGCAGTACTTCTGGTAGATGATTATAGGTCTTGCACGAAAGAGAAAGCATTGAGGAAAATCCAAAGTTTCTGGAACTTTTTGTAAAGTGGCAGCAGGGAACTCTGCAATGAGCCATAGTACTGGAAGGCACTAATTAATACAACTTCTTCTTTCTGGGCCACTTCGTGATGAAGCAGTGATAAATGTTTATACAAGTGAAGAATTGAGTCATTTGCATATTCTTATTGCTGATCTTTAACTTTTGGACTTCTTTTCACTATTTCATAGAGATTTCTGTGACCCTGATGGAAATATCCATCAGCCTTTCACAAAGACTGTTATGATACTGGAGCAAATACTTTGTATTTCTGGTAGTGGTGTCAAAATAATTGTGTGATGTCTGTACGTCTCTTTTAATGACGTTGATTTATTTATTTATTTATTTCCTATGGCCTTACAACAAAGGGAATTGAGCAGGAGGGGTAAGAGGAGGATTATTCCTTCAAGCACAGTATCTGGGCTTACAGCCCAAAGAAGTGACTCTTTTGTCTCAGGTAAAGCAACGAGGTCGTTTCTCCAAAGCTGCTAACTCAGAATGCCAACCTGTTAAAACAGTGCTGTAAAGGGAGAGCAAGAGAAACTGTAATTGTTTCTGAGCTTCTGTGACTGACCCAGTTGCACTGAGAGTTAATGTCAAGCTAAAAAGTTGCCCAAGCTAGCTTCTTTTAACTTACATGAGTATCAAGTCTAGGCAAGGCAGTGTGAACACAGATTTTTCTTTCAATCAATTTACCAAAGTGTAGCACTTCACAAATTAAATTTTGAGGCATCCTACTTTATTTTGAAGAAGCTTTTCAGTGTTACTGTTTACTGCTGCTGTCTGTACGTTCTAACTGTGCCAACCTTATTACATCAAAAGGAGAGAGAAGGAACTGCTACATGATCTGTCCTTGTAAAAGAATATGCCCTTTTTCAAATGAGTAATCTGAGAGATACCTATAATTTATCATAAATCAATGTTTTGTTTGATTTGTTTTTGTCTTTGTAGTGTGATTCTTTTTTAATTTTTGTTTTATATCCTCCAGTCCACAGTTGTGATTTTTCCATGTGGCATCCTTATTGTTTTGTACTAGTTACCCTCGACAAACCATTAAAGGTTGTGTCTGACAGCCTTCACAAATAAAAAGCACTTTAATAGTGTTTTCTGAAGGTCTCTTTATATATATATGTATATAATTATTTTTTTCTTTAATGAATATCATGTAACTAAGTAGTGTAGAACTTCATATATGGGAACTTCATGTCAGATACACCTGATAGCTTGTATGCCATAAAGCTGCTGGTAAAGGTAAATTGGTAGCTCTTAAATAGCCATAAAATGCCATTAAAGCAGGAAGGGTGTTCTCATTTGTTGTTTTTGTTTGTTTATTTGTTGTTGTTTTTTTAACCAGTAGGAGAAGGGAGTAAGAAACATGCTGTGTGATGTCTATTGTAAAAAATGCTGGAGAAAGAAGAATTAATTAATATCAATAATCCATTTTTGTTTTTATCAAATGTGTGAGTTTCATCTAATATAGTTTTTGTGATGTGTCTTTCTAAAAATACCAACTTGAAAGTCTCAGGTCTCAGTTAATTTTTTTTAATTATCTTCGCCTTCACAATAGAACAAAACTGAAAAGCAGGGTGCACCTTCACTGTCATGCTCTTGCCCAGGGGTCTTATCTCCAATGGTCTGCACTTTGTGAACACTGGTGTTCTACTGGACTCATTTTCTGTAGTGATGCTGCTACCTCCTGCCAAAAGGGAATGCAGGCACTACTGAAAGGATAATTCATTGAAAAGATAATTCACTCCAGGCTTTGCTCTAGACAGATGATATGTATATAAAACTTGCCAAATCTGACTCTTCCAGCTGGGATAGTCTCGTTATCCAGGCAGGGCTAGTGCCTCCGCATTGTGCCATAGGGCATGCAGCACATGCTTAGTGTCAGGCTATAAAAGCACCGTTCTGGCAAGATGCAATACATCAGTCTCACTATCTGTGAAACTGTAATCATTCTTGCAGGGGAGAAATAGCAGAAAAACAAAATCTCGAACCCACAACGCCCACACTTTGGAGCTATGTTACCTATGTAAAGGAAATCCTGGACATGTGCTATCCAGTATTCCAGCTCAAAGCACTGTGGATGTGAACCACTCCAAGATAGTTGGTCTTCTGCAACCTTGAACTCTGAAAAATGTTTGTGAAAGGATTCATACATCAGACGATGTGGATTTAATGTTGGTGTTAGTGTTAGCAGCAAAGGCTAACTCTGATAATATTCAAGTAAAGTTGTCTTTGAAGGAAATACAATTACAGTTGCTGAATCCTAAAGAGATGAGTTGCCTGTCACCATTCCCCAGTGTACTGCTAGACTGGTGTGAGCAGACCAAACTGTTCCACTGATGTTTTTAATTAAAATTTTCATTAGATGCAGCATGAAAGTATTGTGCTTTGCAGATGCAAATAGCAGGAGAGCAACTGCACAGATACTAAAAGGATTGTGCAGGAGATCAGAGACAATAGAAGAAGTGTGAGGGTTGCCTTAGTAAAAGATAAAAACATACAGAAATGATGATATGTATAAGGAAATAACATCAACTACCTATCACACAGTGGAAGAACCAGGCAATACTTAATCAAAAAAGAGAAGAAGCGTGTACAAAACTGAATAGTGAAAACAGTTTTTCACACCCTGAGTAATTAAACAGGATTTCATGTTTCTTTCATGGTATCCATTGCTCTCCTGAGGCAGTAAGTCAGCAGTAATTTGTAATTAAAGAGATGGCTGTATTTACTTCAGCAACCAGAATATTCAGTATTGTCCTGATAAATAAATTGTAGCCATAGTTTGCATCAAAATCAGTTGTGAAGACTAGTATTTTTTCTAACTGCTGAGTATCATGTATGCTAAAACTGGAGTGTGGAGATAAGGGAGAGAAGAGCCATGAAAGCAAACTGTGTTGGCCAAACAAAGGGCATAGCAAAGAGTATGAGCTGAGATGTTGGTAGAGTCAGATTTGTGAGGCAGGTGGGTGAGGGCGGACACAGGCTTTCAGTGAGATGTGGAGGGAGTTGGAGTCCGTGAAATTGTTCTGGAACAGGGAAAACATGACCTTCACTGGGTGCAGGAAGGGTTTATTATAGCTGCAGGTAGCAGGGAAGTTGAGATGAGTCATGGTTGCCAAAGATGGGACTCTAATTGAAGTCATCCAGCAAGAGGCAACTACAATGTAGAGAGAAGTAAAGACAGTCTTGCAATTGTGATCTATAGTAAGTATGTAAAGTACTGCTATTTTATCTGTAAGATTTACATCTAGATCATGGGATTGATACAGTCAAGGAACTGTGTTTCTCTTGGGAGTGTTATATCTAATAGCATCACAGAGAAAGAACAGAAAACTTGAATACAAGGTAGTAATACGAGGTAAAAGAGAATGGGGCAATTATACTGAGTCTCATGTGTCAGCAAAACCCTTGGTACAAAAAGTCATAGAGTCATGTATGGCTATAAAAAGCTATGAGAAAAGTCCTGCTCCATATTACATTAGCATGAGATGTTGCTCCTTGAGAGTAACACTGAATAGCTCTGTACGTTATTGACTCATTTGTCTGGTAGCAGAGTAGGCTGAGTGGAATTTGTTTCCCTAAGCCACGTTTGAAGCCATTGCGGAAGGGTATTGATGAAGACTTTTCGTTTAGTGTAAATATTCATTTTCATAAGATGTGATTCAGAGCTGGTTCACTGATGGCTTCCCTATCAGAGGGAGAGAGGCTAAGACAGTACTTGTTGCCTTGAGCTACATAAAATGTAGTAATTTTTAGCCTGAGGCCTGAAGTTGTTTTACCCTGATGGGCAGCTGAACTCCACCACAACTGCCCTCTCAGTCCCCCTCCTCAAAGGAAAAGGGGGAGAAAATACAAGGAGAAAGGGTGTAAAGGTTGAGATAAGGACAGGGAGATTGCTCACCAATTACCATCATGGGCAAAAGAGGTTCAACGTGGGGAGAGGTATATATTGCCTGTAACAAACAGACTATAGCAGTGATAAACTGAAAGCAAACTGGAAGCCTGTTCCTCCATGGGCCTTTCCACAGGCTGCAGGGGAACTTCTGCTCTGGTGCCTGGAGCACCTCCTGCCCTCCTGAACTGACCTTGAGGTTTGCAAGGCTGTCTCCTATTTTCTCACTCTATCCCAGCTGCTGTTGCCCAGCAGTTTTTTCCCTTTCTTAAATCTACTCTCACAGGGGCACAACTAGTATCGCTCACTTGCTTAGCTCTGGCCAGCAGCTGGTCCCTTCTGGGGCCAGCTGGAGCTTGCTCTGCTCTGACATGGGGCAGCTGCTGGGCTTTTCTCACAGAGGCCACCCTTGCAGCCCCCCTGCTATCAAAACCTTGCCACAGAAACCCAAGGTCCTGAACACATGAATAATTTAATGGCTGGCAAAGCAAGCGGTCATGATTTTATAGTCATGAGTACACTGTGCGGCCACTGAGAGCAATTTTAATCCTGCCCTAACACTTGCTCTCTGATGAATCAGGACTCAATATCGTGCCTGTGCCTCCTCTCCAATGCACAGCTTGCTCAGCACTTGTGCCTCCAGATGCCCAGGCTGGGCGTCACAGCTGGTAGTTACGTGATTGACAGTGGGTGTATGCCTCCAGCTTTGCCTCTGGGAGCATCTGTATTCTCAGGCTTTGGACTATTCACACTTCTTTGCTGGCCAGGCTGGCCTGAATAGCTAAATTATATATTATTTTATGGTTTTGTTGCGTGCTTTTGTGCCGTTGCTTTCTCTCAGTGGCTTGCAGTGTAGTTGCACAGGCTGGCTCCAACTGTCATTTAGCAGCACAGGCTGTCACTGCTGCCCTCATAAGCTGTAAAGGTCCCCTTCCTGACCTGTGTCCTCACCTGCCCATCGCCTGCACTGCACCAGGCTTGGCTGCACAGTGAGCTCATGGGGGTTAAATGGCGCCCTGCATAAAAACATAGCATACTTCTCAGTCAGGTTTTCCTCATGGGGGTCATGAGGTACTAACATAAACATGCTGGAGTGTCCTTTCTTGTGGTAGAGAGGGGTACATACGCACCTGAGCACAGAAGGGAAGATGTGGCAGTACTTGCAACAAATGGAAAAGCTCAAGTTTTGGTGCAGCAGAGGAGGGAGAAGGGGTGTTGCTGCAGCCACTGGCCCCTTCTGGTGCAGCCAGGCAGGAGGACATAGTGTGGTGGAGCAGGACAGTGTATGCCATGGGTGCTGCAAGTGCATCTCTCCCTCCTGTCAGCTGTTTATAAGTGCTTAGATTAACAGTGGCTAAGAGAATGAATGCATTTCTGTTGAATAGAGGTTCCTATGAGTATGTTTACATCCTCTATCAAATCCTTCTATCCTTATTTCTCAATTTAGAACAGAAAAGCACTGGGTCTGTGTGTCTCTGCTCTTGTTGCCTTATCCCACTGCATGAGAAAGCTGAACTGGTGGGTGAAGGGGAAGGTGGGGGTAGACTTCTTGTTACTCCCTAGTCTGCTGCACAGGAGGCTCCAGTTACTTCAGGACTTCATGGAGCAGACCCTAGAATTGGGCAATGTTGGCAGTTTCTCTCATGATTCCTTTCCTACTCTATCTGCCATGCTCATGTGAATATTGCTTATGATCTTTGGTTTCCCTTTTTAAGCTGGGTCTCAGGGCATCTCTGTGCCCAGACGCTGGTTAGGTGTTGGGAGTCATCAGACTCCTTCCCTTGCTGTTCTGCTGGAGAAAGCAGGCGAAGCTGGGTCGTCAGATTATGCTCACTGTATTTCTAGACTGTGCTGTAAGTACTTTTCATTTTGCATTTTATGAAATTCCCCTCTTCCCTCAAATTGGATTACTTAAAACTTTGAATTCCCTACTTTTACTGCCTTCTGTGACACATTTTTAATAAAATTAATAAATTTAAATTAACTCATATGCTAGCCCTCCAAAGATACCATCATTTAACATTATCACTCCATGTTAAGCAAGGTTATAATAAATTAACTAGATATCTTTTCTCTTGTGGTTTGAGTGTGCTCATCATTATTTTATGTTATGGAAATTAAATAAATCTTCCCAAAGTTCTAGTTAATGTGTATACTAGTACAAAATCACAACTTTAATATGGTAATTAAAGACAACTAGAGGCAAAGTGCGCAGACTGCAGTAGCTGCTTGTTTCTTATGTTCTGTGTGCCTTAAATTGTCTGTCTCTTGATGGTGGATGAGGCTGCCTCTTAGGCAGTCTCAGCTTTAAATGAAGTTGTCAAACATCTCAGATAGTTGCTTGAAAGTGAAAGAACGCGTAGACAGACCTGGGATTATTCAGGAGAGCCACAAGGGAAGTACAGGCAGTACTGCCTGTCTGGGATACTGCAGACTTCAAGACTGCTTCTTATGCTTAGTAGATGGGATGAGAATCACAGGGCTTAAGAAATTATTCTTGATGATGTGGGGAGGATCTTTTGAGAATTCAGTACCAGGATTTCTGTCAGTTTGTCTCTCTTGTTCCATTTGAAGCTTTGGACTTCTTTTTCCTCGCCATTTGTTAGTGTGCTTGTCTGTGATACTGATCTCTCCTAAGTGGTAGTTTTCAGGTAGTGATATCTCTCATTCCTAAATTACTGTCACCTCTGATTTTTTTTCTTGACTTGTGAGTTGGAACATAGACTGGATTTAAAAATATATTTTATTACTTCTAAACTTTGAAGGCTTTTTATTTCTCTGAAATTAATTTTCAGTAATAAAACCATTATTGCCAAAGTAGCATAGCAAATAGTGGAAAATAGTTGTTATCTGTTAAGTGAAGGTCTTATTCACTTCTCAGATCCACAATGGTGCTCTTCAGTTCTTTATTTAATCTGTGATATTGCCTTTAAAAGTATAACATCTGTGTGGAAGGGGGGAAGACTGCAAAATCACTTATCTTCTTCCCTCCCTTTCACAGCATTCTTCTCTTTTCATTACTTTCATCCTGTAGGTTTGGTATTTGCCTCCATTATATGTCTTAGTGATTAGTTAATGATTACTGTGCAATATTTGCTTTATACTTTGTTCCTCCATATTACCTTCTCTATGCTTAGAAAGTTATAGTTCTTTTCTGTCTCTAGGATGTTCTCTTTTTTTCTACCAGTCCAAACTATGCTTTAGTTTGACCTTTTACATATTCGCAGTATGAAAATGGCATGACCAATATTAGCTTAGGCAGCAGTGACTTTATGAAATACATTAAAACAAGTATTTATTCATGGAGAGAGATTGTCAGTTTCAGAATAAATTCACCATTCTCATGTGGATGCAAATCTTTGCTTTATGAGTAAATGCAGATATCCACCAGATAACCATCCAGAATAAGAGTCTTACTCTTCTTTTAATTTAACAAAAGAGACAATTCAGGTACCGTTTCTACCCAATTTCAGCTGTCTTTAGACTTGTTAGCTGTTCTGCATGTGTAGAACTAGTAAATGTTATTTGCCAACTTTATACTGAGTCCACACAGATTTGGCCCAGCTGGAGCTCCCCAGGGATGCCTTTTGTAGCACGTTCTTCTCTTCCACAGGAGATTACAAATTGTGCAGATTTAGTAGACCAAACATACTCGGTCTCTTTTCCTATTTCAGTCTGTACCACTAAACAGAAATTTGAGTATGACTTAGCCGTTCTCTATGGGTTGCTAGTCACAATCAACACGTATCAAAATACCTTGCATTCTGAAGGGTAGTGGCAGTAAGTTTTTATTTTATATGCAGCAGTCAGTGAATTGGCATGCAAGTCCTTACTCCTCTGTTCTCCTTCTTATTTAAGTTGTCACATGGTTTGCATTTGATTACCTTTCATTTTGTAGATACATGGACTATGTGCATCTGTTCACGGAGATGCAATTACAGAGGAGAATTAGATTCCACAATGTTTAATATTTTTCCTTACAGGCATTTAACTACATTGCTTTCTGTGTTTGCAACTTGTCTGATAGAGTACTTTCATGCTTTTTGGAGGAAGCTGAACTGATTATTTGCTTAAAATGTAAATAGTTTGTAAGCTAGTGTGGCAGCTTATGATATACAGTTCTCTTTTTTTCCCCTCCATTTTCTTTACTAAAAGCTGAAAGCTCTAAACTGACCTGGGCCAAAATAATGCCTGCTTCATTCTGTATTTGTATGGCTGTCAATCAAAATGCATTTATGGAAAGATTTCCCTTGTATCTACATGGAAATAATTTTTTTGACTTGGCAAAATATTTTTTATGCCTATATACTTGTAATTTTATGGGCATAACATCCATATATATCCAGAACTGTAAGGTAGGTGACACAGGAGTACTGCTCACCACAAAAAAGGCAAGCGGTGGCCTATGACTGAGAGGATACTGGCAGTGGCCTCAGCAAGAAGATGCACACAGTGCAGGTAGAGGTGAGAAACATCAAGAAGATCAATATCAGTAATGGTCCAGCACTTGTTTTAGTGGGTTAAGAACTAATCTGAAGAAAATGATGTAATGCTGGAGGAAAGTAACTTCGAACAAGAAAAAAATGGAAACAGCTAGTATAATGTGGTCTAAAATGATAATTACCTGTCACAAAAGTTGTCTTATGGATATATGTTGGTCATCATGGCTCAGACAGAATTACTAGGCAAAAAGCACAGAATCATCCAGGTTGGAAAAGCAAATGCAGTTTGGAAGTTTTTAAGTTTTTGTTACTCTAAAACTGAAAAAGAGTGGGACACAGTGTCTGTTGTGATTGCCGCAGGGAAAGTGAAGGGCTGTGTTTGAAAATGTAGGTGACTTGTGAGATTACCAGTAAGGACAGAGCGTAGAAGTCCAGGATGGAAAGACCTTGGGTCTTATTTCTCTCAGTCTCCAGTCAGCTGTGTGCGTTGAATGTCACTGATGAGGAAAGCAGTTCTGTCAGTCAGAGCATGAGGGAGAGTGCATGGCAGCGATGTCTTTTTTCTGTGTTCTTCCCATGAGCTTTCCAGATGATAGTAGGGCAAGATTTGGCAGTGCTAACAGATCTCTGAGGTCTTATCAGAGATTTCATGTTGTTCTCTTCTGGATGCCTTAGGAGCAGTTACATAACCACAAAACAGAAGATACATAACCTAGAAAGAATTACCAAAACACCTACTGCATTGTGCATCTTTTGTGGTCTAATTATATAAACATGCTCTATTATTTATAAAACTGTATCACTGTGTTTCCTTTCCTTTTCTTTTTTTTTTTTTTTTCTGAGCTACTAAATTTTGTTCATAAGACTTTTAGAGCTACATTTTGAGCATACAGATTTAGGATAGGGATGGTCTCAAGTGGCACTGTAACATTAAATATTAAATAACTATTTCAAACTGCAGCCAAGAGGAAAATCAGATGCTGGCCAAATCTTAAGCCATAAAATTGCAGAGGAAAGTAATGAAAATTTCTCAATTCGTCATACCTGCCATTTTGCACATCATAAGGAACTGTCTATAACTGTTTCCTTCCTCAAATAACTGTTGTGCTTACCTTTTGCTTCATTGCTCCAGTGCAGCTCAACAGCACTACCATGCCAAGAAAGGCAAGTAGATTTTTATTTATTTTTAAATTAACACTATATAATTCTTGTTGCATCTGTCAGGGTGTAAAAAAAATGCAGCAAATTATCACTGAAGAAATCATGGGGGGAAGAATATTGGAACAGCGGGTCTATTACCATCAAACATACCGTCACAGAGCTTTTTATAAGTATGGATTTTGTGGAAGGTACAAACTGAAGCAGAGTTCTATTTCTGCCTGGTTTCTGAACCTATGGGAAGCACTCCATGAGGCTGTCCTACGTACTAATTGTGTTTCTGATATGCTTTGTGTTGAGTTTTGTGTATATGATTGTCATGATCTGAAGTACATACAGACAGGATTTAATAAAGCTGTCAGTTTATTTTAAATAACTTCAGTGAATGAAGGAAATTGAGATTGGAACTAGGAACAGAAGTTCTTCAGGAGATATCTCTGAAAACTTGAATGTGAAGACATGTGCCCAAGCATACCAGGCAGAATGCTCAGTGTGTGCCACGAGGGTTATCAGCCTCCTTCACCTGCTGTATTTTGCCTTCTGTGTGGAAGAAAGTTGGGACTCTGATTTTCTAAGTTCTTTGAAAAGCTGATGTCTCAAATGAAGGTGGCAATACATTGCATTATTCTTCTAGATCGTGACATAGGCTGTGAAGTGTTAGTAATCATCCACCACAATTCCCTAACAGATCTGCAGGATAACAGTCCTTATTGCTAGTATGTATTAGGGCTTTGATCAAGGAAGGACAAAAATATATATGTATTGCCCAAAGTAGAGTGACATACAGTACCAGTTGAATTGTCACATGAAAATGGTTTTCAGAGCTGGAAAGCCAGTTGAATTGACTACTGACAATCTGAAGAGCCCATGGCTAATTGCTAAATATGATGGGGGTTTTAGCACCGCCTAATGTTAACTGTTTGAAGCGTGACATTCTTATGTTACTGTCTGCAGCCCTAACAGCAGCAAAACAGTGGCAAAAGTGTCTCTGTAAATAACAGCTACAAATCTGGGGGTGGGGGAGGAGGTGTGAGGGGTTGTTTAATCTGCAGTTGGCAATGTAAGGTCTTTTTCCTGGGAGAGCAGCCATGCTGAGCTCGCTCCGCTAGACAGCAGGTCATTGGGAAGATGAACCTGATGTGTTAGTATCTGCAAAATGTGGAGGGGGTAGAGTTGTTATAGTTCATTGCTCTAACAATTGACTTTTATTAGCTAAAGTTCAATCTCAGTTTTTGGAGTGAAATTTTAAGGACACGATTCAGCAGTGTGTTAAAGGGAACCTCGTCAGAAGTATGTCTGGAGTCTTCAAAGTGTTTAGTTAGATGTGCACTGAAATAGTTTTTGCTGAATTGAGCATGATTGGGTGTACCAGATTAATTGGCAGATGCTCTTCAACTTTTCCATATCCTTAGCATTCTGTATCATGCTGAAGCATCTTTAAAATTTTATTAGTGGCTCAAAGTTAAAAGGGTTGAGAGGTTTTGAAACTGTCTGTACTTTGGATCAGGAATGCACTTATGTGTTGAGCAAGAGCAGTCAGATCTGTTGCTGTACTCTCCAGGTGCTTTAGAGCATCTGTTTTAAGACTACATTTGAAAAGAAAACAATTCTTACTATGCTTTACCATGACTCTTTGTTGCAGTGTGTCACATCCATTTTTGAAACATAACAACAGCGCTGATAAGCACAGCCCAACCTGAAAAGATTACCCTAAAGGCTCATATGTAGACTTGATCTCGCTCATGTTGGGCTCAAGCAGACCAGACACAAGCCTGGTTCAATCAGGAGGTCTTGTAGGCATGTTAGTGCAGGACCGAAATGAACCTCGTAAACCTTATTTTGAGCAGACAGATCAAGTCTTCCAGAACACTGGCTCCTTGTATGCTTTCATCTGGGTTTGCTGGATTTAAATTAACCTAAGAAGCCTTTCAAGCAATACAATTTGAGTGTATTTGGGTCATTCAGAATTCGTGTCTCTGCACAACTGACTGGAGGGGTGTTTCACATCCGAGGAACAGAGCAAATTCTCACAAAACAGAGCAGCTTCAGCTGTCTTCTTCTTTCAGTTAAATGTGAATTGATGCAGCAGTCACCCGGAATGGGGTGCTTCACCTAGTGGCCTCCATTGTGTTGTGTAAATGGGCCAGAGAATATTGCTGGGGAGGAAGGGGAACAAGAGGTGTATTAATACAAACCTTGCGTTGCTTTTCCTAGTCAGTTAGGCTCTGCTGTTGCTGATGTAGAACAGTTTGTTATTTTCCTTATTGGAGAGAAATAGCTATGACCCTAACAACAACCATCCCAAGTGGCCTGGAGAGCTAAAGCTTGAGCTGCGGATGCCTCAGGACCCTGAGACAGCTATCAGGAAGGGTCTTAAAGAGGCCTTATGCTACTGACCTGAGATTTTCCCCTCCCTGCAGTCCGTGATTAATTGGACTGTGGTTAGGCTAAGGGCTTTTTCCAACCTTGAGTGTTGGCATTATTGCTTAGGATAAATTAAATCAGCTACCACTTTGTGAATTCAGTTGGGAATGAGACTTGATAAACTCACACTAAAGAAAGATGTCATTTTCTTTTATGGTACGCTGTGCACAGAGAATATTTTCCCTAAGTTCCCAAAATACTAAGGTGTCTTGGACACTCAGATGTATTGCTATGTGGACATGATTCCTAGTCTTGTAGACTGCGAATTATAGATTTAGATAGAGTACTTTGTGGAAAAGAATTGAATTTGGAGTTGAACCTCGTCCATTCAACCTTGGACAAATCTTCTTTGCATGAGATATATTTATCTTTTATTTCCTGGACATCTGTGTATGAGTTTTGAGAGATTTGCACAGCTTCATGACACAGTTCCAGTCCCTTTCTTCTTGTCCTTCCTCCCAAGTCATAGAGTTGGGTTTTTTTTTGCTACACAAAACAGCTTCACAAGGAGAGATGGTCCTACATAGGATAGCTTTGGGGCTAACAACCCATCAGGGGCATGCAAGATGTGACAAGAGAAACTGAACCTAAGCTTTCCAAAATCTGGCAGATGTTCTTACTGTTGGGCTACTGAGCAAAAGGAGAGGTTGAAGGGAGTGAGGACTGCTCATATGCCAATAAAATATCAGCACAGTTTTAGGTTATTGGCTCTCTGCACCAAGGTAGGGAAGTAGGCAGAGGAACATGTGATAATTCAATTCCCTGTGTGTTTCAGAGGAAGAGTGATCTGTGTGTGACCTTGCACAAAGAATTAGTGATATATCTACAGATAAATTCCAGATAGTGCACAGCCGACAGCTCCAGCTTTTCTGACTCCATAGCTGAAGCTGATGGAAATAACATCCCTCATTTCTGTCCATTTGTTGTATGTATATGTCTTTAGACTATTATGCTTCATTACTGTCACTCACTCTGTGAACAGCCTTAAATGTTGATTTAATTTAATGTAGATTTTATAGATCTCAATATATGTTAATTTGTAGATAACAAGGATCTAGTTTTTTGGTTTAAAAATACAATTATAAGTCAAATATAACCAATTGCTAAGACCATCGGTGTTAGCACAACAAGTAGTAGTTAATGTGCAACATTTACTAAAGTGTTGAACATAGTTACTTAGCTATTTAGACCAGATATATTCACTTAGCGTATAATAAGAAATGTTTTAATAATGCAAAATTAATTTTCTCCCAGACCTTCTTGTACTCTCTTGTGGTTTAACCCAACAGGCAGCTAAGCACCACGCAGCTGTTCGCTCACTCCCCCCACACTGGGATGGGATGGGGCATCGGGAGAGAACTTGTGGGCTGAGATACAGATAGTTTAATAGGAAAGAAAAGGGAGAGGGTGAAAAAAATTACACAAAACAAGTGGTGCACAATGCGATTACTCACCTCTAGCCAGCCAACACCCATCCCAGAGCAACAGCAGCCCCACCAGCCAACTCCCCCGAGTTTTACTGTTCAGCACAATGCCACAGGGTGTGGGACATCCCTTTGGCCAGTCTGGGCCACCTGTCCTGGCTGTCTCCCCTCCCAGCTCCTGGGGTACCCCCAGCCCTCCCACTGGCATAGTACTATGAGAAGCTAAGCACTGCTCTGCAACAACTAAAGCGTCAGCATGTTATTGACAGTATTTTCATCCTAAATCCAAAACATGGCACCATACCAACCACTAGGAAGAAAATTAACTCAGTCCCAGCTGAAACAAGGACATAGTTATCCATTTGACCTTGGCCAGTGGGTGTTTTACTGTTAATTGCTGCAGCATACCAACTTCAGGTAGTGGTAAAACAATGTGTTAAACTATTTGGACTCCCATGTGGGTAATGAGCCAGGCAGAATTTCCCTCTGAAGCCTACAGAAAAGGCAGCTGGTTACCTGACACAGAGCAATGGAAAGTCCTTCACTTCACTGCAACTGCAAGGTGCCAGGAACCAATTCTGACGGCAGTTTGACCAACCCAGAAGATTATTGAATAGCTTTTGTGAATGTTGTTCCTCAGGAGTGAGCATTTTACCTTTACATTGTAATATTTATTTGTTTAGAAGATTGACCAGCTTCGTCTGTCACCCAGTTCTGAGCTTTTCTTTGTCTTCTGATGCTCAACACAAATAGATTTGTTTGGGAGGGTTGGGAAAAAGATTAAAGAATACTAACAGCATCTATTATCGTATGCTTGTATCTGTATATCACCTGTGGAGCACTTGAATACTTGGAGCAAGTTGATAGCCTTTGGCAGGTACAACTAGTGTCTGGTGGCTTTTAGCTCCGAGGTTTTTCCAAAAGCTCCAGGAATCCTCCTGTGGGGTAGTCCGTGGTTTGGGCACAGATCTGTGGCTGTGGCAGTAGTTTGGGGTGAGGGTGGAATGTTAGGCTGGAAAACCAATATTTCTGAATTTATACGTTTCAGGAAAGGGCTGCTTCCTTCCACTGAGGTGCCAGCTGCAGCGAATGCTGCAGTGGGAGTCTTTCACAGAAAGACAAAGGCTGGAAAATCCCAGAGCTCCACCATGTAAATCTTAACCAACACCGTATCTGAAATACTTTAGAATGCCTTTGAATTTCTCACCAGCAATTTAGAAATGTCCTCAAATATGTTACAAATTTTGCTTGGAGAAGTGTGCAATAAGGGGTATATTGAGGAGATAATGTAACAACAGAAAAAAAAAAAAAAAAAAAAAGACTTTGAGGGATCTATAACAACTGCTCATAATTATGAGTAAAATAAGGACACTGAGAGTGCTCAACAGTGAGATGAGGATAGACAGTTTTTCCCTTCTAATATGTATATTTTTTTCAATGATAGTCTTGAAGCTTTCACTAGAGGAGGTAGATGACTTTGAAGTTAAACAGCAGGTTTCCTAGCCATAGGAATAGCCTAATAAGAAAATTACTATCCAAATAAAACCTTGATTCATATTGCTGTTCTTGCTGTTTCTTCCACATGCATGGCCTGAAGCTTTCTACCAGCACAACTACTCTCCTAACCACCACCCACCCCAGGGCTCTTTTTTCGCACTATCTTAACAAAAGTGCCAGCATGAAAGCTGCAAGCTGTGTTGCTGGTGTTACTGAAGGGACTGGTGTTTATATAATACCAAATGAATAAATAATCTCTGCAGTGCCCTGGAGGTTACAGGGTAAGAGACACTTTCTGTTCAGCTGAGGTATCACAGTTTAAATCTCATTGATGTTCTTACACTGTCCTGTACTCAGCTTGTCATAAGGTTATTTATGTCTGACACAGCTACACAGCTTTCCTTCTAAGCACTTGTAAAAGTAGCTCTGAAGAGTAAGGTTTGGATTAACCTTCTTTCACATAGGAGCGTTTTCATTTTTGACACCCTTCCAATAGTTTTTTGAGCACACTTCAGTGGCAATTAACTGTAAACTAATAGTTTTGCCAGTGAACAGAAAGTTGTGCCGTAAAATGCGTAATTGAAGATGATTCATGCAGCAGTATTGCCTCACTAATGAAGCTAAATCTCATCCTGTTATAAATGTTATGAATAGTAAGTCACTGGTGTTTATCTCAAGCATGTTTGTGTAGTCACTTCAACCCTTGGAAAAAGCAGGGATTCGTGTAAGAATTTGCACTGCATAAAATTTTGATATTATTTTGTTAGGCTTCTATTGACCCTTTTTTCTTAAGCCAGTAATGGGTCCAGAAGATAGGAAGATACTTGCTCTGCCTTCTTTTATTGCTAATGGAAGAAAGACCTAGAGACGATCATTTTGTAGGGTTGGATTTGATCTCCTGCTGGCTTCTCTCTCATTTTATGTGGCACCTTGCTTTTGGCTTCTAGTTTGCCTCTGGAAAAAAAAAAAAAAAAAAAAAAAAAAAAAAAAGAACTAGAAGATCAGAAATTATTTCATGTGTGCTTGGGAAAATATGGAATATAAACTCTCCAGGAAATGTAAGTTATGGATATCTACTTGCATCCAGCACGTCTGTCTGATGAGAATACACTTCCTAGAACTAAGAGTGAAGTGCTGAAATCTGCTGTGCAAAACTCTGGCTATGGCTAGCTGTGGGTGATACTTTTCATTGCATACAGAAGTGCTTCCCTGAATTGGAGTGCAATTTTCAGAAGAAAGTGTTATCAGGGTAGAATTGGTGAAACATGGTTTCTTAAGAATCTCTTTCATATTTGAATTTTCTACTTTGTAAAGGGATTAAAGTTTTTGACGTTTTTTTGAAGTTTTTCCTACTTAGAAGTGATGATGACTATCCTTAATTCTTTTGTTTTTTCCTAAGCTTGGTGGACTTTCCAGTGTCTAATAAGAAGTGAATTTCTTTGCAACATACATGTGGGAAGTAGGGGAAAAGGCAGCAGATGGACACAACGCTTGATAACAAAAGCCTTAGAAAACCAGACCAAAATGTTGCTTCAAATTCTGTTAACGTGATGCGGGTGTGTTGTGTTGGCAGTACTATAAGAAACATGTTGAACTATGAAGTGTGTAAACCTGGTATCCTAGAGTTAATCTGTTGTACCTTTTGCAGGTGGAGATTCACATTTTACCTTTATATATTTACCTATGGAGTACGGTTCCTGAAAAAGGTAGGCACTTGCATTATTATGCTTTCATAACACATTATGGATTTATTTCAAGTCTTGTATAGGTATAATGTAGAGCACAGGCATAAAACTTACATTCACCAAGAACAAAATTAAAATTAAATTTGCATTCATAAAATGAGTTGCCATTGGCACTTGTAAGGAATATAAGTGCTCATCAATATTTAATGGGAAAAAAAAACACCACACATGGGTATAGCAACATGCCTAGTTCACCTTATTACTTTTCATTATAGGCATTAAACTGGCAGGAAAGTTTACAAAAGTATTCAGCTCAATTTCTGCACCATCCTTATTTAAATGCCTCTGGTAGAAGATGCTTTTTAATAAAAACAATCTATTAGTGATTTTTAAAATGCTATGGCTTTGCTCATTTTTTGTCTGGTACACTGTGTAAAGAAGTTTCCATGGAGTTTCCTATCAGTGCTGTGGTTTTGGTGATTTAAAATAGAGAAGGGTATTGACAGCCTCTAAATGCCCTGGCATAGGTCTGTTAACTTCTTCCTGGGCGGTTATATGGGTTTGTGGTTCAAACTATTTTTGCACTTTTGCTAGTTCTCAGAGCTTTTGTGCAAGTCAGGCAATATTTTTGTAATTCTGAGAGATGTAATTTAGATGTAATTTAGGGGAATGTGTGTTCTCAGTGTATTAATGTAATTTCATCTGTTCATTTTGGACAAAAAATTGACACAAGGGAACGTGTCCTAAATGTTTCTGATGTCTTTTGTAAGCAAAAGTACGGAGAGTGCAGGGGGTAGAGAACCATCATTTTTACAGTTGTAATTCCTGAGGCTGTTCCAGGTGAGTCAACTCAGTGCCTGCAGGACTGATGATGCCCTGTTCAGGGAGGGGACATCAGCTGTCCTCAGCCCCTTACCAGTGGTCAGCCCAGATGCAGAGCATGCACCTGTCCTCCAAATGGAGCAGAGCCACACATAACACACAGCCTCTCCCTCTCTCCTTGAACGCTCCTGTTCTGTGTGTATTTCATCCATTAACATGCTCTATGCTCCATGATCTAATATTCTGTTGTGTGCCTTCGATTTTTCCTGTGAGTGTGGCATGAAATAGGAAAACAGTTTTAATGATAAGCTGTTCATTGAATGTTGTCACGGTGCTGAATGCTCCATGCTCTGTGGTTGGTTTCTGACTTGTTAGGATGCTTTTGCTTGATGCAGAAGACTCCACTACTCAGTCAAGTTATTCTACTGTGTTAGACAAGAAGAGTGGCCATGGTGCAGTGGAATAAGAAAAATCTAGTTTTCTTTTTCCTGTGCCTGTATTGTATACGATATTTCTAGCTTGTTGGCAATTACATAGTAAAATATCATGTAATATTTTTCAGCTCAAGATCACACTAGAATTTTGGGCAACATTGTGGTTTGTTTTAAATCAAAGAGATTTAAGCTTCATACTCTTCAGAATAATATAACTAGCAAGTAGGGAAGCCTTCAGGTAAAGCAGCCGTAGTCTTGTTTTGCTTTTCAACCTCATAGAGCTTTATCTTATTTTAAATATGTTGCAAATGTGTTGAAATGTGAGAAATGGTAGATTGTGTAAGAATAGTTTTAATTTAAAACTAAAGGATGTTTCAGTGATCGGAATTTTTTTTGGTGGCCATAGACTGGATCTCTCTCGAAAGTATTGGAGTGCTTAACTTCTTTTGGGATAATGACCTTGTGCCCCTTACGGTTTCAGAATTACTGATTTTCTTCTGGCAACCTCTTTTGGTTTTGTTCTTTTCCTGTACCTTTGGAGGTGAGAATGGATAAAATAACTGTTTTGATATTTCCCAGCTTCGAATTAGACAAACAAAGAAAATACTTTTTGAACCTGCTAGCTTAACTGAAGCCTTACGGTAACTATTCTGAAACTTCCTTACACAGTTCAAAGAAAGTGTCTGTCCTTGGAAAAACTCTGAATACCAGCATTTCCAAAGACTGAAAAGAATACAGAAAATGCAAGCTTCATTACAAGCATTGTGAGCTGGGTCTAAAGGCTGAGATGACAATTGTCGTCCACATCCACAGTGTGGATGTTGTCCTCCCTGTTCAGAATATCACTCAGTTTGAAGAGGGATTGCCAGCATAGCATGGCTGTTTGAATGAAATATACCAGTATTTAAACAAACTAGTCTTAACAAAGATTGGTTTTGTGATTTTGCTATAATTTAACTTTCAACATTTTAGTTTTTACAGTGAATTTGTTCACTATGTAACTGTGTATATATTTAATTATTTGTTTTTACACAGTATTGTAAATGAATCACATCATTTTATGCTATAGTCATTATTCCAGTGTTCTACTTCATATGCTCAAGTCTTCCACATGGGAATGCAGGTAAATTAACAAAATTATGATTGTATTTATATTTGTAATTGCATCATCTCCCCAGTAACATTGTGTAACTAAAAGAAAATACAGTATTTTTTACTGTTTATCAAACACCAAAGACTTTACTGAGCCCACTTAGGAGGGAAATCTGAGTTTGAAAGGAATAAAATCCTGACCCTGGAATCTGGAGGAGAGCTTCTTTCACTTCAGTACTAAGTACTAAAGCTTCCACTGCAGTACTAAGTTGGATAATCCTTTGTGGTTTGTTGTTGTTGTTGTTGTTTTTTGTTTGTGTGTGTATCTTGTTTTTGTTAAGGGAACAATTGCAATGAAACACTTATTTGCTTCTTTAGGAAGCTAGAGAAGAAGTATAATTCCATCAGAGCAACACACTCACTAACTGAGAGAGTAGGAGGAAGAGTAATTATTGCTAACACTCCTGTTTTGAGGAACGGCATATGCCACCAGTATAGCAACACATTTGAAATACTAATTTTGACTTTTAAAACCTAAACTAATGCTTAAGTGATGGACACTTTGGACAGTTGGATAAGAGATTTTATATAGTGAATACACATGTCAAACACTTGAATGTATATAAGTATTTTTAGGAGGGAAACTGCATTTTGGTGATTTGGTAATTTTTAAATAACAGAATTGTTCAAGATGGGTTTATCTACACATTTCTAGATAGTTAAGATCCCAGATTTGAGAAGATTTTTGCCATCTTGAGTGGGAAGTGTTTCTTATTGGCTGGGCTTGTGACTTACTTTCATGAGGTACTCCCTTGTTCATGTTCAATAGTGTACCTGCCTTGTGTATTTTTTGCTTTGGTTATTCCTTTCTAACCAAGCCAATTTGCCACACTGTTTTTCAAGGTCTTGCTCTCAGTAATACTGTGTTACAATTTATTTATTTTTTACATGTGAAGAATATATTGCTTGGGAGTATAGAATCCTGTTGAAAGATGATGTTCAGCGAGTTGGTGTAACTCACCGTCAAACTCTAAAATGACTTGATTTACACAGTGGCTGGGAGATTGTCACGGAATTACAGAGATGCTGTGACTCCATTGCTCTCCTGATCTCTAGATACACTAGCAGCAATTTATCTGTGTCTCTTAGGCATGGGGCAAGGGTAGCTACCACTAAAATATGGTAATCATTGACTTGTGGATTTTGGGGGCAGTTGTATTTGCACCATTAAGCCCTGCAGTAGACTGCACTGTGCAGGATGTGCCTTTCCGCCATGGAAAGAAACACCACTTTCTTTCTGAAGACTGTTACACAGGGTTTTCCAGGTAAGTGCTTTCTCCTAACGCCAGCTTTAGCAGCATGGTTGCATTGCTACATGTTCTCTTTCTATAAATTCTCAATAATAAAGCCACTGGTCTCCACTGGTGAAGCAAAAACCATGTTATAGCCTGTGCAAAGACATCTGGTGATATAAGGGGATCTAAGGTCTCTTAGAGGTTTTGAAACTTGAACCAGCTCACGTGTACAAAAGGCTATCCCTAAAACACAAATCCCAGTGCATTGTCTCTTTTACAGTTTCTCTGTTGGCTCTTGAATTGCCAGGCAACAAAATACTCTGACCTCTGTACTATCATCCTTCCCTTCTGACCTAACCTAGTCTTCTTGCAACCTGCTGCTCCTTTGCTTTGCTGCACATGCTCTTGCAGACCTGTTGGTTCTCTTCTGTTTACAATTGGCTCTCCCTTGGTTGAAGGTAGAAATTCACCTTTACTTACAAGACTGGCACAGAGCCTGTCAATTACTTAAGCATCACTCTGAGCTAGTTTTGAGGTCCTATGCTTTGTGCTGGCCCCTTGCCTAGAGATTCATTTCACCTTTTGGATTCTTTCAGAAAACACATTTCTCATTATGCCCACAGCACATGAATCATTCCTACTTTGTCTTCCACTGTCACCTTCCCTGTTTGCTGCATAAAGCAATATTACTGCCTCAGTGCAGTGTCAGCAAAAGGGTGGATTTCAGTTTCATTGTGTCCCTTCAAGCCACCCAAGGAAGATCTCAGCAGGATACTGTGCCAAACCACCATTCTTGTAAAAAGTGCCACTAGGTCTTTGGTGGCTTTGTAGAGCTGACAAGCTTATATAGCTTTTCTGGGGGGAAGATGTGCGCAAGTTTAATAAGATGTAGTCATATAGAAGACTTCTCGACAACTCTGATGATGTAAGACATCAGTTCTTTGGTCACGTTGGTCAATTGCTGAGTACATGCTTGGAATTCTAAAACTTTAGAATCATTGAAAACTGTCTCCATTGAACTGTTCTCTTGGGTCTGGTCATTTTCCAGTGGCAGAAACTTTCTTGATGCACAGTGTTCAGTCATAAAAAACATCAAAAATCTTACATTTGTTAAACAGTATTTTCAAAAATCTCAATTCACAGGGAAAAATATCTGATGCAAAGCTTTGTTTTCTGATTTTGCACTGCTACATCAGAACCAATCAGTCTATAGGATTTAAATAAGTCTTTGTCTTCATGGTCTGCGCACAACAGAGACCTAGCTCAAAAGTGTGTACATTGTCAACTTTGCCTTTGCTATGATAACGCATCACTCATTAAGTGACATTATAAAAATGAACCTTTTTCTTATTAGGGGTACATATCCCGTGTCCAGCTGATTGTTTTCCTTTTCTTGGGCATAAAGAAATGGTAAAAATGCAGCTTCTACCATTCATATCTGCCTTCTTCAGTCAGGAGGTGTTTTTGACTGCAGGGTGCAGGTATATTATTGGTGTTCTCTTATAAATATTTGCAATGCAAATGAAATAAATGCCCCTCTCAGTGAAGTGAGAGAATTAAGTTCTTCTGTCCTCTGTAAGAGAGGAGAGATGGCAAGGCAGTTGCTTTATTACTCACAAAGGGACCACACATAGATGAATAGCTCACAGCCTTCCAGATACTCAGCCAAAGCATTGAATCACCTGTAAATTGTGTCTTAATATGTATGTATAAGAGAGCAACAAACTTCAGTGAATTTTTTTATGTAGAGGTGTTAGTATTTAATTATCATATTAGACATTCTTCATTTCCCCAGCTCCTGTGTGCCTTCAGCCTTTACTTTCCTTTGCATCATAATAAGTAAATGAATATTACAGAGCCACAAGGTTTAATTTTGTTAGCAGTTTTGCAGTCATTGTCTGTCACTGGTGAAGTAATTAATGACATTTTAGTGTCAAAGCATCGCAAAGACAAAATTGTTTCCTTGGTTTTGGATTCTTTTTTTAATATTCCTTATAAATTTTTGCCTCTGCTTCAAGTCCTCTCTGACTTATCACTTTCAGTTGTATATTACTAAGTGGCATTCTTAGGCTCCCAAAAGAGTCTCCCATTGTTAGATTAAGGTACAGATTTATTCTTGTTCTCCAAATTTCAATTTGATGCAGACAAACTGTTAACTTTCTGTGTAATGAGCATGAGGCAGTCATGAGGAGATCAAGGGGGTTATCTCCCCAGCCGCTGCCTCACAGCACCATGCCGCAGCCAGGCTGGGCCCCGCCATCTTGCTGAGCTGGCCCCAGCCGCCTCAGCAGCAGGGCGGCTGCTGCACTGAGGGGCCCAACAGGTCCCGAGTCGGATTTGAAGAGGCCTCTGTACCTTCTGGTGCTTTATGAGAAGAGGGGATCAACGTCACTGTAAGTCAGAGTTCAAGCCAATTAATTTCCTCCAAAGGTATTACCATTTTCAAGGGCAGATTTGGTGATGAATGTTCTTCTATATGAAGAAGCAGACTGGGACGCTGATCTCCAAAGAGAAGGTGAAGTTTTCTTTCGTTACTCAGTGCTCACTCCATTACTGCTTTCCACAGCAAATTTAAATGTTTTTGGGCTTAAGACTGAGTGGGCCACAAAATCCCTTCATGCAATGTTCTGATGTTGATAAGAAATTATCTAATACAAAGCTGGTATTTTTCCATGGGTGCTATCAGGGCCCTAGTAGTTCTGGAAAGATTTTCATCTTCAAAGATAATGTGTGACAAAATGGTGCTGGTTAATGGGTTAGAATACCTCTGTCCAGGCTAAGCTGAGTGTAATGACATTGACTCTTGCACAGAGGTGTTTTGTCTCAAATGCTGTCATTATTGTGAAGTATGATTATGAAATAATGATATGCCTCCAGGTCCTACCAGGAGCTGGCATAATACCCTCCATGCCCAGAGGCACGCCTTCCCTTGGTAATAACTGTACTGCAGTGTTCTTTTTATCTTCAGAAATCACTAAGATTCAAAGCAGAAAATAACTAACCAACTGTATTTCTACTCTGATCATGTATGTGCAAACTTTTCACCTTTTTAACTGCAGCTGAGATTTTTCAGCATGGTGCTATGGGTTTGTTTGTTTGTTTGTTTGCATGTCTACAAAGTATTCCCTTGTAGCACCACACAAGCATTGGTGCCAGCAAGACACTAAGTTCCCATAACATTAAACTGACTGCTTTGCTTATTGCTAATATAGGAACAAGATAACATTTTTGTTTCCTTCAACAATATTTGCCATGAAATCAATAGTGGCTTGGTTAATTAAGAGTTGGTAGTCAATATTAAAAGTTAATTAATAGTTAATAGTTAAAATTTGGATTCGTTTTGGTGATAAACAGAGTGAGGAATTCAGGATTGGCTTGTTACTTGCTTGCTGAGTCTTGGTGCTAAGCAGTATCTGTGTAATTCTGTAGAATTAAAAACCTTTACAAATATCTGGAAGCAAAGCTTCCAGGCGACATTTTGTGACTCTTCACATTCAGTTCCATTAACTGCCCATGAGAATTACAAAGTCATCAAAGAGCATGAATTCCTCTCAGTAAGAGTCTTGGGAGGTCTATATTGAGACTTGGGAATCTGAAGTCATGTGGTTATCCTACTTGGAAAAGGACCATCTGAATGGATAAAAAAAAAAAAAAAAAAAAAAACCTTTTGACTTGCTCTTTTTCAAAATTAGTCTTGAAGTAAATCACATGATATGAGGATACTGTGGCTGTTTAGAAAAGGCCAGGTGCAACAAGCCATACTGAACTGTAAATTTGACTCCAAACAGAAGTAATGTGAATGTAAATAGAAGTAATGTGAATGTATGGGAAGCAACTGGAAAGATTGCAGTGTGATAAGAAGTGGAAAAAGAAATTCCACTTCTGTTTTTCTGAAAAGTTCTTTTTTCTTGAAACTAAAGGATGTTTGACTTTATCCTTAAGAGTGTGCACAAACTACTGGGCTAAGTAAGTGCAGTGTGACAGCAAGATGTGGCCTGTTACTGTCTGAACGTTTCTGCATGCACTTAGATACAATTTGGCTTCCTGATGCTTTTTTTTCTTGTGAGTGAGGATGCTCCATTTCACTGCTGAGGTGAATCAGCGTGTTCTTTGCCTGTTTTTTGGGAACAGAATAGCAATAGCAGCACACCCAGATGTTACAGTCCTGGGAGATTTGAAAAACATTTGAAAATGTCATTTTGAATTGCTTCTGACCGAGAATCTTAGAGCCTAAAGTCAGACCATCTGCATTTAAAAAAAAAAAAAAGTTGATTCATGGTGTGGTGACTGGTATTTGACATGTTTTCTGTAATACACTTCATCTGTATCTCTTGACTATTGAGATTGTTAACCTCCAAAGAAGTAAATAGTTGTTGATTCCCACAGAGGTAAAGTACTCTGTAGGATTTATATTTGGGGAAAGAGCTGTCTCTGTGATGAAGAATGAGTTCATATTCCTGTGGGAAGTAAGTCAAGACTGGGACACAGGACCAATGGGATGTTTAGCTGGAGTGGTCTCTCGTTTGCCATTCAGGTTTTGGAAGTTTTCTTCTATTTATCTTACTATCAGTTTTGCAGCTATTTGATATTTTGGTATTAAATGATTTGGTAGTTTCAGTGTATGCTGTTTCTTGCATCAGTTTTATCACTGATAACACCTTTTCATTTTTCTTCAGGACATCATGAGGTCTGTTCTGGATGCATTCATATGTTCAGATGTCATCAAATACATTTACATTTATTTTAGCTGTTAAATAAAGCAATTTTGGAAACACTAGCATACACTTCCACCTTAAAGGAAATGTGTCTCTACTGGTCACTAAGCTAATGAGTTGGTAATAGCTTATTTCAGTCAGTTTAAGAACCTAAGAAATTGCAACTGCTGTCATTCTGCTTGCTCTGGTTACCAAAGACAAGATGTTCTCAAGGACCTCCAAGAGGCAGTGGCCTCTGAAAGTAAAAATACCATGAGTTTGGGAAGAATTAGCAATAAAACTGCTGCATTACTGGAAAGCTTGAATCAAAACCTTGGAAATTAGGCTGATAAAATGGGATAGGACTGTTTTGTGAAATGAGGGGTTAACTCTGTAGAGCCAAAACTAATTATTAAATGTAGACTGACTGTTTTCCAGAGGGTTAGATGTATGTAGAGCCTTTGGCTATAAGTATTCGGTCTACAAAAGTAACTCCCTTTTTTTCTCTGAATTAATTTCACTTTAATCTCTTATCTGAAATCTCAATTTACTCAGAACGATTCTTTTATTCATTGGATAAGCAACACTTCTCAGCTGCAACTGCTGGCCAAGATTAACATGCGGCTGTGAAGTTAATGCAGGGTGGACATACATAAATAGTGTAAACTATTTGGAGCAAGATTTAATGGAAGACTTGTGTGGAATCTGTTTTTTTGTTGTTGTTGTTGGTTTGGTTTGTTTTTTTTTCTCCCCCCATAGAGGCTAATTAATATGAGTTATTTAGTGACTGGTAACACTGAAGAGAGTTACTAATTCTGCCTTAAACGTTTGCATAAAAAATGAAATTGCTATTATCAGTTTAAATGCAGCTAATAACAATTTTGACTGATACAAACTGAAATGTAGTGAGGAGCTAAGCAGCAAGTGAACATGAGCAATACAAAAAGCCACGTGTCGGATTCTCTATTTGGTTATTTTTTTTAGGTATTTTTAAGAAAGTAATATTGCTTCTTTTAGAAGATGAGGGCATTTGTCCCTAGCCTTATCATGTCCGGGAAAAGTGAGTACCTGAAACAGTGGCAGAAGTGTGCAGCCAGCTTGAAGATCAGGCACTTTTTTGTTTGGTGGCGAGAATTCTTTGGTAGGAAACAATCCTGAGTATGCCCAGCATATATTATAAGTGGTTCCCTGCACTGACTCAGTAAAGCAACTTGTTTCTGTCACAAATTACTTTGCCTAATGAACAAGGAAAGTTCTAATTTCACAGCTGTACATGAGGCTTTTTTTTTTTTTTGTTTTATTTTTTTTTAATACTGGGGCTGTTTTTTCTTAATTGTTCCCATGAGAGCTGAGTTGTATTTCTGAGGAGCAATGGAGGGTACGATTTGGTCAGTTACTTGCTTCTCTCTTTTCCTGATCTGGTTAGTGTAGCTTTGGAAAGAACGACCTGATCTTGGAAAGCATGATGTGAGCAAGACCTCTGTTAGCTTCTACCAGTTATGCAACATTTGTTTTCTGGTCTGTTTATCTGAAGATTTCTCTCAGGCGTTATCTGAAGATGAGTAGCTGGGAGAAGGTATGGCTTTATCCTTGCAGTTCCCTTGGAAAGGCTGGTTTGTCTTAGCAGCCCATTTCCCTGTGGTCAGTTCTTCTGTGTTGTGCGGCCCAAGGCTTGTTGGTACATTTTGAGGAATGGATTTGGGAGTCCTGGAAGACTGCAGGTTTGACGTGTTCCTGTGGACTACAGGAAGGCTGCATTGTTTCACTCTTTTCTTCCTGCTGATCATCTTTAGTATCAACACATTTTCCTGAAGAAACAGATAGCAGTGACCTTGCTTTTACAATCTCGGTCAATCATGTTCTAACAGAAGTGCTCCAGGGAGTGTCGTCCTTCCGAAGGTTATCTGTTCCCTTCAGTTCTCTAAACAGGGAGAGAATACATCTGAGGAATTTTATCTTTGTATACTGAAATTTCCAAAGCGCTAGTGGGACTGGGGGTACTTCTGACTCGGCCCTACCGATGCCGTGCCCTGTAGCCTGAAGGTTCAGCAGGATGGACGTCGGCTGCCGCTGTGATCAACCGGTTCTGAATGTGCTGAGAAAGCAAGCCAGGATGCAGCTGCTTTGAAGCCAGCTGGTCCTCCTCAGTTGTCCAGTGACTTTTTGCTGTAGTCACACTATGGGAGAGGCACATGGTGACTTTCTCAAAAGCCTCATGCTGCTTGCAGTGTTCTATTGAACCGTGATTTTTAGGAATGCTTTTGAAGTCTTTCTGTCAGTTTCATGCGACAGCAGCTGTGCTGCAGCAAAGGTGACTGCATCTGCAAAGAGTTGTTCAAACAGTCAAGCGGCGCACAACTGTGAATAGTTTTCTTTTCCTAATGTCACTGATTCTGTATACATATTGCTGAAAAGGATTCATTTTAGCTTCATGACAAGTTCCAAGCTGACATTTTCAACTGCTTTACTTGGGAAGCTGCACCATATGTATGGTTACTGTGCACACCGAGTCATGGTACTGTGTGGTCTGCAGCAGAACAAAGCTGCTAATACTGGAGATGATCACTCACTGTGCTTTTAAACAAGCTTATGTTACTCTTTTAGTTGGCATTGGTTTGAGAACTGAAGAAATTGGAACTGAAGAAAAATGGGAAATAGTTTTGGAAATTATCCTGTTTGAAATGAAGCCTGCAGTCAGCGGGCTGTAAATGTTCATACATTATTGCAAATTAGGTTGCAAGTATAAATACAATTATACATTCTTACAGGATATGAAAGTATAACCAACCACTATATAGTGCTGATGCCATGCTTCCCAAAAGCCTTGTGTTTTACAAGTCTGATGGCTCAGAAATGTCTCGTTGGGTAAGAGCCCTTGGGCTGCATGATCACTCTGACAGCATCGCTGCACTGCCCCTCCCTTCCAGATGCACTGATCCCTTGCGGCTGGTGCATGAGCAACACATGATTTCTGAAACCACTGGATATGGAGGTGTCAAGTGCATTTATTTGGACTTTGGAATTTTAATTTGGCTTGGGACTATGAAACTACCTTTTCAGCGTTACAAAATAAAGGCTGTGCTGCATTTTAAATTGAGTTTTAGTTAGAATATTAATGATATTTTTCTGGAGGGAATAACAAAAGAGTTTAATACAGAAATAGTTTTGAATTCTTCATGCAAGTCTTCTGCAGTGCAGAGAGAATGTCCTTTGTGGGGCTTTTGGCTTCTACTGTCATTAGCGGTAAAGAATATATGTTTTTCCTTAGAATTGTATGGGAATCGTAACATGACGTACATCATTCTTGCTTAAAGTACTGACAGCTCTTCCCACTAAAAGCTGTCCTACTTCAAGGATCACCTGTGACAGAAGAATTTGCCAAGCTAGCAATTGGTAACTGTGGCTTTTTAAATCTTTTTTTGATTTATGTTACAAAAAAAAATCATCACAGGTAGGAATTGCTTTTGGCAGATATAAACTGTATTAGAAAAAATGTGATGCAAAACACCAGCAGCTGCCAACCTGACAAATAAATTGCTGTAGTACTTGACTGTGTCTGCTTCCTCTACAGGACAAGAGGGTGAGCGTTAAAAGTTATTATAGGATGAATAACAAATAGAAAGTTTAGTTTGGTTTATGCTTACCTCTGAAACACCTAAGGAACTTGATGGCAGCAGAATATGCTTCTGGCCAAAATTCCTTACACTTGCATGGAGCAACACTGCAGATTAATTTGGTATCACATCCAGGGATTCGATACCAATCCTACTGACTTAATTGAAAATGTACAATGCCTTACACAGTTTTTGGTATTTCTAGCAGTAGAACAGACTTGATTCTATTGAAAAAGTTTCTCAGCTATTGGAAAGCTATTTACAGAACACATTCTGTGTGACTTACCTGATTTGGAGTGGAAAAAAAACAAGCTGGATGAGAATGGGCAGCACTTCACTTATCGCTTATTTCCATTTCATGTCCCTGCATGTACTTCTCCATGACGCTATTGCTTCTGGCTATTCTGCTGAGCAGAAAGACACAAGATGCACAGTATCTCAGAAACATGGGCACTGCTGTGAGCACGCAACACATCTGACAGTTTGATTCTCATGAGACTAATTAAGCTGGGCCAAACTCTTCTGCTTTTAGCTCTGAGGTACCAAAACATGGGTTTTTGAAGTATCTGCCACCTTGGTTTATTTCAGACCTGGCTGTAGAAAACAGCAGTGTGACAGCAGCTGGCAGCAGGAGGTTTGCTCCAGAGCCCTTGCTGCTGCCCCCTCTCTCCTCTGCTCCTGAATTAAGTGAAGCAGACATTCAGCCAGGCATGTGTTCTACTGTGTGTGTGTTGTGGTGTTTCCTTCCCATGTTAGGGCTGGAAAGTTGTTATATTATCCATTACTGAAGCCTTGTAACTGCTTTTGTTCAGTGAGCTTATCTGTCCCATACGGGATAAATACTCTCATTTAAATGAAGAATGTCAGGGGCTACTCTGGAGTGCTTTTAACACAAAGCTGATATTTGATATTTTACTGTTCTATTAACGGAAGGAAAATGTGATACGTGTGCCACTCAGGCAGGAAATGAAGCCTGCCTTTGTCAGATTGTACTTGCTCTAAAATTGATTTGGGCTGTTTTTCTTTATTTTTTTTTTTTTAATTGGGAAAACAAATTGCTCAGTGTTTGTAAGTAACAAAAATTGTTAAGCTAAAATAATATTAGATGTTAAAATCCAATCTAGTTTGATTTCTTTTCTGAAAGTGGGGCTCAGAATTAGGTGCTAAATAACATAATTTGTAATTTGCTGTGAAAACAGGGAAGAGCACTTGTGTCAGACTCCTGAAGGGTGCCTTCGTGAAAAATGGAAATGCTATATTGCATTTTTAAATAAGTATCATGAGTATAAAAGGTTTCCAGCAAGACCAAAGTTAGATCCATCTAATGGAAAAGGAATTTGTTTTAGATGTCTCTTTCAAAAGGGCATAAAAACGGTTGAGGGCATTTAGGAGAGATTAATAGAGTGCTTTGGCTATCTGAAATATAAATCATGAATCATGCTGTGAGAAAGATCAAAGTCAGCAGAGAAATTTAATTTTAAATTACTCTACTACTTCAATATACATTAACAGGGAAGAATGAATGCAGTTTGGACACCGAGGTTTTGTAAGAGAAGGCCAGTTAGTATCGGAAATAATCTATTGTGTGAGCTGTTTGAAGTTAACATAATAACTGGATCAGGCAAAAGAGGACAAAGCTAAGCCAGATGGCAGAATTTATTTGTGGCTGAAAGAAAATAAAAGGTTTTTTGAAAGAAACAGGCAAAAGGAGAATATCAGTGATATTCCTAATGAATACCATAATAACAATGAGGACAAATTTGACATAAGCAAGGGAATGAAAGATGACGCAATAATTTAAAAATACATCTAGAATTGAATTTCTCTTTGTTTGGTATCCAGCTGGGGGTATTTAATAACCACGGACACTAGAGTAAATGCTCTGTAATCAGCAGTTTGAAGAGTTAAGGCGGTAGGGAGCTATGCCCCACATTGTCAGTGCTTGCACCTTATGCCACTGCTCCGGTCAGCGCAGGGCTCCTGTCCTGCTGCAGCCTGCTAGCCGGCCTTGGCTTGAGCACAGCACTTACCAGCTTTCTGAAAGACATGGATTTTTCAATGTCCTATATATAAAAATAGCAGATCTAGAGGAAGTAATTCTGGAAGAGTTTTATTTGAGCAACTTTAGGATAAAAATAGCTTTAATTCATTTGGAAACTACGGTAGCTCATTCTTACCTCTAGCAAAGTATTTAGAACAGTGCTCTGCTACTGCAGGAGTTTTTCCTGTTTTGCCGTTCAGATGAACGAAGCAGTCCTATTTTCCACAGCTAATTACACTTGAGCAAAGAGTGCACGTTTGGATGGTTATTAATAATCCAACTGGTGCTTTGAATTGCCATTATTGAGTTGATCTCACTGTTGAGGCAGTGACTTGGAGCACGATAGCTTTATCTTCATTTAAGTTAGTATGACCTTTAGATCACTATGTATTTTTACAGTATGAGGCTTCGAGTCATAAAGCTGCTTCACTTTACCCTTTGAGTGCTAGGGAAAAGGAGCTTACCAGTTAAACAGATACTTAACTGGTAGTTCAGTAAGCATTTCTTTCTTCTCATATTGTATTACCTTCCACAGCTTCCCAGTTAATTCTTCTGTAAAGCTGTCTCATTTTTCCTGCCTATTGATGATCTCAGTTACTGGCTATGAGAAATGGCAGATTTTATCATGGGGAAATACTCCTTTAAGTTCAAGTCTAATTATGAGTTTTGCTTCTGTTTTCTTAACTGTTGTTGTCTCACATGTAACTTAAACAAGGAGTTTCAGCAGGGATCATAGTGTGTTTTTTTTTTTCTTCCTTGAGACTTGTATGCTTCGGGAAAGTGAGGGAGCAAACCCTTCCTTCTTGCCCAGTTACTCTAGGTGTTTGCTGTGCCCAGAACTTACAGTTCATGCTATTTATCCAAAATTAATTACAGATTGAGCAGTTACAAAACGCCAGCACAGTTCCTTTGCTTCTATCTCTACCAGCCACTCTTCTTGCTAGCTGTGTTAGTAGAGGGTTGCATAAGTAACGCAAAAGTTATATCTGAATGAATCCAGTGGGAAGATGACAAATGGAAACAGCAAAAGATTGTATCTACACACTTCCTCAGCAGGAGGAGAAAGGGAAATAAAAGAAGAAAAGTCAACATAAAAGTTTATGTAGGCTTAGGCAAAATAATTTCCCAAATCTTTTAATACGTCCATTTTACTCTGCTCTGGTGTAGTAAATGTTCTCAGAGCCACTGGCTCAGAACTGGGCAGGAAGTAATGCCTAGTAAACTGTATTCTTACATTAAAATTAATTAATGTTTTCCCACAATCTTTTATTCTGCTAGAGGAAAATACAGTATTTGAGGTTTTCCTCACTGGCCTTTTCCCAGGCAGTACCCAGTACTTGTGGCATTATTAAATACACTACTGAGTGTACTCACCCCAAGGGTGAATTGCCCTGCTCCAGTATACGTGCACTGACCTCAGAAAAATGCAGCAGTTACAGAAGGAGGAGGGAAAGAGGCTGCCATAGTCCCTCCTTATCTTTGTTGCTTAGCTTATGCCTTGTTTTAGCTGTGCCCAGTGATGGAATTGTTAGAAACTGGTCCCTCTGGTGATCGTCACCTCAGCGTGGCTGGAGAGGCGCACAACAGGCACTTTCAGCCTGCCTGCTGCAGCAGCCTGTCTCGATGGAGCTCTGCTGCCACAGCCACTCCTGGGACTTGGTCTGCTTCTGCGTCTGGGAGCAGGTCAGTTACTCTGTCAGGGTTTTAGTAGCAGCAGTGAGAGGAGTTCACTGCCAAAAGGTTTCCTCACCAGACACTGGTAATGGCACCAAATGTTTCAAACACACTCTAGTATTTCTGGGGTTAAATCTTGGCCCTATGACCTGGAAAAGTCCTGTATTTCCTATTCAAAATTCTGCAATTGCAGTAACTTCCTACCTTTCAGATGTCAGGGGTGATTTTGAGACCTTGCTGCAATGTGCCAATGCTAACCTCCAGAAAAACATAGCCACTGCAGGAGTGGAAAGTGGGGGGGATTTTGTTCTGTTTTTCTCTACACAACCTTTTTCTGGCAGGCAGTAAGTTCATAAATATCACTACCTTAAACATCTGTTTTTGTGCATGAAATTGTACCTTAGTGCTCACTCAGGAAAGAGTTGTTTTGTTGTTACTTGAGATGGACTCTGCTTCCCTTTGTGGGCCACGGGCAGTAACGGCTCACTTCGCTGACACAACATGTCAGTAAGTCAAGTCCTTACGGCACACAGCGAGTCCTGGGAAGGAAAGAAGCTCACCGGGGATTTCCAAAAGTCAGCGTCAGTGGGACAATGTAGGATGTGGTGAATGCTTCCCTTCGGCAAGTGGCATGGAAATCAGCGGCTGGTCAAAATCAGCCAGATGTACTCTTCTGGCAGATCAGCCACAGATAGTAGGTATAATTACAGAAAGTAGATGTGTAATGATGAGTTTAATTATTAACCACTTTCCTGTATGCCTTTGGGTAACTGTAGTATCAGAGCAGAGCGTGCTGGAAACCCTGGAGCTCTGTTGAAGCTGCATCCTGTAGGAAAGCGAGGAACATTCTGAGATCCCTTAGTTTAGCAGCGATCTTGGAGCACTGCACAGCTACCAGGGGTGAACTGACCTATTTATCTGTTTTAATAATTCTCTCCTGGAATTTGTATTGGTCTCTTACATGTATAACTCTGTGCAGTTCACCCTCTTACAGAGCTACGGTTTGCCAAGTGTAAACCTCAACGCTTGCTCTTTTCGAATTGATTCCAGAGCCACGGTTGCATGTTGTCTGTCTTAATAAAATAAATTCAAAAATGCCCTCTTAGATGCAAATTCTAGGTTAATTGGTGTGGTCTGGCTCTGTGATCAAAAAACACAAGGCAGCTGTAAAGCTAATGGGTTTTCAGCTGCTTTGCTTCCCCAAAGTGTTATCAGGCATCTGGAGTGCTCTGCTGAATGGGTCTGCTACTTTTGTGCACTCCTCTTACCTTGCAGTGAGTACAAAATACGTTGAGTTGTGTCACTAGGAAACCTGTTACTCACAAACAAATGGGATCTTTAGCCCAGCTTCTACATTTCCATAGGCCTTTGGTTGTTCTAAACTATCTGAGTAGCACTGGCAGCCCAGCCTCTTCGTGACGAAGCAAGCAGAAGAGGAAGTGTCAGAATAAGAATAAGAATGGGCGCGAATTGTTTGATGACCAGACTTGGCAGCAGGACTGATCAGAGCAAGGAGAGGAGGTGCTGCAGCTACCAGCTTCTCTGGCTGCAGAATTCCTCAGTTCTGTTCAGTGCATGCAAAACTTCACCCAAGGGCCTCTAATGAGTCCCAGCTGCTAGAAATGGTGCAGGCTTCTTTCCTCCCCACACCTCCATCCTTTGGCAGACATTAGGGCCCTTCCACATTCTCTACAATTATTGGTTCCTTCTGCCGTCTTCATTTTAGAGTACTGGGGAGTGATTTTCCACACCTTTTGGAAGTTGAAATTGTGTGTTATCAGCACAAAACATAAATGCCACAACAGACCTACATACATCATATCTGCAAAGGGAAAAGTGGATGTATGTGGTGCATTGCGCTTACTCTGCCTTTCCAGAAATGATTTTATGTAAATAAATCTGAATTTGAATTCATATTTTTTGCTAAAAATACTTCTGTGCACGCATTTGCATTTGAAATGTCAAGTGCATCTTTCAGTGATTGTTGTTAATCTTGGCCTTGGAATGTGTCCTTCTGTGTATTTTATAGTTTCCGATTAGTAGAAGTATCGTTTTTAATTATATTTGGAAGTCAGCACTGCAGATTGCTGAGGGGAGAGGCTGGGCTCTACACTGCAAGTGTTTTTTCCCAGCACCTCGTTTCTGCAGACACAAAGCACTGAGCTCTAGAGCAATAACAGTTCTGCAGAAACTTACGACAGTTTGCTCAGTCATAATATATGAAAAGAGCACCTCAGGATTTTCATCGGCCATGTGTCATACTGTCTTCACTTACGTTGTGAACCGTGCCAAGAAATATGATGAATGATTGCTTGGGTCTGTGAAGAATTTATGAAAATGCTATTCCTGGTGTGAGCAGCAAACCAAACCACGAGTCACTGGGAAGAAGAGCGTGCAGAAGTTGATACAAAATGTTAGCCATGGATTTTCCATTTCGCATTGTCAGTACTTAGTGATTTGGGGACGGTTAAGTCCTGTCTTTGCAGAGAGCCTTGTCTGATGACTCCACAGTTTATCTTGCCATAAATAAAACCAGCCAGTGCTGTTGGCGTTGTTTGCTGCCAACATCGTGCATAAAATGCCTGTCCCGGCGGCCACTGGATGCTGAAAGCTGTCTGATGTGATTTCTAAATGGGTGAGACTTCAGTATGAGAAATACTTTAATAGCAAAATAAATACAACCATGACAAGGAATTATATTAGTATGGTTCAGATTCTGTCTTATGTGGGGTGTCTTTTGGAGGAGGACAAGTAAAAAACATTTCTAAATGATCACAGAAAGTTTCTGAGACATCTGACGTGTGAAGTCCTAAGAGGCTGGGTAAATTTAGGGAAGGCCATAGAAACGGAAAAGCTGAGGCACAGCGTTCTGGTTATTCCTTTGTAAATCTTCTAAAAATCAAGGAAAATGAGGAAGAGTTTATTTTTCTTTCTGCTGGAGAAAAAAATGCTGCAAAATGCTGATACTTGTGGAGGAAAAGAAATGTCACTTCATTTGTGTCACATTGTGAAAATAATAATAATAATACTGAAAGAAACATGTTCAGAAAATGGAGCCCTTTACCAACATCTAGATAATCATGAATGTGCTGCTGGTGTTCAAATGACAATAATAAAAAGAGCGATGTGCCCAAAAGTTCAAAATAAAAGTTACTTTTCTAGCTGAAACTGAAAAGGATGCTGCTGCGAACCGCTGGAAGTTTTCAGTTGCATCATTCCCCTGAAAAATCGGTTGTGATGCATCAATAACTTTTCCACAGCAATGCGCATGTCACATCTCCTCTACAATATCAAATGGCTTTTTGGTTAAGGCAGCCTTTCCAGAAATCTGACACAGACTGAGGGCTCAAACTCTTGTAC
The DNA here is from genome assembly GCA_011076525.1 of Nettapus auritus. NCBI lineage: Eukaryota > Metazoa > Chordata > Aves > Anseriformes > Anatidae > Nettapus > Nettapus auritus. The sequence goes on along the minus strand of CM021771.1, from coordinate 19,721,434 downwards.
TCCCTGGTCATTATCCTGTCTGCTGAAGTGGCACAGGGCCGAGGTCTCGGTCTCAGCTTTGTTGCTGTAGGCCATCAACCTAGGCTGAGTGCAGCAATGAACAAAAAGTGGAGCAGCTTCAACCAGAGAAACCCTTCTGAGACAAGTATCTCTCGGCTCTTCAGTACTTTGACTGCTAACCTTGCCAGCAGAAGTCACAGGAGCTGTATAAGCTGTATGCCTAAGATGACTGATTTTAATAGGGCAGCTAACAGCCCCTGCGTAGACAGAAACACAGACCAGTTCTCCTGCTCTCCTGTTTTTTTTTGGTGTGGCTAGCAGAGTATCCAAGCTATTCCTCTATATGTGAGTGTTTTACCCCAGGGGGTCTAGGTAAACATGGATTTTAATTTCATTTTGCTTCTCTAAAGAAGAAGTAACAACAGAGTATTTTCTCAACATTTCCTGGCTATTTTTTAGTTGAAGCAGTGCTTGGAGTACATTTGGAGAGCTAATAAAGATGGGCTTAATGACTAAAGGACATGGGTTACAACTCAATGCATTTTGCTTATTTTAGTAATAATAAATCAATGCACAGTTTATAAATTTTATTAGCAAGGAAGAGCTTCTCATTATTTTCCTTTATTGTTTTTCCTTTGCAACAGCCTGTGTCTGTTCAGCTGTGGTTTGTTTTTACAACAATTAATATCTGGGAGTTTTTCTGTAGCTTAAAAAAACAACAGTGTAGTGGTTTGTCCGTTACACACAGAAGCATGCGTTTTCATTCATATGTATTTTTCTAAAGAAAGGAAGTAGTCTACACTTACACTGATCACCATTAGGCCAAGAAGGAAGATGGGGAAGGGGACAAGGGGGCACTGTGAGGCTGGAATCAGAGAGACGCACTTTGTGAAATGTCTCGTGGTCTGACCATAAGAGGGTGGAGTCACTTCGGCACCACAGCGTAGTGCCTCTGGGGTGGGAAACTACAGAAGGATGCTTTGTGAGCTGCCATGGTGATCTGGCTTTCTCTCTAATGTCAACAGCCATTCAGCTTACCATGCCAAGAGGATGCAGGTGTTATAGAGAGGGGAAAAAAAATAATAAAAAAAAAAAGGCAATTCAAGTAAATCCCCTCTAAATGAGTACTTATTCAACCAAGTGATGTGCTAGAAGAATGCCTATTAATATACTGAATAAGGAAAATGTGCTAGATTTTTTAACCTTAATTGGAAAACAAGTGAACAGTGAGATACTATTCATTTTAAGCATGAAGAAGATTAAATGCAAAACATAAGCAAAAAAAAAGAGAACTGTTAATTATGAGTAACTGTCCTTCTGCTGATGTTCTGAAAGGTGCTGTTCACTAAAAGCATGAAATTTTCAGTTCCTGGGTAATAAAAAAAGAGGTGGAAGTCTTAAATACTTTTATGCGTTGCAGTCAACAGAAAAATTATAGCCTCCTCCTCCCCTGCTGTTACAATTGCACTCCCACATAGATAAGCTGTAAAGCTTGGACTATGCTGGGTTGTCCGTCCCCTTGAGCAGGAGATCTGTTCTGCCTGCAGTGAGGGCACACAGCTGCTCTTGAGGAACAGAGGAAACAATGTGTGTATGAGATGAGAAACCTCTAGGTCTAGGGTTAAGAACAAACTAGCACAGCATTTTCAGGGCTCAGTTAACAAATGCTGACCAAGAGGAAATTTTCTGGCCGCAGCTGTGCTACTTGTTTCCATGAAGAACAAGAACCTGCTCAAACCTGATGAAAGTAGAGGTACAAGTGCCATAAGATATCTATCAGCCAAAAACTAATGAGGTGCGTAGAAATTTGCCAAACATATTTGTTACCTTGACTTTAATTGATGCTAAAAGTGTTATTTGCTGTTGCACTTTATAATGCTTATAACTGTCAGAGTTAAAATTATGCAAAAAATTATGTAAAGCTGCATCCAGGTATATTAACCAAGCCAGATAAGATCTTGGTCTTTTGAGAATGGCGAGTAGGGAGTACATGTGCAGTGGATGTTCAGGATTACTGGTGGTTTTGTTTTTATAGGGCCAATTTTCAAATAACCTATAAGGTTTCAAAAGTAACCCAGGTTTCAAAAGTAACTTAAAATCTTGTTCAGACAGAGAATGTCTTGTTTTTGTTTCAAATGTGGTTTTGGGTATGAATAGGCTTTCGAGAGATGTGGGGATTCTGTGGAGATGTTCCTGGATTTTTGCATGCTGTATTCTGATAAAAACAGCTGGCCCAGTGTGTTTATTCATCTGCTGGAAAAGCCAGAAGATTTTTCTTACTTATCTGGGAATTTAGGGAGAACTCCTTTGGGTGTTACAGCGTGCCCATATGGCCAGGGGTAAATCAGGTGCATAACAGCTGTCTAACGCTCAGACTGCGAGGGCAGAAGCTGCTCTGTAGAGAGCTGGGGCTTGCTGTCACCAGGCTTAAGGATGTGCCCCTGCCTCTGGAAGTGTTTCCTCAGCAAGTTGCTGGTTTCAAGTTTATGGACTGCAAGAAGAAAAATGAATGCCAGCAACACTAGTCATTTTTTGCACATCTCTTACTTATCTGTAGGCTCATACTTCCACAGGTGAGCATGACTTCTTGAGCAAAGCAACACCAGCACACGTGGTACAACTTGTGGTCTGGGGGTTCTCGTCGTGCTCGGTACAAGTACAGTTAGCTCACTGAGTGAGAGCAACTTGCAATGAGATGAACTTCAGCTCCACAAAAGCAGTCGTTTTAAAAAATTGTGTGACCTCCATGTAGTTATATTTAAAAATACAAGCTGCTTGTGTAAAAGGTATGTGCAGTTCACTTCCACTTGTGACATGCCTGAAACCTCCCCACACCGATGGCTGGCTTGCTGATGGTGTGGGGAGGTACAGGCTGAAGACACATAGGGCTCCTTTCCCTCTGCGAGAGAATCCAGCCCCTGGCCTTTGTGTGTTTCCTGTACTTGGTGGATTCTGCTGGGCACACGTGGATAAGGGAGGCATTTTCATGGTCACTTTTATTACTGTGCGATGAACTAGAATCTAGCTTGTTATTTGAAAATACTTCATCAGGTACATTTATTGTCTCTCTGATGACACACGCACAAAAATACCTTTCAGCCAAATCAACTGCCTAAGGAACAGATCACAAATGGAAGGGGCTTTATTATGCTCCTTTTGTTTTTTTCACCCATTTACTATCAAAACTGACCCATCACATACAAGACGCTAGCAGCACTTTGAGCAAGACATGCAGACTTCGGGGCGTTTGAGAGCCAGAACCCGATGAGAAGTTTTCTTGAAAGATAAGTGAATAGGCCAGGGCACGCAAGGCAACCCGAGGCTTCTGCCTAGCATGCAGAGGCATCTGAGATCATTTGTTCATTTTTTTCCAAATCCTCAGTCATTCCCTTGTCTCAAGAGAGTTTTGTTTTTTTTTTGTTGGTTTTTTTTTTTTTTTTTTCTGAAAGAGTTCTTTACAATTATTCTCTTTAATCACAGTGTTAGAGAGAGGTTTGATGGAGCTTTTGACAGATATTCCTATAAAGAAAGTAAAAGAAAGGAGTTTTTTTCCTTGATGCTGTAAATGACAGCAGATTCAACAGCTGTTTGTCATCCTTCACTGTCATTGATACCGCACTGCTCAGACACTTTACTGAAGTGTGGTAAACCTTAAGTCTTCATCTGAACTCCTTTGTTATGTAAGGGAGGATTTCAGCACTGTGGGGCTGGTGCTTTGTGCCTGACATTATTGGTACTGAAGTTTTTAGTATTGTTTCCAGCTTCAGGATGCCTTTTTGTTATCAGGTTCCTTGCATTTCACCTCCTCCCCAGGCACTGCATTTGCATTTCACTTCTTGTTCTCCATATCTGGGTATTCAGTAGGTAGCAGAAACAGTAGCATGCTTCTTATGCTCATCCAGAAAGGGTCTGTTGCAGAGCCGAGCCAGTGACCTTTTCTCCCAGTCTGTTGTGGGACTTCCCAGGAAGATCCGGGCTCTGCCCAGCAGTGAGCTTGTCTGGTGCAAGGAGGTTCATGGGTTTGTCCTCTGAGTGCACACGGGGCTCAGCTGAGCCCTGAGCATGCCTGCATTGACTCCTTTCTGGTTAGTTCGCCCACGTCTAGGTGTTGCACTGCAGTTCAGGATTCTCTCCTTCCAGCCGCAGCCTGCCCAGAGCTGTGGGGCTCACTAAGGGAGGCACCCCACTGTTCCAGCTGGAACCATGTCTTCGTGGAGAAGTGAGCTTCAGCCTAGGGCTGCACTGGTTGTGGAGGTGGGACCGGGAGGTTGTGCTTAAACCAAGTGCTCTTTCTTTACCTCTTCACTAAAGCCCTCCAGGGCAACTGCAACCAAAGTCCAGTGCTACTACAGCAGTTAGGGTCGACTCTGAGAAGCTGAGGCAAGTCAGAGGGGAGACAGGGAAGGGAAGAGAGGTGGGAAGGTGGTGTAGTGGCCCGCAGTCTTAGCCTTCGCTGCCTGCCGCTTGCCCGCCTAGGACCCATCAGGTTTCCAAACAGCGACTCGGAAGCATTTTGCTGGAGGTGGCAGTGTGGCTTGCTGAGCCTTCTGTGGCTCAGCAGATTTTCTGCACTGTATTGGTCTCTGAGACTTAATAATAATGCATGTAGTGCGCTCTTTCTCAATTTGTGGTATCCTTTCTGGCTTTGCGGTAAAGTCTTTCTGGGTTCTTCCAGTGAGGCTTATTTTATTTAGTATTCAGCATTTTAATTGAATGTAGACCTCTGTATCTGTAGCTCCTATAGCACGCATCTCTCATAAGCCTCAATACATCATAATATTTGACAGAGAAAAATGTGCATTTTTTTGCTAGCACCTGTAATTTAGATAGCAAAATAATTGGGTAGGAAGCATCTCTTAGCTCTAGCTGAGTCTGATATGAAAGACAGTTACAGCTTTTCAAACCTGGCTAAAACTATGAATTATCCTACAATATTTGGATGGCTCTAATTTAGGCACCTGACAGACAAAAATTCTGTATATTAGAAACAATTACAGAGAGGCTGTGTCTGTTTCCAAAGAACTTTTTTGTTGTGGGAAATGAAAGGAACTCACCACAGTAACTACCACGGAGATGTCTGAACCAATGAATTGGTTGCTGTTCCAGAGAGATGGGGAGATTTTCATGGACTTGTACTATTCTTACAGCCTCCTTGTGAGAGGCACATCAGAAACTCGAGGAGGTCTGTTACTTGTAAATGTTGCTCAGGTAATTGTAACAAGTATCCCCTTCCATTTGAGGAGCAATGGGGGTGTAGCTGTGCAAGTTTTATTTTGTTTTATTTTCTGAGTGAAGGATGCATTCAAAAAACTAGGAAGAGCCTTTAATAGTCATCTTATATCACAGTTAACCCACGAAGGCACTCTGGACATCGTGTAAGACAAATCATAATTAGAACTAAAGTATCAGTTGGGAATTGGGCTATAACTCTGACTGCCATTTGCACTGTCTTTTAATATGGTACAAATGCCTCCTATTTATAAAGACTCTAGTAGCGTAATTCTCAGCTTGGGACTTTAGGCTCCAGAACAACAGCCTGCTTAGTGTTCGTTTTATTTGGTTTGATGCTCCTCACATACTGTATTTTACATGTGTGTGTTGTTAGGCTTTGCCTGAGCTGGACTGCTCCACCTGATGGTGAAAACAAGAAAATGCTTTCTTTCACACACGGGATTCATTTGAGAAACTGGTCTTAGTGGAAGCATGCAGTGCTGTAAGGATATGTGTGTCTTAATCCAGGGAACCTCCTAACAGTGTTCTGCCATCTTTATACATGCATGTCGGGAAGCTAAGGTTATGTAAAGGAGTTGCACAAATATCTTGAATCCACAGCTTTCTTTCATGTTTCTAATGAGATAGCCAGTGGGTAGGTACTTGTGCTGTAGACGTGTGTTTCTCAGTCCAGATGCCTCCAGAACCTGAGATGCAGTTGTGCTTTGCGAGACATACATAGCAAAAAGGAGTTGCTCCTGCTCATGCCTAAAAAGGAAAGAGTGGCTGCTTGGTTACTGCTGGTTTGACCATTTTCTTATTGCCCATCGTGGACATATTTAACAGTTGAAGATGTTGGGTAGAAGAGTTTGCCCATATGTTGTTTTCTACCTGGAGCCTATTCAGTTGCACAGAAAATGAAGATAAAACTAAAGAACTCTGAAAGAAAAAAACTGCTTACAGGAACAGATTTAAAAGGCTCTATTATCTTTTGTGGCATTGAAAAGGAAATAATCATATATGTCTTTTGGAAGCAGGAGGAAAAAAAAAAAAAAAAGTAACTGCAGAATATTATGTACAGAGTGTTTATTTTTTTTTTCTTTCTGTTTCAGACACCGTGGCTTTGGAATACCAGACAGTGCTGGAATGGGTACCCATATCAGGTAAAAGTTACAATGCTGCCTAATGTCAGAAATAGCATCTCTGCAGTGCTCTGTTTGTACTGTGGTGCAGCTTTATGTCAATATGTTAGCGTGAACAGGCTACATGGTGTTTCAGAACATTGTTAGATGCTCCCTGTCTTGTTTGTGTTCAAGAATGGAAATATGAATATAACTATCACACCTATTTTGATATGAAGCACATGATCTGAAAACAGATCTGGGAAATCTAACTGTGAAAGCAGACATCTGCCACAGTGGAGGAATGGCCATTTTTTTTTACAAAGTTCTGAGGATGCTGAAAGTTTTAACAAAGCCAGAGATTCAGCAGATTGAGGAAAGTAATTCAGAAAGTGAGTTACAACTCTTGGAGGGCAGTAGTTATACCTGCTATATCTAAAATCACGCTACAAATTGACAGGGTCCAACAGAAATTATGTAATAAAAACCATTATTAAAATCGTTGTCTCAGAGACAAAAAAAATTCTCGTGAGTGCTGATCAGGATTATGTGCTGTTTTTTCAGTTTGACTCTTCTTTTTCTTAACTAGGTAAAACTTCTAATCGCTTGTTTGTTACAGTCCCTTTGTAATTTATTCAGTACAACATTGCAGAAATGCAGCTGGACTTACAATAGATACAGTGAATTTAATCATTTGGGTGACAATTTATCCATAAGTTCAGAACAGTCCTATTGAATTAAGTCTATAGGGAGCTGAAACCAAGTATTTTGACTAAGTTAAACACACACTGTTGATCTTTTCATGGAGGGAAAGCCTCACCTCCCCCCGTTATCGCTTGATATGGGTATAGAAGTTCTAAAGTTATTGTTAATAAAACAGCTGACTATCTTAATTGTTTTACTAGAGATTTTCCCTGGTGAGTTTTCTTGCAATAATGAATTTAATAGTTGCAGCTCATTACTACCATTGCTAGCTCATGCTCTTGTCCCTTTTTTATTATACCTAATTAAAAGCTTACTGACTGTATCACTACATCAGAAAAGGATTGTATTGGCCCAGGCAATAGCTTTAAAAGACTGATTTTGAGTGTATACATTTTCATAAAGTATAAGCATATGTCTATATTTAAATAACTCATAGGCAACATTCAGTGGGCACCTAAAGACTAAAAAGAATCAGTCTACAAAAGGGAGTGGGAATAAAAGAGGCAACTGAAATACCTCTTGATGACTGAAATAGCTCTTGCCCTGCTTGGATGTTTGGTTGGGCCAGCGTAGACTGTTCTAGAGATGGTTCGTCTAATCCCTTGAGAGATATCCTCAGAAGCTTCTCCTGTGCCAGGGCCCCTCTCTGTCACTCTGATGAAAGATATGACTAGCAGGAAATCATGAGGAAATTAGAATAGCTCCTAGGACTCTCTCCTAGGCTGGGGGCTAAACGCCCTATGCATGCCACTAGCTACTTCCTTTGAAGTTACTCCAGGGTGGTTTTGGTTGTGAAAAAAATCTGTGTCTTGTTGGTTTTACTTCTTTTGTTTTTTAACATGCATTTAATGATTTTGTTTATCAAGCAAGATACCTGGGTAAATTTATTTATTTTCTTCTTCACAAATGTTAACATGTTCCCAGAAAATGGTTACAATCTTTAAAGGAAGGCTTTAATACCAGAAAGAGTTAAACCTGTTTAAAACTCACATTTTAACAGGTACAGATGATATTATATACTGGTATCATATTTCTCTAATCTGCTCTAGTATTGTTTCTTTTGCTGTGCTTTACACACACATTAATGATGTATAGCAAGATGTTTCAAGTAATCTTTCAAAACAGAGGTATGAGTGGGCAGAATTTAGTTTGTTCTAGGTTCCTAACAGATATCATAATTTTTTGGTATTACAATATTACAATATTGTAAAGATTTGTCAAGAGGATAGATTGGGGACTGGGGAGCTTTTTTTTTTTTTTTTTTTTCCAGAACCATCAAAGTTCTAAAGAGGCAACCATCATCATTTTTCTTGCATAGGATGCTTATGTATAATTGAGTAATCCCTTGATGATTGCACATCTGTCCTATAGACCTCAGATGCCAGTAATATCAGTTAGACCCTCTGTTAACCTTTTCTCATCTCCATCTTCCAGCCGCTGATGCCTGACCTTCATTATTACTACATTGTTGAATTGTCATTCTACTGGTCCTTAATGTTTTCTCAATTCATTGACATCAAAAGAAAGGTAAGAACAGCAAGACTAAAAACATTAAAGGCTTTAAACACATATCTTTCTTGACCTGAGGAATATCTGTATTACCTGTGCAGTGGAACTTGCAGATAGTTGTCACTGAGAAACTGGTGTTGAAGTGCTCGTTTCATTCTGTTCCTTGTTACTGTGATGTGTAGGGGTTTTTTTTCTGCATACGGGAAGAGCCTGGCGTAACCAAATATTCAAAGGGACATGGCATCAGCTGAAAAGATCTCCTGCTCTTAAACAGTGAATTGGATGAAATTGATCACATAGATGTATTATTTCTACTAAGAGTTAAATGATGATATATCAATGACAGAGCAAGGCTACCTCCTAAATTCATAGCATCTTTTTGGTAAGATCTATGAAGGCTTTGAATTTATTCTATGCAAGGGGGGGGAGGGATATTAAACACTGATGCTACATGTAACCTTTGGTTATCAACCAAACCTCTGCAGCAATGCTTCAGAATTGTTGAGGTTATCACTGCAGAAATGTGCTGTGTCTAATCAATCCCCCAACATTCATATTCGGCTCTCTGCTCTGAGCCATTGGCTGCATTTCTCTTCTTTTATCTTCAGGGGGAGGAAAACTGAACAGCATTGCATTTGCAACATTACATCTTTAGGTAATATTTAACTGATTTCTGACTAGTTGCTTTCCTTTTGTGAAACATAGTTGAAAGATACCTGAGCAGCACCTAGGTATAGTGACGTACAATTCTGAAAAGGTCCATTGTGACAGTCAGTAACACCTTTCTTCTTTGATATGTCTCCTGGGAAAATGCAATAGCTATTTCTCTTGTGACTTGGAGAGTTTGTTCCCATTGGTGAGCTGAGCACAGAGATAAAGCCTGATCTTGTCCATATATAGGTGCAAACAATCTTTTGCAAGTCTGTCTCTCTGTTATATTTAATGACTTTATATATATATATATTTATATTTATACACACACATACATATAAAAATGACTTCTGAGAAGGCTTCTCAGCAGCCTACTGTGGAAATAGAAGGGGAGATGGAGGTGGGGAAGTGGATTGCTAACAGCTAAATAACACTCCTGTCACAGATTTGCAGCGCTTGACCCCAGAGCACCAAGTTGAACAGCATCCCATACATCTGCAGTGTCTGAGCATGAAGTGTCCAACAGAGCGGGAGCACAGTGTCTGTAGTGCAGTGATAGCAAGTCAAAAGCCTTTCATTATAAACACCCTGCGGGAGACAGGGGAGAGAGATGCCATATATGTAAATAAAGTATGAGATCACCAACCAGTTTGCACTGTGGAGGCAGTTCTTTTTGTATTTTAAACAAAATTGATAACCAGGAAGATCAGACTGGAGAAATGCGGCCATGTGCTGGTGTCAGACAGTAAAACTGCTGTGTCCAGGGGCAAATGCAAGCTGTCAAGGAAACCCATGAGTTGAATAATGTTAATGCTGGCAGCTTACAGTAGATGACAAACAGAAGTAGCACACGCTCCTGGGCATCAGGGCAATGGAAGCCGTCAGCTGGATCACAGCACAACACCAGAATGTCCTCTCTGACAAGACAGCTCAGGATGTAGAGGAATATCAGACAATGTATCAGGCTAGTGGGAACACAGATGGGGCTAGGAAAGCATGAGATGAGCCTCAACGCCCGGATCTCTCACATCAGACACTCAGGAGCCCCAAATACATGAGTATATATACCAACAAGGAAAGGCTAAAAGTGTTACAAGTTCTCAAGCTGTCAAATAAGGCAAGGGCAATTTTCAAATTTCATTTTTCAATGAATTTTCAAATACCCATTTATCTTTATTCAGACTTTATAAATTCCACTAGATTATCTCTGCCTGGCTGAAGAGATACGAGCAAAATTTTAAGACTTTTGCCCATACCTGCTATCGGCATTAAGGTAAAGCAGTGAACTGAGTAGATTAACTTTTACTGTTTTATAATGGAGTGTTATTTGCTTCATAAACATCTACTCTGTTCTGTAATGGTGTTCTACCATTAAGAGTTTCCATCCATTTTCAAAAACTACAATCTAGTATATTTCTTTTTTTATTATTTTTATTGTTATTTTATCTTCTCTCTTCAGCTTCCCATACTCCTTTCTGTAAAACACAGAGAAAGATAATTGGATTGGCGAACTGTGTTACTCTCGCAAGCCCCTGATAAGTTTTAAAAGCAGTGAGGCTTATTTAACATGCTTTCAGAATACCTGAGGTATTGCTTGCTACAAATACATTTGAACAGTGTATTTAAGAGGATTTATAAAACTTCTACCCCGGTCAGTGTTTTAACAGGTTTGTAGATCATTCACACCTTTTAGTTCCAAACATTTGGCAATTCCTAGAGCTTCTGTGTTTTACTTTTTTTTAAAAAAAATGATTCTTCACTCATCCCCCAAAGTAAAATAATCTGTAGCTGCTAATTTTCTTGAATATTCCATTTTGGTTCTCGAAAACATATGCTATATTTTTCTGGATCCTAGATCTTTCTTCAGGCTCAGTTTTTTGTTTGTTTGTTTGTTTGTTTGTTTTAAAAAAAAAAGTAGGAGTCAGGGCTGATTTCTTTGTTTCAAAGGAAAGAAATTTAGATTGTGTACATTTTGCAGACTTCACAAGAATTGTAATGGTTGAAACCTTTAGCTGATCATATTCTCTTTCTTTGACATAGCCCATTTCCAAGAGCTGGCTTGACCAACAGTGTTTTGCCCTTTAGTGGCCTTTATGTGCCATAGTCATTATGACGTGTTAAACTAACCTGGGTAACAGAAACCTTGCTTCTGGAGGGTTTGTGTCAAAGTTGAGACCTATGGGGATTTCTGTTGTCTGCACTTTATTCTTTCCACTGATGGTGTCAGGAGTAGGGTCTTTCTCCCATTAGCCACATATTTTCATGACATGTACAGGCACATGCCATCTTTAAGAAGTTACAGCTGGAGGTTATAATTGTGCTGTAAATAAATGCATCTTGTGCAAACATGCATGCAGTTCAAAATATATTTTAGAAGGAAAAAATAAACCATTCCTGCACAGCTACTCATCTAGTGTGTATGGATGAAAGCACTCGAGTGAGCTAGGAACACAAGTACCTCTTGACATTATGCAGACTTGCGACATCAGTTTCTGTGTATTCATTTCCTTTATGTATAATTAAAATCTAACACATAGCATCTTCGAGTATAGTAATAATTACTGACATGAAGAAATGGCACAAACAGGAAAGGACGGACCAGAGTGACAAGAGTCTTCTTATTTACATCATACTGCCACTTTCTTCTAACAGTTTTCAGTAGGTCAGTCCAGCATCTCTATTTCAGAACTGGCAGGGTCAGACAGCTGTCTCTTTTAAGAAACATTGTCAAGGAAGGAGTTCCCTGGACAGCATTTCTGTAAGTAGTCTCATGCAGAAGTGCAGAAGACTGCTGCCCAAGAGCATTAGGTCTGCTTAGGAATAATCTATATTGTCAGAAAAGCCTTGAAGAGTTCCCAGGAGGAACTAGAAATGTAGTGTTTGTATAATATGAATGTGGCATCTATAAAAACAGAGGAGAATTTCTGCTTGGCTTCCTTGCTCATTTGGACTGCCAATGTGCAAATGTAATTGCAATTAGCAGGAAAATAAAGAACAGTGCCATAGCATTTGCAACTAAAGCAGGTAAAGTTCTAGGCTGCAGTAAGGCCATATGGGAATGTTAGCACCTTAATTCTACTCCTGGGGAAAAGGGTAGGTGCTCTGTTGTTCTGATTATGGCAAGGTCAAATGGTCCCTATGTGGGGATTTCTGGTTACTGAAATTACTAAGATATCATGTCACCACTCTCTCTTAAGATCCTCAGAAAGACAAAAACAGCCTATATTTTTCCTTTTATTCATTCTGCTTTAAGAAAATGGATTTAAAGCAATGGCTTGAGATGCCCAGTGAATGTATATGATTGTGCTTCAGACTGCTGGAGACCAAATAATCTGGCTGAGAAATGTTGGATGTATATCAAACTAGGATACAATTTTATGCTTGTAGTCTGGTTGTGGGTTTGTTTGTTTTTTCATCTTTGTGTTGGAAATACTGGCAGTGCCCATTGATGAGTAGTTGCAGGAAAGAGGAGGTTGAAGCACTTGATAGCTACTCAACTCCTGGGAGGAGGTCCTTTCCCTACAAGGGTAGTGAGTTGGCTCCAGCTGCAGGTTTTTTCCACAGCCTCCAGATGTGTGATGCAGCACAGGTGAGTGCTGGTACTGGAAGTACGAGTGGCATGCCATTCCCTTAACGCAGCGGTGCCTGCTCCATTCCCAGGGAGGGGCAGCGTGCTGCTGGGCAGTTACTCATGCCAGCGCTGGAGAGAGAGCAGTGGGCAGCTGTAGCTACAGCTGTCCCTGTGTTAGTGGGAGCTCACCAGCACTTTTCCCTGCAGAGCCTCAGACCTTTCTTCCCTTTGCAAGCCAGGTTCTGCCTCTCTAAAGTCTGCACATTGCGGCTTCAGTTTCTCTGCTTTGAGCCGCTCAGCTGGAGACAGCTCAGCAGGACTGGCACACAACAGCTGCCACAAAGCCAAGCGCTGCCTCCCAAAATGCTTGGTGAAGAAGAGCTTGCCTGCAGGATCTGCTTCTTGTGGCTGCCTGGATCTGTTCCCTCAGACAGCCCTGCACGTGGGCCACTGCTGAGAGCTGCTCTGCTAGGTGGGCGCCTGATGCTTGGAGGAACTCCCCAGTCAAATGATGTCTGTGACCTTTTCTTTAGGGTTTTGATACTACATACTCACAGCTGTGGTTTTTTTTCATTGTTGTTTGGTTGTTTTTTTTCTTTTTTCTTTTTTTTTTAAATGATTTGGTGCCTTGCAGAGAAGAATCTTATCCCTATAGGTTCTGTTCTCTCAGTAATCAGCCTGGGAGCTTAGGCCAAGCAGACTGGTCCTTCCCTTTGCTTTGCCTGCTCCTCAGCATGTGTCTGGGAATTTTATGGTCCAAGAGTTTTACTGTTCCCACTTTTTTTCAATAGTAACAGTTACTTTCTGACCAAATAACTGTGAGTTACTGGTTTTAAGATCAGTTAATCTGCATCATTTGGAAGGCAGTAGCTTAGATCTGAGTAGGAGGAGCTGCACGAGCTAATTTAAAGAGTTTTCTGACACAGATACTGTGTGAAGACAAAGCAGCTTCATTAAAAACAAACAAGTGAAAAACTAGAACTGGGATTCTCAGCTGTGAAACTGCTCAGTTGTTCTTGGCAGGTGACTGTCAATAGCTCTTACCATGGTGGAAATATGTTTCTTGTATCTCTGTAGTTATTTGAACTCTTGTGAATGATGCATTATTTTGCAGGCTGCATGTTGATTGGTGTATAAGAAATACGGTGTAATTTATTTTTAAGTACATGAGGCTTTTCACCTTCAGTCATAAATGGTTCATTTGGTTAAACTACTATGAACTGAGAAGTGTAGGAATTTCCTAGCTTTCAATAATCTTTTTACCTTTTGTTAGCATACAACGACCACTTTATTCAGTCTAAGTGAAATATATGTATTAAGTAGCAGGATCTTTCTGTAACAAAACCATAATGCTGGGTTTAAAAATATCCATCCATTTTTGTATAAGAATATTGAATCTCACTGTTTGGTTCACTGTTGTTTTTTTGTTTTGTTTTTTTGTTTTCTGCTTCTTGCTGCTCCAGGATTTTGGCATCATGTTTACACATCACATTGTAACAGTCACCTTGATAACCTTCTCATATGTAACCAATTTGACACGAGTGGGAACCTTGACCTTATGTCTCCATGATGCGGCCGATGTTGTCCTAGAGGTGAGAAAATGTGTGTGTCATCAGTGTCTCTACGTGGTATTCTGAGAGCTCACGTGTCAGTGGCTGGAATCTATTTGCTATGCAGAACAACTATTCCCTAAGCAAAGAGGCCAGTTCAAGAAGGTAGTGGTGATTAATATAGCACATTTCCTTGCTAAAATATATTACACTTGTAGCAGTGCGTGTTTGTGTTTTCAGGCTGGTTTATCCCTTGGTAAGTTGCTTGTATCGAGCAGAGTCTGGTAATGCGTTACATGCCATGGAGGGTTACACACAGATTTTAAACATCACTTGGAAAAGTCAGAAGTTAAAGATTGTGAAATCTGAAAAGTGATGGCTGTGTGGGATAGAAGCTCCTGTTTGGGGAGAATCTTGTCTTTCAAAGAATCAAGGTGTCATTGTTTGATTCTACTGTGCTTTGCTGAGCAGAGGGCCCTGTTCTGTGCACAGGCAATGAGCTCAGTGCTGGTCCTGAGAATTTTCCAGGTTCCTGTGCCTCCTCATCTATATGCCAGTATGAAGCAGCTGGCTTTGGAGAAGAGGGGAGGATTGATACTCTTTTAAGTCAAGATGGTCTCTAACTTCTGTAGTGGCAATTTAGAGATTTTCTCATCCTGTATATGTATCCATTTTTAGACTGCTCTGAGTAATGCTAGGATTGCTCTGTGAACTCTCCAGCAGGATCAATTAATAACTGTTTTGTCTACAAGTATTTTTAAAGTAGTTTCAAGTATCCTGTTATGCAACAACACAGCCTCACTGTATGATTCACCTATCTCAGAATCAAAATCCTGCCATTTTGACTTGATTATGCTGCAAATGTTTTTATTTTTTAGTCTGTTCTTAATGTAGAAGTCAAATGACTGCCTGAGGCAGAAGGTAACAGATAATATATATTTCTGTGGCTAGAAATAATTACATCTTTACATTTTTTTTCCGTTTTAGTAACAAATCTGTGTATATCCATTCTGCTGCCTGTGAATTCCCCCAAACTTTGTTCAATCCTCTTTTCTTGCCACCAGAAGGACACATTTGACCTTGCTCATTTCAGATCAGACTGGTGCCTGTGGAACTAGAAAACTACCATTGAGTAGATGTAGTAGGCTAGCTAAAACCTTTGCTTGAGCACACAGAGATATACATTTTTGATCAATTCCTCTGTTCATTCACTGCCCAAGACAAAGATGATTTGAAAACATTCAGCAAATACATTTTCCCATTAGATGTAGTCTGTAGTGGTCTTCCTAGTCAATTTGTTCAGTCTGTTTTACCTGGAAATACTAAAGTCACTTGTAAAAAACAAGAATCACAACCCCAGGGAAGCATTTACTAAGAGAGCCATTATGACTCACTCAACAGACTTTCTTCTGCCAGGGCAGTGGGTCACAGCCCCAGTGTTATAGGAGAGAAGATGGACTCGTATGCTATGGGACATTAGTGATGGAAAGCCAATGCAGAGGAAGAAAAATATTTAGCTGCAAAAGAAGCTGGTAGAATTTCTTGGCATGATGGGTTAGTTGTGCACCTGACCTGTTTTATATGTTACATATTTGTAGAAATGAAAAGCTATTTCCAGAGGCCACTAGACTTTTTCCACCTACCCATTTCATAATGGAATATACCCAATGCAAAGCTGATTGAGGATGCAATCATTTTGCTATTATTGCAAAAAAGTGGTAAGTGTTGGTGGAAATACTGGAAATTAGTTTTTTTTCCCACGAATTTTAAGGCATCTGAAGGTAAAGAAGAGTCATAGGATTCAGTGAGAGGAGAGCAGTGGGTATTGTCTTCCTGGACTTCAGTAAAACCTTGGTTGCTATCCCCATAAGATTCTCAGAGAAGCTGCTAAATATGGATGAGCAGACAATGAGGTGGATCAAAAACTGGCTGAATTGCCATGCCCAGAGGGCAGTGGTCAGTGGTGCAAAGTCTAGTTGGAGGCCAGTAGTGAGCAGAGTACCCCAGGGGTCAATAAAGAGTCCCTTCCTGTTTAACATCTTCATTAACAATCTGGACGATGGGGTAGAGTGCACCCTCAGTAAATTCACAGATGAAATGGGGGAGAATGTTGTCTCATTCAGGGACAACTCAAGCAGAGGGCTGAGCAGCTGTCCAGCTGAACGCTGACAAGCCGGGGAGGTGGGCTGCTGAGTCTCATGGAATTCAACAAGAAGTGCAGGGTCCTGTGCAGCCCCAGGTAGCAGTATGTGCAGGGGTCCACCCAGCTGGAAAGCAGCTCTTCAGGAAACGAACCAGGATTTGGCAAACACCAAGTTGAATGAGAGTCAGCAATGTGCCCTTGCCGCTAAGAAGGCTAGTGGTATTCTTGGCTTCATTAGGCAAAGTATCACCCACAGTCAGAAGAGGTGATCCTTCCCTTCTGCTCGGCACTGGTGAGGTCACACCTGGAGTCCTCTGACCAGTTCTGCCCTCCCCAGCACTCGAGAGACATGCTGGAAACTGTCCAACATAGGGCCACCAAGAAAATCAAAAGACTGGAGCACCTCTTCTGTGAGGAAAGTCTCAGAGAGCTGGGACTGTTCATCCTGGAGAAGAAAAGGCTCAAGGAGGATCTTGTCAATATATAAAAATATCTGAAGGGAGAATGCAAAGAGGACAGAGCCAGACTCTTTTCAATGGTGCCTAGTGCCAGGACCAGAAGTAATGGGCACAAACTGGAACACAAGAGGTTCCCTCTGAACATTGGGAAGCGCTTTGCAGGTGATGGAGCACTGGCAGAGGTTGCTTGGAGATTGTGGAGTCTCCACCCTTGGAGATCTTCAGAAGTCACCTTGACACGGTCCTGGGCAACCTGCTCTAGGACCCCCTGTCTGGGAGTCCCCCTCCAGGGGTCTGTTCCAAACTCAGCCATTCTGTGATTTTCAGGAATCCATGGCTGTTCTCTTAGGTCTCAGTGAAAGTTATCTTAAGCCACTGAAGGACAGACCAAGCACAGGGTCACCTGCTTGCCTAGGAAGCCAGTATCTTAGCTTAAGTTGAAGTCTAGGTCACTGAGAGGCCATTTCCAGCATCCTAAGTTGTTTAAGGGGTCTTAGGTATCTTTGCACTGCAGTACAGCTCGTGGGTTGGAAACAGTGTGAATTAACCCACTACAGTACGTAAAACCCCACCAGTTTGGGGACCCTGAGACCTTCCAGATTCAATTACCTTCCTACTTTAAATGAACATTGACTTTTTTTATGCCAGTGTATGGATGTGAAGTAGTTGGTTGCTTCTGGTATATGAGCCTCACATAGCTGACTGTTGAACCAGAATCCTTTCTGTCAAGTTCCAGCTATCTCCTAACACGCTTTTCAAAAAGAGCAGGGGATGGACACTTTAGACCAAGGCAAACAGCTGCACTGTAAAATAAATGGGTTTAAATAGACCAGCAAGAGTGTCTGTAAGAGCTATATTGTTCAGCTGTCGTCACAGTTTTTAAGCTTTGAAAATTGTGTTATATTGTGCTAGGTGGCCAAATTCCATGCAGCAACACACTCTTTTTCCCTTTTTTTGGTGGTACTTCTGCTTCAATTTTGTTTGTAGGTTTGTTATTTGAGATCTGATGACCCAGCAGCTGTACTGTTTTTGAGAAATGGCATGGTACTACTACAAGTTGCTATGGCAATATCAGCTCCACACACTATAAAACCAGCTTTTTTAGACTGCCACCATGGAAATACATCCAAGATTCCTAGCTGAACTTTCAGTCATCTGAAAATCAAGATGTTAGTAACTCCTCTGCTTTACATGTTGGCATCCAAAGTGTTCTCTTTTCCCTAAGCCAGACTGTGAGTACAAACTGCTAGGAAACTCATTTGTGTCCAGTGGAATATAAGACTGATTCAGAAGTCATGTGATTTCTTTGCAGCACTTGTGGCTTTCCTCATATTTTGTGAGCTCCCTAATTTGTTTTCTGTTAGTAAAAATATGCTTTATGTTCAGGTTTTGAACAGAAGTATTGCAGACAGTAATGTAATATCCAAAAGTGCAGGTTGATTTTGGCATCTGGATTGTCTGACATGAGCATTCACCAGTTACAGATTAACTGTGTTCATACTGGTAAAATTAGACAGTGCAAGAGTGTCTCTCACCGTTTTAGAGACTTCTCATAGTTTGAATTCTGCATTCAGAACAGAATTCTATATGCTCTCTCTTAGCCCTCTGGAAAGTCTGTGCGAGTAAGCATTTTCTGAAATAGGGTAGCTCGATACGGTCCCCTCAGAGGGACACAGACAGTGGCCACTTGATAGGGCTCTTCATGTATTTCATTTTGCAGTGACTCTCTGTATACTTCCGGCACAAAGCATAAAGATAGACTGTTCCTTCCTTGAAGCAGATGCTGTAAAATAAGTAATTTTGCTTATGCACGTGAACACTCTGGAGAAAGCAGACATGCCTTAAAGCAATCTTGCTTGTACACGCTGTTTTCTCCAGAGGTAAGAGAGCAGGACAACTTCAGGTAAGATCAAAGTTTTAAAGAGAAATTTGATTAAAGATTCTATAGCTGACTCCTCCACCAAAGAAGGAATCAAAAGATGACATGAAGATATGTGAGAGAAGCATGTAAAAATAGGCTTATGGCAACAAGCTGGGAGAGCAAAAATGACTGAGAGGGCAAGGAAGAAACAGGAGCAATAGAAAGCCTTGGAAAAAGATTTGAGGGAGAGGAGTATAATGTTAGAGGTGGAAACTGCTCTGTAGAGGCCAGGAAAGGAGAGAGACTCTAGGAGAATATAGGATATTGGGCACAACAGAGGATTTGAGACAAAGTTTATATATAAAAAACACTAGAAGATGGAGAGCATGGGGCAGCTGGAAGATGGATAGTTGGTGAAAATGAAAGTGGAGCCCAGAGGGAAAGAAGGAAGTGTTTTATTAGGTCAGGTTCAGAAGAATAGCATGTTGGGAAGGTGAGAGATGGGTAGGTTAAAAGGCTGGGGACAAAAATAACACAAACGTAACAGAGTTCAAAAGAAGGTTTAGAAGAATTTTATGAATCTGAAACTGTAGGATTTCAAAAAGGAAGTGGAAGAAGTACTCTGTTTTCATGCAGCTTGTTTTGTTTGTTTGTTTGTTTTTGTTTTGTTATTTTTTTTCTGAGAAGACATTTTCCAGCTGCTTGGTAGAGAGGAGTTACAAGGTCACTGGGAGGTGACCAATAAAAATGTTAGTGATACCAAAATTTAGTTTCTTCTTTTTACAGCACAATACAGGAGAGTTCAGTTGTCCTCACAGAAGTAAACAGACATTTCTTTCTTTTACAGGCTGCCAAAATGGCAAACTATTGCAAGTATCAAAAACTGAGTGACCTTCTGTTCCTTACGTTTGCCATTGTCTTCATTGTCAGTAGGCTTGGCATATATCCTTTATGGTGAGTAAGCATATCATTTTTGTCTAATGCTAAACATCAAACAAGTTGGAAATAGCTATGTTATAATTGAACATGATTCATTGACATTACTGTGTTTCCCAAAGCATCAAGGAGAGTTTCAGACATAACCAGGTGTTAGAAGATAGCCTGATGCACACCAGTTCAGAAACCCATTCAAGTTTCTCTGCAAGCACAGTATGAGTTACCTTTGCCAAAAAAGAAATGCTCCCACACAGGCCAATGTGTTCTATGTATGAGCAGGGCTGGGAGAAGGCGTAGATCCCACTCTCTGGTGTTCAGCATCCTTCCTTTCTCTAGTATGAACAGAACTAACCCAAATCTCTGTGAGAGCGAGAGGGGTTTGTCATTACAATAGAAGATAACAGTGGTAGCTTTGGTTTTGGGAACCAACAGAAATACCAGAAATGTCACTTTTGGTAAAGGTTTAATTAGAGGCATACCACCAAGCTCCTTATTTAAGCATACAGATAATTTATAGATACTAATATCAACCTCTGTCATTTTTTCCTCTCAAATCCTGTATGATGATGATACCTCTTTAGGGGTTTGTTCAGTGCAAACAGGATAAGACCAAGGTGCCCTTAGGGAGCTGTGTCATCAGTTCTTATTAACAGTAGAATGTAGAAGTCTCATTAAGTGTTTAATGACTTCAAAGATAATGTGATAATGCCTAGTCCCTACTGCGCTGTGAGTTGGTGAAGCCCCATGACAAAAGGAGAAAAGGGATAGACACACAAGATACATATTTAAAAGAGCTTGTTGTTTTTTCCAAGGCACAATGATATATTTCTTAAACAAGTTTGTTTTCCTTTCCTCAGTTGTTCCTCAAAGCTAACTTGGCCATCCAAATGGAATTTCTGTAAATAAATTGATTTTTATACCTGTATGATCTCAGACAGGAGAAATGGTGGTACTTCTGCTCATAGGATTTAGTCAGTCACACACTGCTTATATTAGGAAATGCAGTGAGGACCAAATTCTACCAGTGCTGCTCTGCCACTGGAGACTGAAGTACATGATTCTGCTTCAGAGAAAGTCAGACCATGACAGCTTGAAATAGAAATCCCACTGCTTATTCCTCTCTCTAATGGCTTTAAAACAATAACAAATTCACACTCCTTTTTGAGTGCTTTGAGGGTGTGTTTTTTTTTTTACAGAGCTAACCTGGGAGGAATACAGAGCATGCAGGGATGAGGTTAGGAAAGGTAAGGCCCAACTGAAATTGAATCTGGTGGGGGATGTCAAAGGCAACAAGGAGGTCTTCAATAAATACATAGGTGACATAAGAAAGACTAGTGAAGATACAGACTTATTGCTGAGTGAGACAAGGGACCTGGTGACATGGGACCTGGAAGAGCCTGAGTCTTAGGCAGCCTGCTCTAGGTGACCCTGTTTGAACAGGGGTGTTGGGCCAGATGACCTCCAGAGGACCCATCCAACCTCAACCCTTCTATGATTCTGCAAGCTGACTTATGCATTTATCTGCAGCACTAGCAGAGCATTTAAACCCCTCTCTGTGTTATTTGAACTGGCAAACAGGGAACTGCTGACTTTAAATTTTGCTATTCAAACACAAACTTTACCAGATCACCACTGTGTGCTTGCCTTGCTGAATAGTCAACAAAGAGCAGATTAATCTTTTCAGAGTGCATGATTTTGAAGGAGGTCATTAGTCCTTTACACATTGAACTAGAAGCAGCTGCTTAATATGCCTTTTCTCTTGAGACATCTGAAAATCAGCAAGGTCAAGTTTTTCCCATCTTTTACATCCTTACCACGGTAGTCATATTTTGGAAAATCTACCCTTTTAACTGTTATCCTGAAGTGTTTAAAATAACACTGTTTATAACCATAACTGAGGCTCAGAAACTGAAGGTCCATGCCATCTAGAGTGATTTCCATGAAGTGTTGCAGCCAAGTGTTACCCTGCAGGAAGCCTTTGCTAGGACTAAGCAATATTTTAAAGATTGAGAGGAATGTGATTGACTTACTGCCTGCCTAATAGCCATATTTTGTTCATATGAGGCCTCAAGTGGAAGAATGCGTCACCACACTTGTGTGATTAGGTGGTATCTTTCAAAGTAGACTCATGAAGGAAGTGAAGGTAGAGGGACTGTGTGAATCACAGGAATTTAGCAATAGATAGTGTACTCCTCTTTCACAGATGGAGTGGTTACAATAGTGATCCCTCTGCCTTTCCTCCCCCTTAATTGACAAAAGAGCACATTTATCTAATTTGCATTTGTGAATGGTTCAGTCGTTCACTTGAACCTTCAAATATGCTGCTGAACCATAAATATTGTTTGAATCACCCTCTGAGTTCACCTGGCACCTGATACTCTTAGTAATAGTATTTAACAAGTCTGTCTGTGGCTTAAAATTGTCATTTTCATTATTTTTATACCTTTTTTGTTTAGTATTCCAGCACTTCAGCTGTGGAAATTTATTACTACTTTGTAAATGGTCAATATTCTCATAGCAAGAAAATCAACCACATTGCAAGAAAAGGAAAGTCCTTGCTTTGAAGTATATGAAGTATAATAGGCTTAACTGCATGAGTAAGAAGCAGAATATCAGACTCCACTTACTTCTTACCAAACTGAGTAAAACTATTTAGCCCCAAAAATACCTTATAGCAGAAAGGAATAATTGGAGAGGTGTCTTCAGAGGGTGGCAATAAGGAAAAGGGAAGCTGTTGGTGGAATGTTATTTGCAAGAATGCTTCAATTACAGGGAATACAGTACAAGTATGGCATGTACGATGTGTGATTTTTGACACCATCTTATTTCCAGACTAAAGCCTTCACGTACATACAGTTAATGGTTATCCTTACAGGTGTCTGTAATGATGGAATCTGGAGGCAGTTTCATAGTTCTCAGCTATAGTGTGGGCATTGCATGTGAGAGTCAGAGTTAGTAAGGATGAAGCATGGGACATATGAGCCTGTCTCTCAAAATCCTTTATTTCTGTGAAACTGCAGTTATAAATCTTCACCCCCATTAGCTTGCATGTCAGCAAAGATGAGTCATTGGAGTGGCAGCAGGCCAGGAAACATAGTTTTGCCCTCCTTTTCCTTGTTGCTGAATATTCAAAATAGCAAAATTTGATGCCTGATTAATATTACATAAATATGCAAAAAAAATTTCTAGCATAAAAACTGAGAGGTATAAAATTGGTGAGTGTGCAATGTAAAAGGAAGACTGTAATTTATAAGAAAACTTCCCCCACGCAAGAAGGCGAACATCCAAGGCAGGGTTCCAGCAACGTCGCTTATGAAGCGCTGGCATGCTCTTGTGCTTCAGCTTTGCACAAGTGCCATTTAATTCCGCATAAAGGTGCTAATAAAGAATTCAGAATGTATCAAATGCTGTTGTCTGAAGGTTGTTTAGCAGCAGGGCTAAGACAAAAGAAACAGGCAATTAGGTATATATTTAGCAGTCTTTCTACAGGCATCTGGAGTTCATTTCAGCAATAATTCAAAAACCCCAGGACACTTTCTGCCTCCTGCTGCTAAGCGAATGTAGGAGTAAAGCTGCTATTTCCACTGACAAGACATTTTGCTTGTGAAATTCTCCCACTTGCGCATAATCACTGTTCTAGCAAATTACAATATAAAACACAACTCTCCATGAGTCGGGGGAACATGATGCCTTCTCAGGTGATAGAGGATTGTAGAGAGAATGAAGGCAATCTCAAACTGAAGAATTGATAGAAGTGATGCGAGCCCTCGGCTAGTCTAATCAGGCTGTGCAAAACTGTTACCTCGAGCCTTTCTTCATTTCAATAAGCCTTGCAATTCCTTTTCCCTAGGCCTCAAACATTTCTTTTTGATGTAGTTACACAGACATAGTCTTCTCTGTTGATAAAGGAATGGTTTGCTTTTTGCTGCTGTTATGTTTTACTTTCAGTATCCAGACAGGGGAACTCATGGGGCTGTAGTATTTATTAATCATTTTTTTGAGGTGTGCAGATGGCAAGCAGGCACTTCCATTCAAGGAGGCATGGGTTTTAAGAAGGTGATGCCATGTAGCAGACAAGATTTTCCAGTCTCTCCAGTTTTCTTTGCTCATTGCAGATTTTGTGTTCTGAGAACTGAAACTCCTGAAGGCTGAGCTATAGAGGAAAGCCAAGACTACTCACCTGCTTTGCTTATCTTTCCAGAATATGTGGGTGTTATTTGTTGGTGTTTTTTTTGTTTGTTTATTTTGACAGGGCTGTTCATATAGATCTCCTAATGCTGTGAAGAGTTCAGTGTCTGAAACTATTTTCACAGGTGACAATTAGGGTATTTCCAAGAGCTTCAGTGGGAGAAAGGTGGCTGGCATGGAGGGAGATAAAAGGTTACTAAACCCATTCTCTGTTCAAAAACATGGGTTAAGGTAACTAGGGAAAGGTTACTTTTGAAACTAATGAGTTTCAAAGTAGGAAGAGAACACTTCAAGGAAAGCAAGGCTGATGATGACCATGTGGAGGCAACAAGTTGTATAAATTCACGTTCCTTTGCATTTATCTGAATAGTACTCATATGAGTTTGTGTTTTGCTACTTTTAATGGATTATGTTTTATGAGAACTAAAACACACAGAGTTTCAGGGAAGTCTTACTGACAAATGCCACTATCAAAAGTCAGAGGAGCAGGGAAATGGTGTTTGCACTCATGAGATCTGTGAAGTCTCAGCATGCCCCCACTACTGTACCACATCAGAAGCTGTGAGCACAGACAGTAAACCACTTTGGTTAGTTGTCACGGTCTTGTGTAATGCTGGTAGGTATATGTAACTGGTTATTCCATTTGTGCATCTGTTTGGAAAGGTTCTGTCAAGAAAAAAGAAAAAGGAAAAATAATTCTCACTGTTACGACTCAAGGCTCCTTCTGTTGCATGTCTCCTTATTGACTCCAAAATACAGTTGCTAAATGGATTTTTTTTCCTTATGCCAACAAATCCTATATAAGCGCAGGTCTGCCATACCTCAGAATAACTTGGTTCCTTGTTATTCTTTAATTTTTAAAGCCCATGAGAGTACAAACAGTCTGGTTCATGGCTGATTTCTAATTGCCTTTTCATGGCAGTGAATATCTGCATGAACCAGACAAGCGTGGTGTGATCCTTGCTGAGTTAAAATTAACTTCTTTTCACAATGGTGTGCTGGAACAAACCCTAGTTACTTATTACCATCTTTCTCTCATCTCTGCATGACCAGCTGACTAGCCCTTCCTGAATTTCATCACTGGTTGAACAACGGCGTGGAATACAGCCATGCTATTAATGCACATACTGGGTCTCCAAACAGCGATCCAGTATTGCCACTTTGCACTGTTCTGTCTCCTTCCTTCTATCCTGCAATCAGCTTCTGAGTGAAATTGCAGCTTGAGTTCTGAATAGGGCAGCACAGAGCCCCCATTAGTAGCAGCTGCTGCAGAGATTTGCTGAACCTCTCTTTTTCCTAGCCTTCTTCTGTTTCTAGCTGATATTGACTGTTTTTGTGCAGCTCTTAACATGCAGGGAATTTGAATCATCATCTTTGATACTGTTTTTCTTTCCTGGCACATTTTCTGCTGCTCGGCCCTTTGAGCATGTGTATTGTGGGAAGGCAGCATGTGGACCCTGACAGAGGCACCCTGTTTCATTCCTGTGAACATATTGGTAAAACAGAAAGCTCAAACCCACAAGCATCCCACTACATCAAAGCAATACGTGGGCACTAGCTAAAGCAAGAATTCTGGTCATTTACTAGGCATGGTAAGAATCTAGGTAACCAGATAAATCCAAGCTGCCCCAACCTCATCTGGACTCTATGAACAGTGTTTCACAATTGCTTTAGTTAGTTTCACTGGATCCTGAGGCCAGCAAATACCTTTCTAGCCTGGACAGTATTATGTATACAACTGGGCAAACATCTCTAATTGTTCTACTGTAGAATAAGCTACTTTTTTATTAAGAAAGTAAATCTCTTCTGACACTGTTTTAAGCTCATTTTGCTCAAAACATTGTCTAAAATAAAGCACAGTTTAGGTTGTTTGTGGGTAGCAGATATTGAAGGAATAAATTCTTATTTTGATCCAATGTACTTGATTCCCGGTATTATTCACACTGTCAGTGAGTGGATGCTGCAGAACTAGCAGCAAAAATTATCTAATGTGCTTGTATTTCAGGATGTTCGTAGCTTCAGGAAGTAACTTCTAACCCATTAGTTTATCAAGAGCATTTAATAAGTTTTTGGCAACCTAACTGCAATACATTTGAAGAAATTATAGACTTCAATGTATGCTTTAAAAAAAAAAAAGTTTTATTAATTAAGTCTCCATAAATTTACTCATGACTCTTGTCTTAACTTTTTAGTAGAGTACATATAATGTTGTCATCCCATTTGTTTTTGACAAAACGTTACCTGATGATGTCTTTTGTATTGCCTGGTTATTTTATTTCCTCAAATTGTTTACAGCACTTGTGAACTCAGGGCTCTGAGTACTGTATGAATCAAAACTGAAGTCTTTGGAGTGCCGAACCAACTGTTTACAGAGAAGCTATAGGAAATTGAAAGGTTACATGTAAGGGTAAGGTTTGCAGTGTAAACAAAAAGAAGTGGCATTTGCTTGGTATTTCAGTTTTGAAGATTTCCATGTGATCACAACTGGAAAAAAAATGTATAAAAAAGGATTTCATCAACACTTCCAAAGTCAATTCTTATCCTCATTTTTAGTTTCTACAGACTGTTCCCTGTGGCTGTAATAATGCCTTCTGTTGTCAGGGACAGGGTGTTCAGACTGTGTACTCACTTTCCTTCTTTTATTAGGAAATCTGTCCTTTCTAAAACCTGAAGTCTGATTGAAAACAGGACAGAGACAATTACCAGAACACTTCTTTTGCTCAGAATTATTCTGATGAGTGTAAATGTCTCAAGGGAAGGGAAACAGCTTTGGTGGTGTTCCTGTGGCCAGATACTTTAGCTGCTTTTAAGCCAGCTCCACGGGGCATGGTGACTGGAGAGGAGGCTGAACTGTGGGTTGGCTCTGCCATGGCAGTCAGCTGAAGTTCTCTGAAATTGCATCATTTGCAGGAAGGAAGGGAGAAAAAAAAAGAGGCTGGACATGGTTTTTATCTAAAGGAGAGGTATGTGAGGAAAGTTTGGCCCCAAATACATTTTAAATTGTAACCTGTTCTGTGAAGGGGAGAGCTGTGCTGACGCAGAAGAACCACAGGCAGCCCATAAGAGTGCTGATGCTCTGGCTGGCTCTAGGTAGTTTCAACACTGGTGTATGTTCTGTCTCTTCTCACCCATTTTCTTTTAAAGACTTTAACTATAGCAGGGGTGTTTGCTGCTAGTGGGGCATATTTTATAATGCCACCATGTTGATATGCTGCTGGTTCACTGCAAGTTGCTGTTATATGTGGGGCATAAAAATTGTAGCTGTACAGAAGTGTGGGAATGGTAGTTAACTTACCAGCTTGAAATAGTAAATGGCTTTTGAGCACCATGATCAACAGCCATGATGCAGCTAGAGTCTCATTAGTGCTCAGCTAAAAGGAGGTCATTACAGCCAAACACTTCGGAATAAAGTCAGCACCCATGTAAGTGAGCACATCCTGTTGGTTTTATCAGTGTTGCACAACAGCAGAGTGTGAGCCATGATAGCTATGAAATCACAACTGAGGAAGCTGGATTGAACTGAAAACTGTTTAACACTGATTTCCAAGCCTTTGCTGTGGAGGAAGTTCTTACGAGGGTTGTGGAGACAAAGGTACAATTCATTAGCTTTTTTTTTTTTTTTTTTTTTTTTTTTTTCCCTCCTTATCCATGTCTTTTGGCATTTCTTCCACAACAGGACTGTAATACCTGAGTTATTTATTTGAAAGATACGTCACTGACAGACACTGTGCCACCACACTTTAAGCTGCATGATTTTTTGTGTATTTTAAAATGATTCCATTACTCTAGAGACAAGTTCTCAGAATCAGACCAGTGAACCCAAAGTGCAGTACTCCCGATGGGATATAAGCCACCTGAAAGGCACTGGGTACCTGGCAGAGAGGTCACTGCAGCTGTTTAGTGATGTTTTGTGGGTTTTTGAATTAGTTCTGTTTAGTTCCTGCATTAGAGAAGGTTTGGGTAATCTTTTCCTGAACTGTCTGCCATCAGCATCAGTGTGTGCTCCTAAAGCAAGAGGGATAAATATTCCTTGCACACAGGTATTGCACTTACTTGTAGTTAACAGAAAGAGGCACGAGGAAGGCTTTTATTTCCTCTGATATCCTGTTTTGCAAGGATTGGAAATTGGTCTCCTACAGTTTAAATCAAAAGCCTTTCCTATTGAGAGAATAGCATGAACTGCAGGCAAAGGGATCTTGATAACATATTCGGATGTAAAAGCTTTATGTGTGCTTGGAGATTTTCAGATGTGGAAGTGTCGTTCTTAGCACAACATCGTTTCTGCCTGTGTGTTATGATCCACAGGCCTTCACGTAAGCATTTTGCCAGAATACATTACTGATACAACATTTTGCTGTATATAATTACGTTCTGCTAGGAAATTTGAATTCTTTCCATATCCTAATGTTTGTTGAAAGACTCTCCTGAGATTTGAGATTTGAGCTTGGATTGTGAAGGTGTCTATGACCTTGTATTCTTGTGTTTTTTCTATCCACAAGAGTGGAAATACTTACATTCATGCCAGTGGCTGCAAAATCAGTTAATGTGCAGTAACTGTTGATGAGAAGAAATTGAGTGAAGAGAAAAGCACAGCTGAACCCAGGACAGTGACAGCTTGATCAGAATGATATCTTTTACAATACATCAAACATGAATAATTTCCTGTCCAATGCATCATTTTAGTTAAGTAATTGGAAATCCTATTGATCTACACAGGATAAAAATAACACAGTCTCAGTGTCAGGGATGTGATTTCTGCCAGGAGGTATTGTTGCTGATTAGTGCTAGAGCAGGAGCCACCGGTCTGCACAGCCACTGAGCCTTTGTGTTAGCACCATGTTAGGAGCAGCAGGCCTCAGCTGACCTCGAAATCCTCTGATGTGGGGCTGGGATGGGTGAGCAGAATTCCACATGCTGCTGACCTCACTGATAAAACTGAAGTATGTGGGTTTAACATTGCTCTGTATGTTGACTCAGGAGTTTCTGCCCTTCTGTTGCTGCATTTTGTGGAGATGTTTTATCGACTTACTGTCTAAAGGAAGAGGGTAATGAACAGACCAATCCAAAAACCTGAGGATTTCCTCTGAGATGCTCTTGAAAGACCATCTCTCTCTGTCTCTCTCTCCTGTTCTGTTCCTTCTTCCCTCTTTCAATGATGCTGTGTGAGTGACTGGTTCTTCTGACTGTTCTCAGTTTGCAGTGGGTTTATGCTGCTCCCCCCGTATTTGCCATGCACTGATTAGTAGCATAAATCTTCCTTTGAGGCACTGAAAATCTCAGAGACAGCAAGATCTGAAAAGGGAAACCAGCTTGTTCTTCCCGTCAGCAGGAACCGCGAAGCATCTGTTCAAAGCAGCACAGTGGTACAGACGCAGTCCTAACAGCAGCTGGCCAAGCTGAAACTCAGAAGAGGGAGAAGTTGGCAGTACAACCTTTATATACTGGATTTGCTATAATTAAATATTTAGCTGTGCTGCAGCTTGAGGGTTCTGGGATATGCAAGCACTACAGACCAACATTTCTTGAAGTTAATGGCTATTTTGCCCATCATTTCATACCCATCTCAGGTAAAATGTTGGGTAGCTCGTCTAATGTCATGCATACAGAAACATCTGTCAGGTCACCTGTTGCATACAGATAGTTTAGCATTATCACAGTAAGTAACTAGGGCAGCCTGAGTTATGAAGTTCTGTTACATTTCAATGAAAGTCTAAATCCCAGAAATAAATCTTGACTACTGATGAACTGTACTGATTTGTACTTTCACACTGTTAGTGTTATGGGATGTTTTTACTTAGGTAGTCTGTAGCAGTTTACAAGCAAGCTAATGAGTTAAGTCTCCTCGCATTTTGTAAGACAAACAGGATGTATTGATACCTTATATCTATCTTTAACAATAAGTAAACTGTGTAAAGGAACTTGAAAATTTCTTGAATCTCACAATAAGTTAATAGAACAGCTAAATACAGAATATAGGACTCCTTTTTCTTTGATCTCTGGTCCTGGACAGCATTTACCATGTATAATTAAGAATAAATTACGTTTTGAGGTAGAAGTTCAATCCTTTATTTTTAAAGGAAAAATTCAAAGAAGCAGAAGTTTCTAAGCACTGCTGGAAATAGTATATGTAGCTGTTGGATTACTTGCACTAAATAAGCTCTGAATTTCATTTGTGCCCACCTAGATGCAATTAGCTATTTGCTCTGTAATGAATGCAGTATGCAAGATGTCCCAGTGCAGCTGGTTACGGTGTAATATGGAACAACTTGTCTACTATATGTTTGGCAAAGATAGATGTCTATTCTGAAATTTTTTAGACATTCAGGTTGATGTTTTGCTGTCCTTTGTTATACCTCTTCCGCTGCAGTAACCACAAGCCTTTTGTTCAGCTTGTTGCATGCTCAGTATGTTCGTCACTGACAGTGCTGCAGGAGCTCAGGCAACTCGCAGTAGCATTCATTTCAGCTTTTTTCAGTTTTTGCTTCCTTTGGATTTGATAATAGTGCCCAGCATGGCAGTCAGCCTCATATGCCTCATTCTGCAGAGTTTATCATGTGTTTCCTGCTTGCCTGGAAAACTACCTACTCTTTCCACATGGCCTTCTTTCTTGCCTCCTTTCATTCCTCTAAAGATCCTTTCAGAAACAAACACAGCACATTTTGCCAGTTCTCAGATAAATTTAAATGCACATTTTACTCTTCCACTCATCCATCTCTATCTCTCCCTTTCCTTGTTGCGTCTCAAGTGCAAGACAAGCAATCAACTAACAAGAATTTAGTTTCTGCTATCCAGGAGCCTGGACTTGTGCCCACTAAATTGATGGGAGGGAGCATAATCTTATCTGAGTCCTGTCTCAGTCCTTGTCTGAAACCACGGATTTCTGTAAGAGTAGATTGGATGATCCTAAGTGTTGAATGTGTTTTTGTTTGTCTTCATCAGCCACTACTTAATTCAAAATGCTAAACTGAGAGCTTCATGCTTCCAGGTACACAACCCCACTTGGGAAATATTTAACAAGAGAAAAGAGAAAAATATCTTCCTTGAAATTCCGGTGTTTTGTTCAGCTATTAACATTTTTCATGGTCCCAGGAAAATTTCTGCAGGCCAGTACCTGTTTTCAAAGCAGAAGCTAGTATTTTGTTTCAAATTGCAGGACCTGTGAAATGCTGACCAAAGTTTACAGAGAAGTAGAGCACTTGGATCTTAAAGTAATTTATTTCTCTGAGATCAAATCCAACTTCTTAAGTCAGAGAGACAGGAATCAAAGTTTCCACCATTGATTTTGAAAAGTTGGGATTTAACAACTGGAGAACTGTAATATTCCAGCAAGCAGGTTTGCAGATTTAAGTACCTAAGCACCTTTCTGAGTAGCTGAACCAAAGGTTTATTTGTACATTCATGCCATAGACGCTCTTACCTTTATGTAACCCATTCTCATGCTGCTTCTTCCAGCCCCTGTTGCACGTGCAGTTGGTTAAAATGCTTCCGTTGAATCCTTTCAGAAGTGGAATAGATGGAAAGTTGTCTAACTTTTCTTCCCTCCCTCCCTTCCTCAGTCTCTATAGGAAGAACTACTCTCTGTATTCTGTCCCATTGACCTTATAATTTCCCCCCATTTCAGGCTTTTGATATGAAATATTGATTTGTATTTAGAAAAAGGCTATTTGCTTTCCTCCATTTTTTCCATAATTTTCTGTAGTTTTCACTCAGCTTCTGTTCAGCCTTTTGTGCTTAGATGCCGTAAGCATTAGCTGTATCTCCACACCTAGCCTGCCCATCGTGTCTCTGACCCCTCCTAACGTTACTGAGCAATTAGTGAGATCTTTTCAGCAGCTTTTATGGAGAGTTCCAGTCTGTCCTTAGTATGCCAGGCACAAGCAAGTTACAGAGAGTTCTGCTTTTCCAGCTCAAGCTTATTTCCCATACCTCATACACAGTAGATGACTCATTTGCACAGTGAAACTGTTTTTGGAATCACAAGCACTCTTTTTGGCCTTCCTGTCTTCTTAATATTTTGCAGTCCTGCAAGAACAGACCATCTGTATCGCTAAAGCTGCTGTTTTGACTTGACTACTATGGAAGTCAGCAGAGATGAACTCAGTCCAGTGAATAAAAATGTAGATGGAAACCTGTAGAAACTGCACTTAAATTCTGGAGCACATAAAATTCTAGACATAACAGAAGACGGATGTAAATAACAGTAGGCTTGCATACAGGAGTTGTTGATGCAATGTTTGAATTTGATATCATAGTTAGAACTAAACTAAGTACTGGTGAAGTAAAACAGTGCTGACTACAGCTATGTTTTGATATGCCTGAGAGTTTCTCCTTGAATTATAAAGTGGGGTATTGCAGTGCCATGGAGCAATGCTACCATTGGCAGAACAAATTGCAGAAAGCTGAGACTGGAGAGTTTTAGCTGACAAAAGCAATAATGTGATTTTTTTTTTTTGCATCACCTCGAAAACAGTTTCTTGTTCTGATGTTCACTCCAGAAACAGAAAACATTCTAAAAAACACAGCTGGATAATAAGGTTATAAGTCCACTTGTCACTAAATTGTGAAGAATATTTGTGGTTTAGCATAAGAAAGCAAAAATAAAAAGGTAAAATATTTATTATGAAATGCCTTAGAGTTTTAAGGCCAGTGTATTAAAAATTGCTGACTGATTTTTGGCCAATACTGTTTATAAGCATAACTCATTACCACTAAATGTTATTTTCTGGGTTTGCTGTGTGTACGTTCCTCCTACTAAAATATTGCTTGAGCTGAATTTTATGTGGAAAGGATTATGGCAAGCTTGATTGTTTATTAAAAAGTATAGCCCAGTACCTCTAACACTTCAAAAGTGAACGATGCTGTCCTGAATCCCTGACAGGACCCCAGTTAGATCCCTTGCCTTCAGACAAAGCGCATCTAGTGCCATCTAGTGGCTACGGGCTGATAGCTAATTTTAAAAAATAAATGCCAGCAGGGAAAATGGATGGAGATTGACAAATCCTCATACTTCCTCCTTTCTTGGCCACCTCCATCCTCCCATAACAGGCGTTCATAGATTATTTGTTTCCAAAAATGCAGTTGTTTTAATGTCTGTTATCCACTTTCTGCTGTCAGGCTATTTGCTAATGTCTAGATCAAAATCATCTGCTCTATCAGTGTTTGGGCAGAGAATAATTAGTGCTGTATTTACAAAGCTTCACAAGTCGCATTTTAGGATCACTTTTAGAGCCTGCACTAAAGCTCACTCTCAGTCTTGGAAAACCCCACGAGGGGCAGAATCCTGTCATGTGTATGCTGTTGTTTCATATACTGGTAAAGTTTCATATTAATGGAAAAACCTCAGGCTGTGGTTTCTGTTCTTCATAGCACTTTACTCACTGTGTTGATGTCAAGGAGGCAAAGACATTGATAGCTGTGTACACTTAGGCAAGCCCATCAGCTTCTGTCAGGACTTCAGATGACAGTGTGCAGGGAACCTTGCCCAGCTCTTTGTCCAGCTCTCCCTTATGTAGCAAGGGAGGTTGCAGCCACCATCCCAGCCTGGGAGTGTGGTTTGAAGAGCACAGTACTGCTTGGGAGTTGCAGTGCAAAGTAGCAATCCTCATGCATTCTCTTACCTGCTGGTAATAGGCAGTTACTAAACCCAACCCCTTCAGAAGTCAAGATCAAAAATAAATAAATAGGTAATTTTTGTTACTAATCAGGGATGGGGTTATTTGAGAGAGTTGACACCTGCCAGCTTTATAGGTGCAGGGAAGAAGTGCACACTGAGAATTGTTGTTTCCTATGTGTGATGTTTGTTAAGTGATGTTAAACATTGAGAGCAACATTTTGGTGGTGGTTATCTCTGGAGACACCAATACAATTCAGTCCAAGTCTCTATAGCTGTAAGAAGCAACTATATGGGTGGACCCCATCTAATCACATATTTGTCATCTTGATTTATAAAGGGCTTCTTTTCAGACTGTTGGCCTAAAGAAAGTGTAATTATTTTTCTGTCTCATTCTCTTCTAGGATATTAAACACTACGTTGTTTGAACTGTATGAAGCTCTGGGCAATTTTCCTGCCTTGTGGGTCTTCAATGTGTTGCTTGTGATTCTTCAAATTCTGCACTGTTTTTGGTCTTACCTAATCATAAAGGCCGCCTACAAAGCTATTTCAAAGGGCAAGGTAAGACAGCACATCTCTGTTTCATGTTTACTCTTTTTAACTTTCTCATTGTCAATACATGGTTACTTTTTAGGTACTTGTTCTTTCTGATCCATAACCTATTACTGAAGGAACATGTCTTACATAAATACATCTTTCCTTTTCATGGATTTTTTTCCCACTCCTCCTAACAAATGTTAAATAAGTTAATACATTCTTTATAGTGACTGTGTTTATATGTGCTTCCACGCTTCTTTTTTATAATCTGATGCACTGAACTAAACTACATTCCAGAAATTGTTTTTTTTTTTTAAAATGCTCTATAGGGGCTGCCAGTTCAGTTTTTCTTCTTTATAGTAGTTAGAAAAGCGTTAATTTCCCAGCTGGTACTTATAATAATACAAACTGAAATTCTGTTGCCTTTGCTAGTGGCAAAGTTACAAACCACAACCTCTTTTGGATTTTGGTATAATGAGATTCTGCAAAGGGCTATGTACTTGCTTTCTAGGAATCTCACAGCAAGACTGTTTGGGATGCAATGTAGTATATTGCTAACATTGTTAGATTTGATGGGGAGATGTAATTCACAGAAATACTAGCCCCATTACACTTCCTGTGCAGAAACTGCACTCACATTTAGATTTAAAAAGTTTACATTGATCACATAAATACAGGGTATTTTGCCCTTAAACAGTAGAGCACATAAGTTGGTATTTTAGACGTGACCCTCTGAAGGGAATGGGATTGTTCTGCAGATAACTGCTCTCTGTGAATGTACTTGAGAGCTCAGCCTCCTACTGGACAGAGCCCAGAATCTGTCACTCGCTCTGTGTGGCAGCGCATTCTTGAACTGTATTATGCCTAAAAGCCACGCTTTGGGCTTCTCTGTTTTTACCGGTTTACCCTCAGCCGTCCTGTTTGAATTAAACCAGTGACTTCAAAAAGTGTTTCATACTGTCTCTTACTCTGCTTGTTTATCCTTTCCCTTGTGCTGTGCTGGAAGGCTGGGAAGTGGAACCCCTTGCATGTAAGTTTCTTTAAATTTACTATGCAAAACATGTGTTCTGCACAATAGCAGGGTGTTGTTTTTCTTTTTTTCTTTTGCAGTTTCTGCCTGATGTTTTTATCCATTGTTTGTGTTTACATATTTAAAGGAAGGCTGTCTTTAAAGGGTGTTTTTGCTTCTTGCCTGTGCGTCGTCCAACATCATTCAAACCCTCTTCTATCCATAGTATCTGAGTGTTATTGCCTTACAACCATTTTTACACATGCTGCTCTGTCACCATTCAGGAAGCATACGTGAGAGCATAAGTCCTCTGCCTTGTAGTTCAACCAATTGCACAGAAGGAGGAAATTAAGATTGTATGAGAGCAGAGATAGACACTTGCAAGAAGACAATGACAAGGTTAAAGCTGCATATACATGACTTGAGGATTCTTCCTCTAGATCTTAACTTTCTTCCTCACTTACCACCCTAGTCTTTCAGTTTCCACAGTAAAATAAGCAGTGTTTTCACAGAACTTATCTTACAGAAGATCTTCTTTCTTAATTATTGTTTAATTGTTGTATTACTAGTACCCACCTTTGGAACAGCTCAGCTAATAAAGCAATTTCTTATCAAGAAATTTGTAACCAGTCCTGATAATCTATTTCTTACTTTTTGTTATGCTTAGGAGTTTTATAAACCTAGGTACATATTTTCTAAACACACTCTGTAGGAATTACTCCAGTGGATTCTTTTCAAAATAAATAAGATAATTAAGTACTGCAACGTGCTGCATTCATACCACGTTTCATGTAGAAAGGCCCTGGTCTGTCGCTTGCTGCATTTTATAAATGGTCACATCATAGAATCTTCTGATTAATTGGCTTCAGGGCAGGATGCTAGCAGAAAATTTGGCAGTAAGTTTAATATATTAAGAGAATTTAAAATGACACAGAATTTTCAGATCATCTAGTTTGCCCTCACATTGATCACAGGCACACTGTGAGAGCCCATTCTCTTTTATCTGATAAAGGTGTAATTCTAAGCCTAGTTCTGTATCCATAACAGTTTAAATACAAAAGTCCCTGTATATAGGAGACTGAAGTAATCTGTTAATTGAAGCTGTGTAGCTATGGTATTGAATTTCTGACCTCAGCTGAGTCCAATTTAACAGGTGTCAGAACCACTGTCCTGCTAGACATTGACATTAAAAAGCAGTTATTCTCAGGTGTATGGGAACTTTGTGTTTCTTTCTTCTCTGTTCCCAGACAGAGTAGTGTCACTCAGGGGTTGCAGTATTGCAAGGGTAGTAGTGGCGCTGGAAGCCTCAAAGGCAAATAGTCATTTCTGAAGCAACAACTGGAGAGTAAAATTGTCTTCAGGGCTTTCTGGGATGGCGGAGGATTGTTGTAAGCAAACATTTATATATTCAGTGACATTCCCTGTTCTTAATTAAAGTTTTAATTTCTTTGGTGAAAAGACTTGTCATGTGTTTTGTCACCTTTATGTCTACTCACTATGGTAAAGTCAATTGTAATTTTCAGATGTGGTAGCTTGCACAGGATGGATAGATCCCAAAAGAATTAGGAAGCTCAGCTGTACAGTCAGGCATGGAAAGCTGCATCTTTAAAAGCTGCCTGCAACTTCAACTTCATGCCTCTCTCTGTTGGTGTCTTTTTTTTTTTTTCTTTTTTTCTTTTTTTTTTTTTTTTAAACTTCTCTGCTGTACTTTTATCAGTTTTGGAGTTTATCAAGACCAGACTGGATAAAGCTCTGGGATAAACCTTGGCTGACTTCACAGATGACTCTGCTGTGAGCAGGAGGCTAGGCATAGACTTCCTGAGGCCTCTTCTGACCTGAGTTATCCTATGATCATACATGATGGCATTGCCATTGTTACCTCCTAGAAAAAAACAGCCCTGAAAAAGTAGAGCAGGCAGGGCTTTTTCTTTACAGGGTTTCCTTTTCTGTTGCCCTTCTTTGCTCCTCTTAACCTGTCTGTTGTTGGCTTCCCCACATTTTTACTTGTTTTGGGTGCACCTGACTGAACACAGCAAAGCAAAGTCATCTCAGGGATTCTGAAGGGACTTAGTGCTGAGTTTTCAAACTTCGTGATCTTCATTTATGATCTTCAAAGAGCTCTACGAAGGAGAAGAGCAGACTCCTTAGTCTAAGGAGCAGAATTCATCCAGTAAATGGGTATAAATTGGCAGGAATTAAGTTTGGCTGGAAATTAGCAGGAAATCCCTAGCAGTTAAGGCCATTGTATTTCTGAAGCAGCTTTCCAATGGCACACTGGGACAGATGGTTGAAGTGCTTGAGTATGTGTGGGGTTCCTGTGTTAGGGACTGGACTACATCCAGTGTTTCCGAGCACTGTTCTCACCACATCTCAGAGATCAGAGCGTGGCGCAGTGAGGTGCGTTTAGGCCAGTACTCCTACCTCCTACTGCCAGCCCACAGCACAGCCACTGGGAGCCATGTGGGAGGTGAGGGAGATGAAGTTAGGGTGAATACTTATTATTTATTCTGGCATTATCAGGTCAAAGAAAAGCACCCCAAAGGAAGTATGGGAATCCCTGTGCCAGCTATGAGCCTCCCCATGTCTGGGAGACAAAGAAAATGGAGTTGTAGTAGGAGGGCAGAAGGACATGGACTATGTTGAACTAGGGAGCTTGGACTGTGGTTACCTTTAGCTGGGGCACCACATTTGCCTTGAACCCTGTGCTCTGCCTTTGACATAATACCTCTAACGCATCAAGGCACAGTTCTCACCCTGCCTCTGCATGCAGAGGGTGTGTGTACAGGCAGCTGTGTTTGAAGTTGTGCAGGCAGGCAAAGGCAGAAAATATGCCCGAGCTGATACCGCTTTCAAAGCTCCAACTGAAAACTGAATTCTCTGATTCCAGCTCGAACCAAAAAGCTCAGTTCTTTCCTTAAAATTATCTACTGCTTGCTTCTTCTTCAAATTCTACAGGTAGCAAAGGATGACCGAAGTGACATTGAATCAAGCTCAGATGAGGAAGAAACAGTACCTCGCTCAAAGACCCCACACAGCACTATCACCACTAATGGGACCGGAGGTGCCAATGGGACAAATGGGTATATTACTGGTGGCACTTGCTCAGAGGAGCATTAATCCTTGGGTGTCATGAGACACGAACAGAATGAACTGTTTGCTATGGAAGTAAATTATAAGTTGTGAATGCGGTTTCTTCATATATCTCAGCATCAGAAAAATTTAGGAGTATAAAAGCATT
Organism: Nettapus auritus; assembly: GCA_011076525.1. Classification (NCBI taxonomy): domain Eukaryota; kingdom Metazoa; phylum Chordata; class Aves; order Anseriformes; family Anatidae; genus Nettapus; species Nettapus auritus. The sequence continues at coordinate 19,683,136 of CM021771.1, read as the reverse complement.
CAGATAGTGCACTGCCATATTTCCTGTTTGTGAATGAAAACACATCATTCTGTATACGTAGGCATGCTGTATGTGTATGTAATTGACACAATGGGAGCAGTATTTTCACTTGTACTGTCTTTAAAATATTATTTATTTTGTATTCTTTCTGGGAACTTCTGAACAAAAGGGAATATCCCTTCTCAAACTTTTTTCTCAGTGGTGGAGAGCATCACGCTCAGATCTCTTCTGTCCATCCCTGTTGCTTTTGCTGAGTCTGCTATAAGTAATAGTTGCTTGATTTGTTAATTACAAAAGATAGAACACAGCTTTACAGATTCTAGTTCCACTTCAGATATTTTTGCTATCTTTGTGTTTTAAAGTGCTGGTTTTGAAATTGCCTATCAATTCACAGTGGCCATTTCTCCAACAGAAAGTTTTAAAACACTGGATTGATATTTTAAATAGTAGGTAATATGGTCAATTAGCAATTTGGGGAAAAAGAACTGTTGTCATTGTGAGGTGTTATTTTAGCATAAGCTAAAATTCAAAATTGGTGGTTAATTGCATTAGAAGCAGATTTGATTGGTTGTGCAAATGCCCAAAAGCATTTATGTTAATGGTTAAGATACACTCATTCTTGTATTTTTTTGTTTTATTATTGTTTTGTGGTTTTTTTTTTGTCTTGCAATTTTTGACCTCTATAGATTTCAGCTTTTTGCAGAGATTCCATGTTGAAAGTTATTTGTTCAAGTGCACCATTGTGAATCCAGAACTCACTCCTGAAACTGTTCTTGCAAATTAAGATGGATGAGAGCAGACGTGTAATTGAAAAAACAGCAGATGAAAAGTCATTGCTTCCTCAAACACAGTTCAGTCTAGGTATCATTCTTATAATTATTGCCACTTTTTTGGTAGGCTGAAGAGAGAAAAGGCACAATGTCATACATTACTAGAAGTAGTTTATTTTAAATGCATGAAAACTTGACATAATTCGCAGCAAACTTTGAAGGCTCAGCAGTATTTTGTCAAAAAAAAAAAAAAGGCTGTGTCTGTTAAATAATTTGCTCTCCTATTTCATCCAATATTTACAAACTGTGTCCCAAAGAAGACAAAATAACACCTAAAACTTTACGTAATATAAATATATACATATATAACACTTCTTCCAGTTCCTAGATCACAGTTTGATGTAGGATGCTAAGGATCATACAACTCTTGGAGGACACTTCTCTGTGATTTGTGACAGCAGTGCCAAAAGTAGGTAAGGTTCTTGGGCAACAGACTCTATGCAACCTACTGTTCAACAGTATTGTGTATGTGCACACAGAACCAATGTGCTTGTAGACCAAAGACTTATATATATATTTTAAAAAAGGAAAGAAAAAAAAAAAAAAAAAAAGGAAAAAAAAGGGAAATAATAGAACAGGAAAAAAATGTAACAGTGTGTCTTCTATATAGAAAGGGACTGGAGTGCTGTATTCAGCTGGAAGCCTAGGTCAGGAAGTATTTCTTATTCCTTCCACCCTATGCAAATAGCAAACATAGATGATTTCTAGCATCATAAAACATGTTTAAAGGTTCTAATGTATACAGACTCCACTGAAGAAAGTTTTGTTGCCACTTCTCTCTTTTTGAAACACTGGAATTTGTTCCATTCTACTCGTGACTCTTGAAAACTTCTGAAACCTTTATTACCATAGGGACCATATGCATGTTAGCAGAAGATGTGCTGAAAGTAAAGACAGAATGGCATGAATGAAAATAGTACCACCATTTAGTAGCAAATACAGGTAAGAAAACTGAAAACTTCTAAATCATGTGAGGAAAACTGTCTGTTTTACAGAGCATCCTTTGAAAAATCCAGGCACCTTGTAATTCGACAGCTTCAAAGCTTTTATGTCCCTGAGCATGAGGGAGCAAGAGAGTCTTATTCAAATCTCCTTCTCCCCTAAAAGCTTCTTTGCCTCTAATTTTTCTGTCTCCTGTACCTTGATTTCATACAGTTATTTGCAAGGCCAGCTATACGTATGAAGATACTGTGATTGTAATAGAAGGTATCCCATCCACAGTATTTGAAGTGGCAGTTGTTACTAATTACTGTGACTATTACAATAAGGTTTTAAAAGAAAATTATATTGGGATATATTGAATAAGCATTGTTAGTTCTGAAATCTGACCTGCTGAGAAGGTTCTTGAGATTAACAGCTTAGAATCATAGAATTATAGAATACCCTGAGTTGGAAGGGTCCCACAAAGGCCATCAAGTCTAACTCCTGGTTCCACACAGATCTACCTAAAAATCAGACCATGTGTCTGAAAGCATTGTCCAAATGCTTTTTGAATTCGAGCAGGCTTGGTGCTGTGACCACTGCCCTGGGGAGCCTGCTCCAGTGCCCGACCACCCTCTCGGTGAATAGCTGAAACACTTCTTTTTCATTATGTTTTCTACCTCTACTGGACCGTTTCCCTTCTGCAAAAATAGTTACAAAAATGGCATTCAGGTAAATATTTTGTCATATGTGGGGACAGAATGTTGCTCTCAACTGTTGGTGTACACCTGTAGTGCTGTGATATCATCAATATCAGGAAAGAAAGCAGTTCTCATGAACAGTCCTCAAACAAGAGACAGGAGACCTTTGGTCCCTGTTGGTCCTCTCCAGTTGTGCTGTAGAGCGTTGATTCAGACCGTCAGTCAAGGTTACAACCCTTGAATTGGCTTGACCATTTCTGGATATGTAGATTCTTAGTGTTCCCGTACTGTTTAATAATGCAACTTGGATTTAAACTCTTCCTTTGACATTTAAAATAAGTTGTGTCTATTACTCACTAAAACATGTAAACAGTTACCAAGATTCAGCTGATGTCCAGTAACTTATTTATCTCCTATAAACCAGACTTTTTGGAGTCCATTCTTCGCATCCTAAGATAAACTTGATACAGATATGTCTGGAAAATAGGCAAGTTCAGAGATTCAAAGGGCATGTTTGTGGAAATGGGATAAGAGTAAAGAAGCATCAAGTACTTAATTAATTTTTGCTGAACAGTCTCCAAACTTTCAAGCTACAATTTTTACTGGAAATGAAAAATTCACACATTTTTTCTCTCTTTCCTGAGAAGGACCAAGTGTTTTAGTGATTATACTTGGCAGTGTGCTTTGATTTATTGCTTTAACCAATGGATGTCAAAACTTTGGCTTCATCTTCCACTCTGCAGAGAGAAAGTCATGCAACTATTTCCTTTTCAATTGAATTTGTTTGCTTCTCTGCTGAAGAGCTTTGCAAGGTGCTTTTGGAGGCCATTAAGTATTTAGAGGATAATCACACACATTCCTGAAAATTTATTAAAGTGATTCGCATGGCTCATGGTAAATGCGATATCTTTAAAAGTTCTGTATATTCGTACTTTTTGTAGAATTGTCATTTTAGTCATTTTAGAAATGAGGGTTTGTATTCTATAACCTATTTGTCTTCAAACTCTATGCTCCCTTTTTATAGTACAGTACACAACACAGTGGTTGAGATGTTGAAGTAGGAAATTGAGGAAATGATGTGTAGAGTTTATTAGTAAGTAGTAAGAATTTGTCTTCTCTCCCTAGCCAGCCCAGAATATAGTAAAATAAGATTCAGGTCTCCTTATTATTTACTGCTTTTCACATTGGCATTTTTCATACCGAAAGAAAAATATGTTGCTGGTTTGTTTGTTGTTGTTGTTGTTTTTCATTAAAAAAAGAACACTTAAACATTGCAGCAATTGGTAGAAATATCTGATCAAACAACAAGGGTGGATATTGGAGTCGTTTGGATCTTGATCACTGTTGAATAGTGCTAGTTCTAAAATACCAAAGTGTCCCATGCTGTTTCCTTGTTGCCATTTTGTAGTTTTTATACGTGTTATTTATTTAATGATTCCAGCAGAACTGAAATGGGTGTCACATCTTCAGGTGTTCCTGTTTCAGCCTGGAACCAGTCTGTGTGATTGCTGATGCCAAATCCTTTTTCTGAGACCCATGTACATGCACTAAAGCTTTGCTTAGGGTAAAATGCTTCTTGTTTTAAATCTGTATCTGTTTTGATTGAAAATCACGTTCTAGTTGTGAACAGAACACAGTGGCAAAAGCTGTTACCCTGCAGCAAATGTCAATGATGATCAACACAAGTTGATTTAGACACTGAGTGTTTTACGCAGCCCATTCTAGTAGGAAGCCTAGTACCAGTTACATTCATCTTTTCATTACTGCAGCCTTCTGTATTCTCAGAGAAATATGGGCTATTATTGGTTTTCTACAGTTGATGCTTTGGTATTTTTTTAATCTATTTGCTACAACCCATTTTTGTATGTCTCCTATTGTCTACTACTTGTGACATTTGTGCAAGAGGAGCTATTGAATACTTTTTACCCTTCCTGTAAGGTAAAGCCTATTAGGCCTAACTTCAGTGTTCTGCAAACTATAGTTGCCTTTAAACCATAAAGCAAAACCAGTTTGTAGTACTTGTTTTGACTGGTTTTGATTTGGAACAGGGACCTAATGGGAACTTCAGTAAGACAACCTTATTCTTTATTTCTTTACTTTTTGAAAAACACTAGTGGAAGTTTGGAAAAGTGGCATAAATGTGTAGCCTTTAAATTGTAAAGATTTCTGATTGTAGTTGCAATGAAAACACAGTGTTTGAGTGTGTCTGTACAGAATTCTGTTTTTGAAACTGCTTTCAATTTGAAAAATGAAGGAAATACTACGAATTGATGTTTTGGAGCTGTGACAATGAAAGACCAATATGATTGTCTTACATGACCTAAAATGATCTCTGTAATAAAACACGTTTTACATCTTCTTCTGTTGAAATTCAGCTTCTTGCAGTCCCGGGATTTAAGCAGATCCGTAGACGAGCTCTCATACGTATTGTGCATGTTGACTGCCTGTGGCAAGTCAGGGTGAGGCAGATGACACTATTTTACCTGTGTTTTCATGACAATCCTGTGCTTGAGCAACTCTTTCAGAAATGCAGTAATGTGTAGGAACTCCACTGTCCCAGACACAGTGATGTGCTAGCTAGCTGAAAGTCTTTTTATGTATAGCTATTGTGTAGAACTTTGGGAGTTATTTTGTGTTTAACTTGGTTGGTTTGGTTTTGTTTGTTTGTTTGTTTTTAATATGGAAAACAATTATCCCTCATAAAGTCTCTGGAACCAATCAGTATTGTGGGCTATTTAAATTTGGAGACACTTTCATAATAAACATAAGTATTAGGAATCTACTGTCACTTGCCTTCTCTTTTTCATGAAATGCAAATGACATTTTTCCTTTCTTTTAGATCAAGGATTGTCATCCACGCTGCAAATGCCAACATTTCTAGAGCAGATAAAGTATGTTTTTGCTGAGGTCATCACTGCGGTATTTTCTGGTATTTCTTGGTTGAGACAGTTTGTAACAATAAGTGTCAGAAGAGCAAGTTCTCTCTATATAAAATAAAAATAAACTAAACTAGAAAAAAGGCATTTTGCTAAGATTTCAAATGTAAAATTTTGAAAGTTATCATTTCTGAAATACTGGCTTGAGCCACTTCAGAAAAGCTCTCTCTTTTTCAGTACAAGTGGTCAGAGTTTTTTTTAAATATACATTTGTTTGGTTGTTTCTGGTTAGACTGTCAGTACATAAAGTACCAACTACTTGCCTCTTCTGGAAGAGAGACAAGAGGGCTGCTGTTGTACAGTGAGAGTTCTCCTGAGAAAAAGCTGTTGATTTTGCCAAGGAACCTGCATCTTTCAGACCTCTACCATTACAGAGTAGACCAAATCTGCTTGCTTATTTATGATAGGATTCTGTGGGGTTTTTTCACTACTGTTAAGAGGAAGTGGGGTAAAGGCTTATTTGGTGGGTGGCTGGGGGCTTGTCTTTTTGTTTTGTTTTGTTTGTTGTTTTTTGGTTGGTTGGGTTGGGTTGGGTTTGTTTTTTAAACAAAGACTAGCTATGTGTAGCAATGCCTGAGCTGGAATTTCTTTCCTACGGTCACAAAAGTAGAGCTTACAAAATTCCACTGTCAGGCAGCCTCTGGTGCAGCGTTAAAACATTATGAGGAATTACTCAAATGTTGCGATGCATAAAAATATTCACACAACTTCAGCAGAAAATTAAGGAAATGGTTTTCGTAACACAATTGCTAGTTATATAGGAATCTCCACATGTCAGGTGAAAGATTTGTCTCTGGAAGAGAAGTAAACCTGGGGATTTGCGTTGTATTTAAAGAACTAATTACTGCAATTGTTAGTATGTCTCAATGATAATACATAGAGCAAATCTTGCAGTGCATTTAATGCAGTGTTTAAATTCTTGTTATTGAAGAGATTTATTGAGAGATGTAATTATTCTTGAGTTTATCCAGTTGTATGTCTAATGTCTTTTGCTTCCTACTCCATGTGTACCCCTCAACTTTCATTGTACTGGAAGAGGCAGTGTGTACAGAAAGTGGCTCAGGATAATGTAAGAAAGAGCAAGAATTTCTTGGTGTACTACCTTTAAGTCTATAAAAGACCCTCTATACAAGAAACACTGTCTCAGAAGGAGAAGCCTCAGAAGGAAGTCAGTGCTGCTTCAGAAGAGCTAAAACGCAGTGGCTGCCCACAGAGAATGCCATTTGAGAGACCAACACAGTCTCCTGCAGGACAAGAGGTGAGTGGAAGGAATCCAAATGTGTAAAGGTGATAAGTGGGCAAATTTCAGTGTGATTTAGCTCATCACACTGTGATGGACAGAGCCTGGGAGCTTGTACAGAGGAATTTCTACTCCACACCACTAGTCCAGGCTTTGATAGCGTGGATGGAGGATTGCTGTTTCCCTGATTTATCCTGTTTTTTGTTCCTCTTTGAGCCCTCTTCTGTATGATACTGTTCCTGCCCCTTTGACTTATTTTACCCTGCCTACCTTTGTCAGTAGGTTGCCTTCTTAAGTGGATTTCATAGAATAGGATCCTAATTTGTGCTCAGGTTTAGAGGAATTCAGGGTGGTTTTAATGTAATTTCCACAGAGTTCCCATGTTGGTTTTACTGGGGAGTTTGAAAATGTAAACACACTCAATATTGAAATGTATAAGAGATATCAAAGGTATATTGGTGTGAGTAATATGTGTGAAGCTAGAAAGCATGCTGGGCTAACTGAGGTTTTCTTGCTGCTGATTGCTCTTCCCTCTGCACTATCAAATGCAGACATCACAGCTCTGTGAAAACTGAATGGTAAGCAGCTGTCCATTAATTTAGGTAATCCAAAACCTATCTGTGCAAGGCAAATGCAGGTTAATTTGCTTTATGCAAATAAGATTATTTTACTTTTACATTTATTTTTCATTAACACCTATAACCTGCCCTGTGAAGCTTAGCTGTGCAAGTTCTAGAGGGGCAGGCGTTGAGCACTTTGCATATAGCTGGATTTCCCCAGACAGCTGCTGCTGGTGCAGCAGGGGAGCCACAGGGTTTGCTTTGCTTTGCACAGAGGAAGCAAGTGAGGCTGGCTGTAGGAGGCAGCCCATGCTTGTGGACTCCTAGTTCAGTCCTAAAGTAAAAATGTGATGGAATCAAGACTGAAAAAAAAAAAAAAAAGGTTCTGAAAAAAAATGTTTTAGAACTAGTAGATGAAAAACACTGAAAGATTACCCTAGAGGTAAACTGGCCCTACTGTCATGAAATTCAGAGTTAATGCACAGTATGAGGGGCTGTGGATTGCCACATAAAACAGCCTGCAGAGAGCCCAAAGAAGATTAGGTATTATGTTGGCAAAATAAATGTATTAAGGTAAGGTGTTCTGGGGAAGAGTAACCCTACAGACACAGAGAGAGTAGGAGAAACAAATTGAAAAACAATAGTGATGAGAAAGATTTTGGAATATTAAAAACAACAAATTGGGTTTGATCTTGCAGTGTTAGATACTGGGGGAAAAAACTTACAGTGCAATTGTGAGGCAATCTGAACCTGTATCATAGAGCCAGGAGATGATGCTCTCCTCTGTACAGCTTGAGTTGGTGGTGTTTTCAGTAGCATTCTTGATTCAGGGTTATCAGAACAACCATCAGGGGACTGATTAATACATTTTTAAAAAGGTAAAGCTTCAAACACGCTGCTTCTTATCAACAAAATCAAGAAACAGAGGCTTCTCAGTAGTGTTTCAGTGGAGATGGGGAAACAGTGTGGAAATGTCATTGGGCAAATACTGTACAGGAAGCTGTTAGACCAGAACTTGCTACATCATTCATATAACCAAGCCACAGCTATGGAGCAAGAGGCAACAGTTTTTAGACTGCCATTTAGAATGGATGCATGTATATTGACTGCATTGATAATATTCAAATCTTCACTGTGGTATACATAAAAGGGCTTTGGTTTTAGTAATTCTGCCAGAGGATGGTCAGTGACAAATCAGTGTGCTGCTTGTTTACAGCTCTTGCGATTTCCAAATCCTAATTTCCAAATTTGAAGCCCAAGACAGGGCTCAGTAATGGATATGCAGTTTACAAAGACCCAGGAGTGGGAACTAACAGTCACACTGCTGGGTTGCATCAGGCCTGAAAGTAAGAAGTGTCTGTACTCTAATGGGTGTTGCAGGTGGTGTCATTAGTGAGTCCTTGTGAGGGAGCCCTGACTCAGCGCCCAGCCTTAATGGCACAGCTGCCCAAGAGTGAGCTATTTAAATTCCCCAGCATTTGCAAGGGGGAATTGACTCATGTGTCCTGGGGAACTTTCAGGAAATTATACTCATTCAGAGAGTCTCCTGCATCCCTGAAATAGGATTAGTCTTCAGTCCAGGTCTTGAATGGTGGTCCTCACTGTTACACTTCACACAGTGGAGGGTGAAGTCAGTTCTCCATAAATATATCCTAGGTAAACTGTAGATTTTGGAATATTCTATGATTGATCTAGTATATTCAGTTTCCTTTTGGTGAAGTACATTAGCGCTATATAGGTTTCTTCTTATTGGTCAGTGGGCCAGATTCTTCCACCTTTTAAACCTTCTTCTGCAGCTGTACTGCCGTGTGAATGAACAGTGCTCTCCATGTCTCCAGGTAACATTTATGATTATTCCCAACCGATGATCCATTTCATTGAGATAAGTGACTGATATTTTTAGTCCAGAAATAGATCCCTTGTAGAGCCACAGCACAGCACTGCTGCACGTCTCATTTACTTACGTGTAGCAGAATCACTTTTTGTCTAAAAATGAAAGAAAACTGATGTGCCAAACTAATCTTGTTATTGGTAGCTACTTATTCTGCACTTTCATTTCATGATCTCTTCACAGACTCCTTAGAGGTGTGCCTAAGTTCAATTTTAACACTCTTGACATATTGGCTCTCCCCATGAACCATGATGAAATATCAGAAGAGTGTCTTTTAAACCCAGTAAGTAAGATGTCCAGGAAGAATAGATGCCCTTGCTAAAATTCCCAGCGCACTTGTCTGTGATCACTGAGACTGCTGACTGTTAAGCCTTTGTAATAATGTGTGTGCTACTCCTGCAACTAGTCCAAGCATCCAGCACAAAACTGAGCTGGGAATTTGGCCTTGGGTATCTAAGCAAGTGTCCACACATCTGTCATAAGGAATAAAACAGAGAAATTGCAGAGAAGCTTGTTACAGCTCTGAGAAGAGCTAGCAGGAAATGCTACTGCAATGCAGAGGATAGGCAGCCTCGTTTGGGTGGGACAGATTTGCACACTGGCCATAAACACACTTATAAATTCATTAGGGCTAGTTATCTAATGGACTAAAAGTCTCACCAGAAATACTAATGCTCTGAAAAAAAACTGCATAACAACTAATATGAACCTGGCTGGAAAAACAGAGCTTGTACTGTGCCAATGCTCTGTTGAGAAATGAAGAAATATATGCAGCTTATTTTGACTCTTTCCAAAATAGGACGGAGTAAGGCTTCCATACAACTGCATGACAACAGCATTTCATGCCATATTTAGGCAACTCCTTGCAGTCTCCCCGCTTAAAAATCCTAAAATTCAGAGGTGGAATGTGATCCTTCTTTAATTAAAATTGCATCAGTACCCTCCTGTGTCTACTTATCTAGCAACTTTCTGTCCCATTTCTGGGCTCATTTGAAAGATTACCTCCCATTTCAACACCCATTAATAGTAATTTTAATTACTATTGCTCTCCTAAGGTATCTTTGAAAGAGCTGCTTCCTAGTAGAAAGGTTTGCTATTTTATGGTTATATTTGCCTCTCATCTAATTTTAATTTATACTTAATTTGGCCAAAACATTTAGATGTTACCGTGTGTTATATTTATATGTGGTTTCTCACTGAACAATCTCCAAGTGAGATCAGTGCCCATAGCCGCTATTATATAGGACAGCCTAATCCATATGCCAACTACAGAAAAGCATTTGCACATCAGTAATTGAGATTGTTTAAGAAGTATGTTCAACATTTTGTCCTTCGGGAGTGTTGAGGAAGTGATGTCATGAACTGTGGTACCCCTGTACCAGGCAGATGTAGAAAGCTGCTGGGACTGCTGTCCAGATTAGCAGCAGTTTTCTTATCACATGAGGTTCTTTGAATAGCTGTTCCCCTTTCATTATCACTATCTGTTTTTTTTAAGAACTTAATGTTGCCAAATAAAGAGTATACAAACCATTAAGACTGAGGATAGTTAGGCTTCCATTAGGATAGTATGTACTACTTGTGCAAGTAGTTCAAGCATCCAGCATGAACTGAGCTGTTTGGCATATGAGAATTCTTATCTAAGAACTCAGCTGTGAGTATCCACTATAGAACTTCGAACAATGCTATCTGGAAGAAGAAAAATGTATTGCTAGCTGTGATTATATCAGTTGCCATATGGATAGAATGAGTGCTGAATCAAAACAAGATTAGATGCACATTTCTAATGCTCAATATTACAGCCAAATGTAACTTGAGCTCAGACTCTCAAAACTCTATTGCATGGATCCATGGCATCCATCTCCATTTTATAAATGGGGTGATGTAGTAACTCCCCAAAAGTCTGGACCAGTGCTCAGACTTTAACATATTCATTGAAGTCCCAGTGAATAGGCAGGCTATGAACAGATAAGTTTTCTTCTCTTACCTTAGTAAAATGCACTAAGTGCTAGCATTTTAACAAAATGATTGGGCAATCACATCCATTCCTAAGGAAATATATAGTAACTGCATGTCGTTTCTTAATATTAGAGCTGATCATTCAACATCTTTATACAGCTTTGGATTCACTAGAAGTCTTCTGTGCATATAATGGCAGTAGTTCCGTCCTACAATTATTTCATATTTTATTTGGTGTATTGGATGTACCAAGGTGTACCTTCCTACATGTCCTTGTCTTTATAGGAAATAAAGACTAAGGTTGTTACATAGAGAAGTGGAAATCACAGAGGTGTCCGGCATGTTTACAGCCAAACTCAAAATCATGCAAAATCCATCTCATTCTTGGTTTTCTTTTGAACTCGAACACAGTTCAGAATCCCAGAAATACTTTTGGCAGTGTCCCTACATTCTCAATACATGGGAACATACCACAGTTGCTTTTCTCCTTACAGGAAAGCATGCCTTTGTACCTTGGGAATAATTTTGTCCTTTCTTCTTTCCAAATCAATGTTAAATTTAGTCAAATACAGTTAAAAGGACTAGTGTTTTGCAGGTTCCCCTCTGTGCTAACCCACTCTGCTGGTTTGAATAGGCTCCTCAGACTTCTCCCAGGATGTAAAGACTTTCCTTGATGAGTCTCTGCTTAATGCCATTACCGTAGTAAGTAACAAAGATGTTTCATTTGAAAGTCCTCTGTTTGTAAGGGCACAATTACTTGTGCTTGCAGAGGGTCAAGAGCAATGGCACAAGAACTTGTTCTGTTCTTAGAATAAAATATTACCCTGCGGTGGATGCCAACAGTAAAGTATCATGGATTGTGTACTGTGTATTTTCTGATCAGAGGAATAAGATCAGCACTGTGTGTGACCAGGACTTTGGGAATATTTTCAGAAAGCATGGATATGTTCATTTAATTAGGATTCCTTTTCTCCATCCTATGCTATATTTGCTCCCCTTTCTTCTTCCGTAATCCTGTTCTCTTTCTTTATATTCTGGATTTCCTGTTCTGTACCAACCATTACAGACAAGAAATGATAGTGGAGGGAAACTTCAGCAAGACCGGCTAAGGCAAGTAAACCAACTTTCTCATGTAAATTGCATGAACATTAACTGCAAATTTGGTATTCTTGATTCACTGCAATGCCATCAGCAGAGCACTTAGTAAAGGTGGTGCCTACTGTAACAGTCCCAAGCAGACTGTCAGAATCATGGGCTAATTTTAGAAAAGGCTGGAGCCTAAAATGATGGATAATTGCTGCAGAGTTGCAGATGACAGCATTGAGGACTGCATGTCAGAAGAGGTTTTCCTCTTTCCATGATTTTATCAGATGTCTTGTCTGCCTTTGCACAAAGTATAGGATAATACAGACCAGTAAGTCATGCTGATAACTGGTGGCTAATGTTAAAAGAATACAATTATCAATTTGCTGCATTGTCTTTCCATTAATGTGGTTATGTCAGACATAGTTAGACAACTGCATATCTTTCTTGTCACCTTCATGTCAGTATTAGTTGCCTGCTTTTATTTTTAACACATGAGATAAGCATTTACTTGAATTGTGCTTTAACTTAGCTAGTATACCACGCACAAGGTTGCCCCTCTATCACTTCTACATTCTCCTTGCTTAGCCAGAAAGTTGATGTATGCAGTCTGGTCTCAAATGCCTGGAATCCTTTATGATAATTGCCATCGATGTAAAGTAAATGTAACATGCTTCTAATCAAAACACTAGCAACAGATAGTTGATATTCGTTCAACAGATGTGTTTCTCTTACAAGCCAGTTATTCCAGATGAAGCTCTGGTGCAGAAGATACAAGATACTGAAGAACCGAGCCCATGATCCTGTACTCAGTGCAAAAGAAATCACTGAGTCAAGCCAAAAAGCATGTTTCTGTGTAGAGTCACAAAACCATCAGGTGAGTCAATAGCAGTTAGCATTGTTCAGCATGCTGTGACTGAGGAGGGAAATCGGATTAACACTAATTGTATCTTCCTTCAATTTCTCATTTCAGTGAATAGGCACTTTAAAATATGACTAAGATCATATAAAAAACAGTATGCACTTGTACGATTAAACACTGTTTATAGCATAGTTACAACTTTTGAATCCAAACTTTTTAATCCAGATTTGAAAATGAGATAGTGTTGCAGCTATTGCTGTTTCAACGGTGTGTTAGAAATCAGCAAGCAGGTAAAGGAGAGAACCACAAATCAATGCTCTGCACTGAGAGAAGGTAAACAGTGCAACCGTTATCGTACTGTTTTAGCAGTAGCAGCCAAACAGATGATAAACTATCATAACTGAGGACTGGTGTGGGCTCCCATCCACTAGGAAGATTATAAAGAGCTGAGATATTGCAGTGAAAAGAATGGCACCGTTTAAGGAAGAAAAAAAAATCTGTAGGAAATCAGGCCTCATTAGTTCTGCTTCTCCTGGAACAACTTGTTTATAAGGATTCTAAAATGTTCTCTTTGTGTAATTGTTAGACTGATTAGGGGTAACAAGAAGAATGAAGTCTCACTATCTGGCAATCAAAGCTGTTCCCCCCACCTTTCAGGCATACAATCCTATTTCAGCAGTGAAGCTTAACGTAATTGGGTTGCAACTATTTCTTTCAAAAAGGTAACGATATTACCATAATTATTTAGTATAGTTTATTCACACAGTTAAAAAACATACTGTAATCTGCCTGTGGGACTAGATGATTTGTGTATGTTTGTTACATCTAGTTCAGCAAGGATTTACAAAGGTTATAAATCACTCACAAATGACTGCAGAGTGATTTTACAGTATTATAAAGACAGGACTAATTTAAACAATTCCATGGTACTCAATAAATGTACAAAGTTTATTGAAGCATTAAAAGATAGCAAGTAATATAAAACAATTGAAATATGATACAACAGAAACGCAGCATAACTTCTGTCTTAATTTTCAGAAGGGTAGCCAGTACTTGTTCTTTTGCTTTTTAAAATGTCTAGCAACATGCAAGAGGGTTTATAAAAAATGTCAATAAACTCAGCTTAGCCACCTCCACTTTTGCTTGAGTAGGCGTGTAATAAAATTGTTCTGTTAGCCAGAATTACTGTTAAAGTAATTCAATTTCTTTTCAGATCTGACCTCCAACTAGCATACAAACAATGATTGTGATTAAATGCACTTTGTACATTACTAATATTTAACAGTGTTTTGTCTTCCCACTAGTACTTAAAGTCCCAGTGCATTTTCAGTATCTAGTAAATTCAGTACTCTTTTTTTCCAGATCTCTGCATTACATTGGGAGATAAATGCGGTCAGGTGCTGAGTGTACACACTGGTGTCTATCAGCAGTTTTCTCTGTAGTCAGCAGTAGCCGCTGGCCAATGCATGGTAGCTAAGTACAGGTAAATGGTCTGAAAGCAACCTTCAGGACTACGCAAATTGATTTATGAAAAAAGAAAAAAAGCCTTTTCTAACCTTCACTAAAATAGAATCCGTGTCTGCCTTGAGATAAACCTGATCCTGCTAAATAGATAGAGCGCTAGCACCAACTGGAGGGAGATATTTGACTGTGTCATAATCCCTAAACTGCATTTGCTTTTAAGCTCAAGAGCTTGTCCCTTAACCTCTTTGGGATGTTTCAGTTTGTGCGCTACTCAATACATACTGGGGGTCCCAATAACTGCATCTGTTGAGTCGCTGTTATCCGCGTTGTCCCTATTATTGCAATGAGCTGTCTTGTACAACTTCCCACCAAACAAAATTCCGAATTGCCAGATTCCCATGCGTGAAGTTTTATATGCACTAAGTGCAATCAGTAAAAGCACAAAGGTTTTAAAATTCAGAGACAAAATTTCAAACATAAATGCTTTTTCAGGGATGTCACAAGCTAGTTTTTACTTCATATATTGTAACAAGTGAAACAATTCTTCTATTGTGTACACTTCTTTTATATCTGCTTTTGGAATGCCTCGCTTTTTTCTAGAGGACGTAAGATCCGCATCTGATTTTCCTTGGTAAATACAAACAGGTTAATTATTTAAACTCCAAAAGAAGTTGTAAAGGCTTAAATTACACATGATAAACATTTTAAACGATAAGCCTTGCTTTAGGAATACATGCAGAATATTTATAACCTGGGACATTATCTTTTCTAGCAAATAAGCATGCAAATTCCAGTGCTGTGGTTGTCACATATTTTATGTTCTGTTCACAGCAATCTTGGTAAAGTCATTTCACTAGAAGCAATGAACCAACTGTTCATGCCTGGGATGAGCGTGAAAAGAAATGATGGCAGATGAAGAGAAGAAAAGGGTGGTAAGTCCATTCTGCTTATTACTCAGAGCATGTTTCAGTAATTTTTCTACCCTCTGCAGCTGACAGTTAAATCAGATATGCTAGAGTGCATCTAAGCAATATGTACGGCCCTAATGAATAAAAAAACCTCCCTTTGAAAACATGGAAGTGAGGTGGCTGCATCCTGCCTGGTATTTAGCTTCCATACAACAGCTGTTAGATAGTTGGTAGCACTGTTATGCTTTATACAAGCTAGGTGATTTAAAACACAGTTCATGTGGGACTGGGCAACATTCTTAAGTGTTTTAAGTGTAAGCAGCACCAGATTTAAATGGTCAAGTCTAACCTACTAGGAAGATAAGGAAGGCATAGGAACAGGGTTCAGTTGTGTGTTTTTTTCCCCCTACCCCCAGCATAAGATTACGCACTTGATGCCAGAACAGTGAGGGCTGCTATAATTCCATTAGTAAATGGAAAGACCAACAATTTTTAATACACAATATTATCGGTAAAAGCTATTTTGTATCATACACTAAAATACACTAAAGATCATAAATAAAAGACCAGGCTTCAAAATAAATAAATGCAGCAGAAGCATAAGAAAAAAAAGTCAGCTATCAAGAAAAGAATTTTCCTACCAAGTGTAGAAAGTAAGAGGATAATCCGGCTATCCTGTTTCAGAAAAAATATTAAAAAAAAAGTTATGACTCTTTGTTTTGGTTTGTGTTGGTGTTTTGTTTTTTGGTTTTTTTTAATGTTGTGCAACAGCCCCACTCACCTCCCACACCCCTGCTCCTTGGGCTTCCACTTTTCTTTTGGGATGACTGTCTCAGAATATGAACAGAAATCCTATGCTGATCATGTTTGAAAACTCATGAAACAAAGGCCTCAAATCAAAATTTAGCTACTTGATCCACATTTACATGTCTGGAGCCACTGAGGTAAGTAGTTGATTAAAACGTTCCAAGAATGATCAAAAACCTCTAAATGATAGTGGACTAAAACACGGTTTTCATTATTTTTCTTTATTTAAAGATTTGAGTAAGACATGGATAAATAGATACTTACACAATACTCAAAGGAAAAATAAGAAGTGCTCTATAGGTAGGAACAGATTTATAAGCTAAGTTTAGGCAGGCTGTTTATAAGATAAAGCAGTGAAAGCCTTTCTGATGTTGGCAACAAATGCAGAAAAGTTGTTAGTTTCTCTCACTTTCTGCTGGAACTCTGCTATACAATCCAGAGGAGGACTACAGGACATCACTAAAAATGACAACAATTTAAAAAAATCAGACTTCTTACCAAAAAATCAGTATTAGTGGTTTTTCTGGGCTTATGAATTATAATGTAGTCTGCTATAATTGTATGTTTTAGTTTGTCATTATTTTTGAGTAACCTATTAAATCATTTTCTTTCTGTGAAGACAAAGCCCCAAAAGCACAACTCTTTTTTGATTTCCAGACCTCCCACTCAGTGCTGTGCTCCTGCTTCAGTTGTTAGAGCAGTTCTCAGCCTGCCTCAAAAACTGAGACACATTCCTAAACATTTTTTTTGCTCTGCAGTTGGGAAGACTGAAAACTGATGTAGTCCAGCATGTGATAAACTTTTTATTTCAGCCCAATTTAGACTTGAATTAGTAAAAACTGCAGTCTGCTGTGTCCATGCCTAGAGACATAGCCGAGTCTGGTGCATTCTTCTAGAAGCAACTCAGCACAGTACTCAAGTTACTGCTGCTGGTCTTTTTAAAGCTGTCTTTGCTATACAGATCTCGAGTTAAGATCGGAAAGGCTGTATCTCTGCAAAGAGGAATTCTGGATTTTTAGTTTTAATCTTTAATCTTCCCCCCCCCCCTTTTTTTTCCCCCCCAAATATGGAGATCAGATTCTGTCCTCTTATTTTCAAATTTAAAGTCCACGTACCTTCATAATCTCCCTGGTCGTTTATGGAAAGGGTAAATACATATGGCTTGTCAGGATCTTTGTGGTCAATATGTCTGAATATAAACTGTAACTGTTCATCTAAAGCAGATGCAAACAGAATTCATTAACACTTTGCCTGAGAGTCACAGTGGAATTAAAATCACAATATTAGATAGTTTTAACACAATACTTGCAAATTCAGCAAACCTGGTTTCTTTGCAAGAAAAATATGTTTTAATACACCATCTTCCACCATTTGAGAAACAATGGTAATATCTGAGCTAAGGAGTGGCAATAACTTACTTGGAATTGGCAAAGTTACCAACCATTATCTTCCTCAGATTTGCAGACATCTGAGCTGCTCTTCAATAACAAAAGCAGCTATGAGCAAGAGCCACAGTCCAAGACCAAGACTACAGCTGCTAATCAACGAGCACTCACTGTCTGCTATGAGTAGAGTAAGCAAGTGTGTAATTAACAGAGGAAGATGACTCAATATAACCCACTAGTCTACTACCAAGTATGTTCAAGGCAATTCTTCAGTTGCATGAGCTATTATATCTTTTGCTACATAATCCAACATAAACCACACTATCACTGCATATGTAAACCAAGGAAATTACAGGAACTTACCATGAATTCTACGTATTTCCAATCCAAGCCGCTCTTCAAACAGCTTTTTAGACTTGCAAAGTCGTTCCACTCTCTCCTTAGCAGCCTTGTTTTTAGAAGATATCACTAGAATTTCAGAAGCCACCAGAAGTACCAAAGTTAAAATTAGTAAAGCACAAGAAAAAAAAAACAAACACAGTAGTAAAGCCCATCAAGAGCAAGCGTTAAAAACAATTCGTCCTCTAATTAAAAACTCTTACCTTCCTTTTTCTTTATCAACTCTTCTTTAAGCTCTTGGATACTGTCATTCAACTCCTTCTTTTGCTCTTCTTCATGGTTTAGGTTAGATTTTATTTCTGTCAGATGTTCTTGATTTTCTGATATGTCTTTATTCTGCTGAAGAATCTCTGAAAGGAAGCAAGAAAATACAAACATTTGCAGCTGATGAATTAGGTTCCCACTAGTTAGCACTCATCTATATAGCTTGAGGTGATTGAATAAAATCTAATAAAGTGCATACTGCCAGCATCAAATATCAGGATGAAGTAAAAGTTACTCAGAACTAAAGCTACAAAGTAGGGAGCTACTGTGATACTGTCTGTATCATATACAGTCTGTTTTTAAGGCCAGACAATTTACATCTTCAAAGCACAAGGATGTTGGATCTTGTTCAGAGACAAGCTGACAAAAAGTACAGAACAGTAACACTGACTGATATTACACGTTGCAACTATTTTTACCTGAGATTCTGAAATTCAGTTAAGGAATTCAGAGCAGTTAATCCTGTACCGATAAGCTGACCATATTCTATGTTTATCATAGAAGAGGCATAACTACCCTCACAATATTTAACTAATAGTTCACAATATTTTACTAAGTAATTTCGTTCTTCTACTGCAGTCAGCAAGTTCTGGTACTTTATTGTTTTAAGTGTAATCACTTGTTCATTCTTAAGCACCAAAAACACTACAGAGAAAGCTTTTAACAAATCTATCTTTTTGTATCATCAGTGAAATTCTTCCAGCAAGTTGCTTCTGACTTGCAGTTTGCATCCTCTGACTGCGTGTGTTTGGTTTCTGTTCTATCTTCGTTCCGACTTCACAGGTTACCTTTTAAAAGAAGTTAAACACGCTATTCAGCCGCATTAAGTTAGTTTTAGAGATGCCAGATAGCAAAAAAAGCACCGTACTGTACCATTTCTAAACTCCCGAATTTTATCGATCATCAGGTCCCCTTCTTTCAGCTTCTTGGCCCATTTCTCTGTAAGGACAAGAGACTTCAGTTACCCGAAGAAGCCTGGGGATGGCTCGGAGAACGCAGGGGTGCACGGAGGTGCAGCCTCCTCACCCGAGAGCACCTTCAGGGACTCCTTGCACGAGTCCCTCAGCGCTAGAGTCTGCTTGAGCTGCTCCGTGCCATAAACGCCCTTCAGCTCGGCCCAGAACTCCTTCATTTCCCTCTCAACGAGCGTTATTTCGTCCTCTGCCTTTACGCTAGACATGGTCGCGGGGCAGCGGCTGCGCTGACCGGCACAGGAGGGGCTGCCAGCACGGCGCCGCTGCGGGCTGCAGCCGGGCTCCTCCGGGCCGCAGCCGCCTTCAAACGGCCGCCGCCTTCCCGCCCGCCCAACGGCCGCCCTCCCACTGGCCGCCGCTCTCTTCCGCCTCCCAACAAGCCCACCGCTGATTGGCTCAAGCCGCAGTTGGGAGCCGCCGGGCGGTAACGGCTGTGAGAGGCTGAGGGGCCGGCCCGGCCCCGCCCCGCCGCGCGGAGCCGCCCCGTGAGGGCACGCCGAGGGGCGGCGAGGAGTCGCTGAGGCTGTAGGGCTGCCTTCCTTATCCGGCAGCCTGTCCCCGGGTCGGCCCAGCCGTGAGGCGTGGGCTGGGGCTCTCCCAAACGGCCTGCAGCTGCCTTGCACCCTGGGACACCGCAGGGCTGGGACAGGCACCAGCTGCGGCCCCAGGTGGCAGCCCTCAGCTCGTCAGGGAGGCTGCTCATCGTTTGTGGCCATTGCTGGCTTCGGCTTACTCAGGTGTTGCTCAGGTGATCTCAGAATAACATAGACTTAATACGGCCTTGAGGATTGCTCTCTGAAACCATTAATTATTCTAGTAATTTCCTCAACTGCTACTAACAAGGAATGATTAGATGAAGGTGGCTGACCAAGAGAAAGCAGCTGGTTCACATTAGCGCTTGCCTAAACCTCCCCCAGTCAGCCCAGCCCCAGAGCAGTTCGACCTTCGCTAGGGCAGCACGGGGCTGGTGAGCACTGCTGGAAGGCCTGAAATGGGGAAAGAAAGTAAGAGCTTCCTCAATACTTCTCTTCTTTAATATATAATTAAGATACATCTTCCTAGGGGTTCTATTTGGAAAGTGTTCATGCCTAAGAAAATAGTTGTTTGCTGTTGTATGTGGTGTTTACTTGTGAACTGACTAAATTGCTAGTTAATCCCTGTAGCTGGTCCAGTGCCAATGAAAACACCCCTGTGGAAATCGATGTTACTGTTCAATTAACTAAACATAATGTAGCAGAAAGCTAGGCCCAGAACATAGGCCTCCATTAACAGTGTTTTAGAAAATGTTTACTTTGATGGTTTTTTCTTCCCTTGCAAACATTTGCTTAGCAACATCTGACATTGGTTATGTAACGCTTGCTCTGATGTGTAGGTGTAAAGGAGATGTAAACATCTTGTCCTCCCTTCTGTGGTTCATCAGCGTGATTTTTGGTTCTGTATTGTTACTGAGAATACAGAGGGTCTCTGTTTTTACGTGTCTTGGAAAATAAACTGAGAAGCTGCCAAACTTTTAATTCATATTAAAAAGTCTTTCTGTGAACAGATATCATTGTAAAGGGTTTTGCGTTGCACGAAGAGCTCATTTGCTTGTGTAAAGACCAAGCTCTGCTCTTGGATTGTGTAAAGACCACAAACAAGTCAAAAGCTTTGATTAAAAACTTAATTGCACACACTTCCTCACTATTTTATACAGGTTACTAGCTTTTCTTACACTTCCGCTTGCTTAAATACAGCAAATAGTTTTATTTCTTATATATCTCAAGTGACTTAAAAAGACTACGTGTATTACAGCTGTATTTTGCAGCGCTTTGTGTAGAAAAGCAGGGAGTAAAAGCCTATTGAGGAAGTAGTTCTCCACTGCTGGAGTTGAAAGAAGTTCTTAAATGCAGTATTTCCACTTGCATTTCTCCATCTTTTCTTTTCTGGTCTCTGGAGCTAAAAAGAGCTTTAGTATCAGACTTGTATAGGTTGCCAAACATCAGATGCAGGACAGCAGATGACTTATGTCAGCTGTTGATTGCCTGTGGGATGAGGCAGGACTGAGAGTGCTTCCAGGCAGGATGAGAACATCACCTAAACTGTCTCTCTCATAGAAACCTTCTCACCTGTTCTAAAAACTTCCTGCTTGCTGTTTTTGTCGATTGTGGATTTATTTATTTTTACAATGTTTTTGTAAACATGATTGTATGTCTTAAGATGTACATGCCATTGAAACTGGCTGAAGGAATAGGAGAAAATTAAAGCTTATGTTTGCTGTTAGCTGTTAACAGCATAATTCTGTCTTGATTGTCTAAGGTGCTTATCTGTCAAAGCAGAAAGATAATTAGCAGTGTATGAATCAGCAACAAAATATTTGCAATGAAAATTAGTATCAGGATGTTGGTATTAAAAGTGGTTACTTTACTGAGGTGTTGCCAAGACGTGCATTCCAAGTTTACATCTACCAAGTTTTTGGGCCACCAAAGTGTGCCCAGGTGGTTCCGTCTGAGAAGGAGGGTTCAGCCTGAGCAGGTGCAGCACTGTCCCAGTGCTAACCGGGGTGGACTTCTTAATATTTGAAATAATGCAAACGTGCAAAAACGTTACTGAAATGGTCCTGCATGTCTTGTACAAGAGAGACTGGAAGGTGACCTCTTCTATTAGTTGGTGGTCTCTCCTGAGGTAATCGCATTGTATCTTGATGGAAACGTTGCAAAATAATTTTTCCTAATAGAGCAATAATTATTTACCTTATTACAGTTGCTGTCTTAAATAAGTACTATAAATAAGACAGCTTTTACTCCAGCTACCGACTTGGTATTTACATGAATACTTATAGCTAATTATTCATAAACTAGACTGAAAAGCAGATGAAAGCTTTAGATTCTCCACTTCTTTTACACACTAAACCCAGATATGTGCAAAAGAGTGGTTTTTGTCGTTGTTATAAATTCTACTGATCTTTAAAGGAGAGATGGTTTAAATTTGTAGCAAAGGGGCGTTTCCTCTAGTGCTAATATGTAAAAAGCTATGAGGGAAACACGTTTCTGAACAAAACATTTATTGGGAAAGTTAGTTCCCACCAGATCATTTCCGTGGCAGTCCCCATCCTGGGCACCCTGAAGAGCTCTAAGCTGTAGGGTTTGGCAAGAGACAAACCTCCCCAGAGATCTGCAGCTAGAAAGCTAGGAAATATTTATGTTGAAGTATCCTGAAATTTCTTTTTAAGAAGGTTTTCTCTGAAATCAAGGGATGCATATTGAAGTGAATATTCAATCAATGTACGGAAAAGTATTTTAGTAGTTATTTCAGAAACAGTCTGTGGAATTCTAAATCTTTTTTTCTAAAAAATAATAATAATAATAAAAAAAAACCTTTAAGGTCTTCTACGTGGGTCAATGCAAGTGATAGCAGTAAACAGTATAGGATTTACATCTGCTAAGATGTTTCTAAAAGCAGACTATTAATAGCTAGGTAAAGGTGAGACTGTGTCAGAAGAGAGGTCTCCTAAGTCCATTCAATTATCACGCCTTATTTGTTGATTCTGCTTCGTGTTTCCGTGTGACATCCCTGACTACACATCATCAAGCCGTGTTAAGCTGTTAAGTCTCTCCTCAGCAAAGGCGGTGAGGCAGTCTGCATCTCCATCAGTGCAGCTTGTGCTGTTTAGGCTGGGTGCCATGCAGAGGGTGGTGGGGAAATGCTTGGGGACAGTACACAGCTGCTTTTGTTTCCTGATTGTGGTTGTTTCAGAAGCACAGGTTACCTTTGATGGAAGATAGGCCTAAATATTAGAGCCAGGTACAGAACTCAACTTGTTCCCTTGTGTAGGGACTGCCTGTCAGACAATGGTATCATCAGACTTTTGGCATCCGTTTAATCTCTGAGAAGAGCGTTTCTTACATAGCTACCTCACGTGAACACAATCTTTTCCCATGCTGCAGTTACTGAAGTTGCTAGGTTTGATGCACTAATACATTAGTTGCTGTGTACTCTTAAAATCCCAGTGTCTGGAAGAATCTCCACCTCCTCTTGGCCATTGATCCAGAGGAAGCCAAGAGCTTCCCTTGGAAATGCTGCAGGAAAACCCTCCCAGCCACCTGTCTGGCAAAACAGGTCTTGTTTGTGCTGGGCTGGGCACTGGGCAGAAGGGGCTGCAGTAGTTCAGGCTTCAGCTCCTCCTGGCAGAGGTGTGCAGCACCCCCATGGTGTAAGCAACGTGCAAGGCTGGTGATGCCGAATGAGATGATTCTGAGACAAAGCTTCATCTGCAGTGTGCCCTGATTGACATGGCCTGTTGTACAAAGGAAACAGTTGCTTTTTTGTGCTCTGAGAAAACTGCTGCTTTAAGAGTGAATATAGCTTCCAAAAGAATCATTAATGTATGGATGATGGCTGTATTTTCCATGACTGAAAATGTGTTGTGCACAAGCAGTATGGTCACCAAATTCAGTTTCAAACTGAAACGAACGGCTTTAATGACAGTTCTGCAGAAACCAATCGTTTGTGTATTCTTTCTATCCTTTATAGAGGCAACAGTTAATGAAGTACACACACTACTAATGTCCATCCTGCAGAGAAATGAACTGTGAAAAAAATTCAAGCAAACATGTTCCAACTGTTCATACAAAGGATTGCATAAGTCACGCATTGCGTTTCCACAAAACTTTCCCCACAATTTGCTGCTGATCAGCATGTACTTCACTTAGTTTCCTCCAATTAAAATTTGCAAACAGAAAAGCTTTCCAGTGTTAACAGACTCATGTGCTTTCCTGGAGATTTGGAGCCACGTGTTCCAGGAATGGCTGGGTACACCCCACCAATATGATATAAAGGCAACGTCAATCACCTTCTCTCACTTTTTAATAGCTCCCTTCCATGGTTCTCGTTCTCCCTAGAAACTTAAGATTAAAGGAACTTTGCTATATTTCAAGTACAGTCTAACCAATTAAGATGGATCTCCTTCATAGCAACGGCGTGCTTATCATTCAGCATTTACAGAGGGACTACAGGGCTTACCAGGATTTCCTTAATTTTATGTCATATGTTGGAGATCCTCGTAATATATTCTCAATTTATTTTCCTCTCTGGTTTCAACTCAACCAAGTGGTTGGTACTAAAATGATATGGGTGGCTGTCATTGGTGATTGGTTCAACCTCATATTTAAATGGTAAGAAGTCGTGTTTATTGTAAAATTTGCTGTTTCTAATGATGGTTACTGCATGTTCCTCAAGTTTAGAAAACATTCTGCAAATGGTGTAGTGGCAGACTTTTCCCTGTACTAACAAACTAGGAATTTACACTGAAGTTTTTTAAGATGTGTTTGAAATTAAATTTTGCTAAGAAAAGAAGAACCTATAGCACTGTTAGGGAATAATTTGGGCAGTATAGCTCTTTGTATTCATTGTAAGTTTATTTATCATGCTTCGTGGAGGTGATCTTATAAAAATATTTTTATTACATCTTTGCTTCTTTTTTTTTTTTAGGATTTTATTTGGTCATCGTCCGTACTGGTGGGTACACGAAACAGTGATTTATCCCAATCAGTCAAGCCCATGCCTTGAACAGTTTCCCATAACATGTGAAACTGGACCAGGTAAGAAATGTTGGAGATCACACTGATACATTTAATACAGTGTTTTCTGGAGGGGGGAGAGGATGTGACTTATGATGAGTTTGTATGATGTATAAATTTTGTCGTGGCCTATGCATATGTAACTTGTACGTTGTATGCTACAGCCCTGAGGGGATTCTGGTGTTTATACAAGCAAGGTGTCAGAGTAACAGCTCAGGTTTCAGCATGAGTATTTGTTAAATTAGGCTTGTGGCTGCTCAAATTGGTGGAGGTGTATTTAACCACAAGTAGCTGAGGTATGCCATAACATGAGGAATATGACAAATACAGCAGTTTGACGCATTCCCTGTAAGCATGTTCCTGCAGAAGAAATACACATTACTCAAATTTGTCATCCCATATTTTTTAATACTTCTCTGACTCTTTGGGAAAAACATACGGGCAACTAAATCTGTACAAATATGGCAATGTTGTAAATACATTAGTATTCAATGAACTAGATGCTCTATTTTTTAATCATAATCGAAGTCTAAGTCATGGAAAAATACTATGCTTTCTGGTCAAGATACCAGCTCACAATACGGGTAAGCTGTTACCTACTTGATTTCTGGCAAATATTCTGCACTCCATATAGATGAGTCTGAAAAATTAAGAAATTAAACTTTTGAGATGTAACTGACAGCATCCTTTGAAGCTTTGTTAACCTTCTCCACCCCCCCCAAATGATTAGATGCCCAAGTAACCAACAATAGGTATTTTCTTTATGCCAAAGTTGTAGTTGTCATTTTTAGCCTGAACTTCTCCTTTTTGTTTTTATTAGGGAGCCCATCTGGGCATGCCATGGGATCCTCCTGCGTCTGGTATGTAATGGTAACAGCAGCACTTAGCTACACAGTAAGGTGGAAGGATAAATCAGCAGTGACCCTTCACAGGTCAGCATCTCTCTGTTACTGTAATTCATTCTGATGTTTATTTGCATGTTTTTAATGGGCTTATTTTAACCACATATTCAGTCAGTTTTATACAGTTTGTAAAAAAATAAATAAATAAATAAAATGATTTATTTCAGCTGAAGTCAAAGAATATTAAGATTTGTGCATTTCTATATGTTGTTGTTAATTAACTTATGGTTATTGCATTGCGGTGTCTGTGAATCAGCTCCTATTAAAGACTGTCAGGTCTCTTGTGTCAGATATTTTGAATTATATTAAATGTTTTTACATGTTTCATCTTTTGGTTAGTACATAAATTTACTGCTTTGATCATAGTCATTCTTGATCCATTTTAATGCAAACACGTAATACTGGCAGAGTTCAGTGTAGCATGTTATTCAGCTCTGTGGGGAAGCCTTTTAATTACTGTGATGGTTGTACTTTCCAAGCTTTATGAGGTTGTTCCCATGTTATGTGGATTTTGTTACCAAATTAATGATCTTTTGTGTTTAAATATGCTGTCATGATGCTAAATATGTTCAAGGTACTAGTGCTAATGTAACTTGCCACTGATGCCTTTTATCACTGGATGTAGCTGCAAGAACAACCTCTCTCACTAGTATTTTAGTACTGACTTTACTGTTTGGTCCTATGATTCTAAACTTTTCCACTTGTAAACCTCTGCTTGGGAAAAACGTGAGCCCGATACAACCTGTTGAAAATTACTGTGTGAAATATCTTAATTTTTAAGCATCTTCCTTTTCCCTTTCAGACTGACGTGGTCATTACTCTGGAGTATTTTTTGGATTATCCAGATCAGTGTGTGCATCTCAAGAGTATTCATAGCAACGCATTTCCCTCATCAAGTTATTCTCGGAGTATTTGCTGGTAATGTTGCTAATTTTACTATTTATTTTTCATTATATATGCAAAATCCAAACATCTTGAAGTATGATAAGTTAGAGATTTTCAGTAGTGCTACTCAACTTGCAGCTGCAGTGGTGCTCTGCACTCTCTGGAAGATGAAGGTTTGCTGACAGTCTGTCATGTAACTGCCATCCGTACTTGCAGGGCAGTATGTATCTGTCTGTGACTCACCCAGGCAGATGACAGCCAACTCCGACTGCATTATTGCCACAGGCAATACACTATACAGTGTAGGACTAATACAGGCTAGCACTATACTTTTTGTACTGGCTACATCTGATCTTTATTTGTGCTGCCTGGGTGGAAGGTAGCAGGGAAGAAATGGCTCCTATATGGCTCTACTTTTCTCTCAGGAGGAATCTGTTTGGTGCTGTTCATTTCAAGTGGGGTCTGGGGCAAACCAGTATGTATGCAGTGTGGCTAGATGTTGGGCCAGTGATCTGGGGCAAAACTGAGAAAAAGCTAAGTCAGCAGTACAAACTCCCCAGGGGGATTTAGGAAAATTAAGTATTTGGGGGTGGTGTTTGTTTGTTTGTTTTTGTTTGCTTTGTATTGTTGTTTTGTTTTGTTTTGTTTTTTTGAGTTGTGTGTTTCAAATTGGTATCTAGCATGTTCAGATGATGAACAGTTTCTCTAGTATCTCAGATCTTGAGGAGGGTGACCAGAGCATGGAGTAGGGGCTGCCTGCTCCCATTCTCTTTAACGCATGCAGGGAAGGCTGTGCAGCACTGGTAGCAGTTTGCAATCCAGCTGTCCCCTTTCACAGCCAGGACTGAATGAATACTGAAGAGGTTAGTTGTGTCGTGTGGCTGTTCCTTCAATGCTCAAAGCCTGTGTGGGAACTGGTATTGAAAGCTGCACTGCTGAGGCCAGCCTTTGAGTGGAGGACTCTTCTAGAAAAGGAATGTTCTAGTGTACATCCCATATTTGATAGGTTGTCATCTGGAAGATACAGTTAAGCCTAAGGCATGTCTCAGATAAAAAAACACTCAGTGTTTGGCATTTAATGTGTTTTCTTTTTCAATTTATCAGGTATGAGTGGGAGATTTTTGTGTGTGTATGTACCGCAGGACTAGTAAATTCTGTGTGTATATATGTGTCTATTTATATGTATGTATATTCTGTCTTCAAAAGTCAAATTTTGCAGGGGCAGTGTAAAAAGTGCTTCTTCAACATGTAAGTGTGTTGTTCCCGCTAACACTGACTTTCTAATCCACAGGCATTCTTGTGGCAGAAGCATTTGAGCATGCCCCTGCTATTCAGACAGCAAGCTTGAGAATGTACATCAAGACAAACTTGTTTCTTTTCATCTTTGCCCTTGGGTTTTATCTAGTTCTCAAGCTTCTTGATATTGATTTGCTGTGGTCTGTTCCAAAGGCCAAGAAGTGGTGTGCCAATCCAGACTGGATAAACATTGACACTACTCCATTTGCTGGACTGGTGAGGAATTTAGGTGCACTCTCTGGCTTAGGTCTTGGTATTAATTCTGAAATGTTCATCGCAAGCTGTAAAGGTAAAAATAGTTGTAAGATAAGTTTCCGCATATTGTGTATAGCTGCTTCTTTAGCAACGCTGCAGCTGTATAATGTTGTTAAGATACCTACTCATACTGAGTGTTTGTTCTACATTCTCTCTTTTTGTAAGAGTGCAGCTATGCCTCTGACTGTAGTTGCCTTGGTTCCGTACTGTGTCCACTCGCTAATGAGGACAACTGAAAAGAAACTTAATTAGATAAGGTTTTGCAATGGTTTGGAAATGTAAGGGTGGATATGAGCTGTTCAAGAAACCTCTGCAAAGACAGTTCTGCTAACTCTTTTAACCAAGGGAGATGCCACTGCATCTTTGATGTGCTTCTGGTAAGTAGCCAGCGTATCTAACATCTGCATGTTCAGGAGTGACTTTGGCAGCTCAAAAACATTAAGTAGTTGCTAACTTCATTCCTAGAAATAGTGCAATGAAGGATACTGCCGTATGGTTTTCTAATAATACTCTGAGTCATGCTGAAGTTTTAAAGTATAATTGAATAGTTTTGTTTAGCTACTTGGTGGTCTTTTAGGTCTGTCCACAAACTAGATGGTGCTTCAGTTGTATATAGTGATATTCAATATCTAATTTTTTATAGAGATACTGCATGCTGAACCGCTAGTTAAGGGTGTGACAGTATTACACTGCCTACAACTGTACAGCTGGCCCTATGCACTGTGAAAAGGCCAACATAATTATAAGAGCTTTCTATAAGTTTAACCTATTGAGCTTCCTGAGCAAAACAGCTTCTGATTAAGCCAGATGAGGAAAAACATTTAAATTTGTCTCAGTTAGACTCTGTAGAATATATTGTTGCATTACTATGATTTTGTCATTTTTACTTTTTAAAAATGTCATATAAATCATGAATGCTAATGATTACATCTTTGATGTAGCAAATGCATGTGTATGATGTAGAAAGTATTTGAGTCCTCTACTACACGGAGCAACAAATGAAGAAAGCTATCAACCATGAAATAATCTTGGCATATTCCCTCAAGATTGTTGTCCATGCTTTTGTACTGCAAAGGTAAATCAGGCTAATTCTCTGTTTGAGAGTCACAAGCCTGAATGGCTTAGTGGTTGTGTAACTCCAGAAAATGAAATTGCAGAGTAAATCATTGCAAGTGTATATTATTGTATGCTTAGTTTATTTAAGCATAGAAGTAACTAATATTTTAAATATGTTTGTTACATAAAACTAGTGCTCTAAATATATACGTGGTCAGATACTTTCCCTTTTCATTCATTATTTAGCACCCATTGTTGCATATTCCCTTTCAGTGTACAATCTCTAAGCACTACTTTCCTTGTAATACTGAGTATACGCACATCGTCAGGTTATAATATGGGTAATTAGGGCTGTCCCTGTGCTATCTGGTAACAATAAGGCTTAGAAGATGTGAGCATACTATTGCTTTTAGACTTCCAATTAGTGCTGGGATGACAGAAATGTGAAGAATCTCATTTAATTAGGAAAACAAGGTGAATAATTTGGAGTTGGCCCTTGGGGAATGCACATGATACAAATTACAGAGGCAAACATAGAATCACTTAGGTTGGAAACGACCTCTAAGATCATCTAGTCCAATCTTTAACCTAGCAGTGTCAACATGAAACAGGCTCTAATGATTAAAACAGACAGCCAGTAACACAGCTTCCTTACTCATTTTCAGTTAAGGATTGGAGGAAAAAAAAGAAAACACAAAAAAACAGGCTTATTTAGGAAAAATAGCACCTTGATGTTGATTACATGATTTCTCTAAGTCCTGATAAAGGCATGCTATTACTGAAATTGTGTGAAAGCTAAAATTGTTTTGTTTTTTTGCTGCCTGGAATTAAGAGATGGATCCTAATTAAGTTTTCACCCTTCCAGCTTTATTCAAGTTTCAGCAGTTGGTACAGTTGCACAGTTTTGTAAAAAAAAAAAAAAAAAAAAAAAAAAAACTCCATTATGGCGTGCCTTGTTACAAAATGGGAAAACCACCCCACCACCCCCTGTAAGTTGCAGAATGTCTTTGCCAGTAACAATCTATTGCTGCAAATCAAGATATAAGTTTTAGTACTGTAATTTAGACTTTGTCTCCAAGTTCCCAGTTCCTCAAGGAAAGAAGCCCTTGTCCAGCAGACAATACCCAGTAACATATTCCAGAGAAATGTGCAGCAGACCTTAAAACAAACTGCTCCAGATACAAACTTCTGACAGAAGGTAATTCCTGATCTTTGTTATTCTTGAATGAACTGTTGCTATATTTATCAACTCTGTTTAATATAAACAAGTAGCTAATTAAGGCTAATTTTTATTTTATTTTTTTTAACTTTTACTGAATGTACTTATGGTATCTAAAAATACTTCCCAAAGGCATTGCCATGCCTTCTGAAAAACAGAAAACATACTATCCATCACCATCTCAACAGAAGTGATTTAAATAACTGTGCTGATTAACTGTAGGATGTTACATTGATTTAACTAAAGCATTTATTGATATTTAAAATCTATTTGACACCTTTGATGAGTGGTGAGAGCAGGAGAACTGAGCCTTACCGGTTTCCGTTCCTCCTTTTGATTTTTCTTTCCCCAGTATTGTGAAGCTGCTGCCTTCTTTGTGAGTACTTACAGGTTTTATTGGAAGGGTTACTGGTATGTCAAGCTGAGGGCTCTGTGTGTTAGTGCTGCACACAGTGGAAGCCCAGCCTCCCCCAACAACACAGCTGGAGTAGGCATGGCATGAAGTGGTGGCAAGGGTCAAGGTTCTACACCCAGAGGAAGGGTAGCTGTTGTAATCCTCTGCAGAGCCGAACATTAGGAGATATTTGAACCCTTCAATAATACCACGTCATGCTTTGGATTGTTTTTCTATTCATACAGCTCACCTAGAGAGAAGTGGCAGTTTCCAGAACACCAGACTGGAGTCTTCCTTTATTGCTAGTTGAGGAAGGACAGGACTGTGCAGTTTGACTGTGGGTGGTGGCAATTTCCCAGCTCATGAAAGATCTTCTCATTTTCAGGCTTGCTTTCCTTTTCACTTAGCAGTGGGCTAAGCTGCTTCCTGCATGCATCAGCCTACGCTTAGTCCCCTGCAGGTTGCCTGACCCAGAAAGCTACATACATTTACGGTACCGTATAACTCTATATCATAGAGTACTTTGTGACACAGAGGGGTACCAGCATACAGGTACCTCCTGCAGACTATTTGTTTAGAGGGGAAAAAAAAAATTAAAATTTAGTATCACAGCAGTTCAGCTAATTGGGGCTCCAGTGGTAACAAGCTTATAATATGCTCCTTCCATGGCCATCAGTTCATCGTGGGTGCCCCTTTCGATGATGGTTCCTTGCGACATCACGGCGATGATGTCAGCATTCTGGATTGTGGACAAGCGGTGGGCAATGACGATGCACGTACGCCCTTCTCTGGCCTTATCCAGCGCGGCTTGTACAGTCTAAAGGCAACAAAGTGGGAACAGCAAATCAAGCTGGGGCTCAGAGCTGGAGAAAGCTGATTGCTTCAAACTCATTAACTATATTGTGCAATAGTTGTACAAGTGACTACAAAGCTAAATTGAACGTTATGGTATTGGTGTGCTTAGCTGGGTCATGAACTTAATCCAGTAGCAGTACAAAGAAGGGACAGATAAATATAAAAAGGAGTAGAAATTAAATGGTAAGGAAGGCCTTTTTAAGCTGTCATGCTGAATGTTAGCTCAACCTGGATATGCTTCTAAATTTCCACCATTTCTCTAATCTGAGTGTAACCAAGCCGTGCAAACTATTGCCCAAGCTCTTAGGCCACACACTGTTTGTTTTTTCTGTGCAGAAGCTATATTTATGGAAGATTCCCACTGAATGCTTTGAAACCCAGGGAATTAATATGTACAGTACTTTAGAAGTGCTGCCTCTCATCAGCAGTCTAAGAGCCCCTGTAGCTTGCTGTTGTTTTTATAGCTATGCTTCTAGATCTTTCAGCACTTATACCTTCAATGATCTTTTTGAATTAACAATAGTGAATACTTTTGCGGTGATGTGGTCTTTGTACAGCAGGATGTCTTTGAAGAACAGAAACAAGGTACTGTACATTCTAAGCCATTGCATTAACTTTCCCTTATTTCTGATCACTGCAAACTTACCTTTTCACTTTCTGTATCTAAGGCAGATGTAGCTTCGTCCAGTAATAAAATTTTAGGATCTCGTATGATGGCCCTTGCTATAGCAATGCGTTGCTTTTGCCCACGAGACAGCTGGGATCCTTGTGCCCCAACATTAGTTTCATATTTCTGAAAAACATACAAAAAGGGAGATTTTCATCTAGGTGTAAACAATACGTAAGTACACAAACTGAAGGAGCAGCAGGAGAGGCGAGAGCACTGGCCACTGCTGTCTCCTCCTTAAAGAACCCAGCAAGGCAGAAATACTCTGGAAATAATACAGTGTTCAGAGAGACGTCTTTGAACCGTGCGTTTTAGTATGCTGACAGGCCTGGAAGAAAATTTAATGGTAAGATGATGGTTGATTTGTCTGATGCAAAAGATCCCCCAACCTAGATTTGGGTAAGAGGCTAAAAGTGATTGAAGGGCTCATTGGACAAGTGCTTTGTCTGGGTGTCTAAATTGTATTCACACCTTTTGTGTTCTTACAATTTATGTTTATATCATTTTTGTGCATTTGAATGCTTCCTAAGTGAACGTGAGCAGCCAGCTTCAAATACTTTGATCTAGGGCATCATGCCCTAATTGCAAGGCAACACTCCCACAGCTGGGAACAGGAACTCTATTTCCTGACTCAGTATAATGCTTTGACTGCTGAACTGTGCTTCCTCTTCTTTCTTGTCAGTTGACAAGAAAATCTTCAATTTTCTCCTAATTCAGAATTATAAATGTTATTTTCAGTTTTTTAAGTATTTGCCTATTGAGTAAGAACGCAGGGACAGCTCGCACCCAAGCTCTCAGGAACAAAAGGAGGCGTCTTTGCTGCTACTGGTCTAGTTGTAAAAGCAAGACAAGAAGAATTCACTTCAGCAACTGTAACTGGTTTTGGTGACCCTCCCTGCTGTGAATGCTGAGCAGCCTGTCCAAGTCCCACCGCCAAGCCTCAGGTGTACTTACTTCAGGAAGTGACATGACAAAGTCATGCAGCTGAGCCTTCTGGGCTGCTTCTATGACTTTTTCCATCGTTGTGTCTTTGCTGTTACTGCCATATTTAATATTATCAGCAATGCTGCAGTCAAATAGCACAGGCTCCTGGGACACCACTCCAATTTTTGATCTAAGAAATGGTACGTTTACTTTCTTGGTGTCATGTCCATCTATTAACTAGCAGGAAAAAAGAGAAAACATGAAATGTAATTCCAAAACAATCTGCAAAACCCAAATAGTTTACAGCCCAACTAAATGATTTTGCCATATTACTTGTACTTTAGTAATCAGTAATTTAGTAAGAATTTGCTTACACTTCTTATTGTATGACGAATATTTTCTGTGTCTGTGATCCAACCAAACACTAAACCATTTGCTTAATCTTAACTCCAACTAAATTATTTAATTGCCTAAGGTTAGGAACATGATTTGTTGCTTTGCTGGCATAGTGATCACAAGGCTCGTTTTTTGCAAAGACCTCAGACTGAATGATTATTTACAAGAAAGAAGTTATAAAGGCTTTTTAAGCTATCAGTAATTGAATAACTGGAAGATAAACCTAGACAAATGCAACCCAGAAAGAAGCTGCACATTGAGGCTATACGTTTAGTGATGATCCAGGCTCTTTGTTGCTTCAATCAGGCTTGATTCTTGCTTGCGCTCCCACAATGTCAACCACACATTATGTGTTCCATACAGGAGCTACCACAGTGACTGCCTGCAGCCTACATAACGCGAGAGGGCACCTGAGGTTTGCAGTATTCTCATTTCGCCTGAATACATTTGAGTTGATACTCAGGGAGTTGTCTGAACAGTTTTCATTTGTCTGAGAAGCTTAAACCCCAAACTGCGTATGTGTGCTACCTTGGCGAGGTTGCACAGTAGGACACGTTCACAGAAGTCCTTGTAGCATTGCTGGAAACAACAGTACACAAATCGTGCTTGCTTTGCTTACCACGCTTCCTTTCTCAGGGTCATAGAAACGCTCCAGAAGCTGGACACTGGTGCTCTTTCCACAGCCGCTACTTCCAACAAATGCCAAAGTCTGGCCAGGCTTCACAGCTACAGAGAGTCCTTTCAGGACCTGAATATCAGGCCGAGAAGGGTATGTGAATTTACAGTTAAGAAATTCAATGCTTCCCTTGAAATCATCCTAGAGAAAAAAATAAGAAAGACACTGCAATGAGTTCAAGCTTGAAACTGAGTCATAAAGTACAAAATAACTCTTCCTCTAATTCCATTCTTGCATCTGTCATTTAAAATGTGATATTAGTGCTTATGTAATTAGCCTAGAAAGAGGGATTCGAAATTTACTGGTGTAGCTGTTCTACGGATGGTCATTAGTCATCACACTATTGCTCTACTGACATGGCCTTGTACTACACCAGCCAGAAGCACCAATTGGAAGTAGGATCACCTGGCAAATTGGTAAGTTATTTATTTTAATACAGATACTGTTTAAATCCAAATTTGGTGATCATGCAAGCACATCTGTGCAAAATGCTTAAATATCAACTGAACTTTGTAATATTAAAAACATAGAAGAAATCTGGTCAATTTTCCAACTTTCTTAGAATAGAAAACTTACCAAATTCTGAAAGGAATCAAGATACCCTATTTTTATGGTCTGAGCAAAGTATTTAATATACTTGTGATATTTATTTTTAAAATTCCTTAATTCTGAAAAAAATTAAATCAAAGTTAGTTTTTTGAATTTGCTGAGTCTGAATTTTCCATTGACCAAAAATAAAGCATTTTAATTTTGTCCCATTCCAAGATGTCTCTCCTTCTCAAAAACAAACTCAAGTTTTTGATATAAACTTTAAAAAAAACTACAAGGTAGTTATAATTGGTTTTATATGTGAACTTTGGAACAGAAGGCAAAAGCATGCTATTCTGTGAGTCATCCCAGTTACTCCTATTCTAATTCACAGGAATTTTACCAAACAAATTCCTAATAATTATTCATAATAATTCCAAATTCCTAATATTTACCCAAACAAATTCCTAATAGGAATTCATATTAGGAATTTGTTCCAAACAACTTCCCAATCCTCATTGTTTTTTAAATTGTTACTGTAACATCAATGCTTATATTGAGCTGAGCAACATCTCAAATTACTCATCTGTCTCCACTCTTACCCATTTTTCCCCTTTTTCACTGTAAACGCTGATTTCAGGAACCCGATCAATGAGTTGAAAAAAACGTGTGGCAGATGTTTTGGCTTTGGCATAGTTCGGGGTGTAGGAAGATGCTCTTCCCAAAGCAGTCCCGCTGGTCACAATAGCAGAGATCACCCTGCAGGAAAGGGGAACGCGGTCATTTGTGGGAAGCTATAGGGAAACTGCACGCTCCACCCAGACCAGCACCACTGGAGAGGAGCCTGGGTCTGGCTCTTACCTGAAGACAAAGCTGTAATGGAGTCCTTCAGTGTCAACCAGAAACCCTCCGTATCTGTAAGAGACTGAGTTGGCAATGAACACTACACTCTGGGCAAAGCCAAAGGAGATGCCATACACATTTGCTTTTTTGATTGCAGCTCTGTAGGGCATATCCAGGTTCTTCTCAAAAGTGTCAATAAACATTTTCTCTTTCCCTATCCCAGCTACAGTCCTGATGTTAGAGAGGGCTTCACTGGAAATCTGGAGGAGAAGAAACAATTATGAGTAAGATCTCCTAATTTTTACTAGGAACAGTAGTGCTGCTCTTTCACAAATGTAGGGCGTTAATCACATATAAGTTTATTCAAATACAATACAGACTGGCCAAATATTGGCCGACCTAAAGAGAAACTTTACATCAACTGCTTCTCTACTACCATCCTCAGTAGCAGTGCTCTGCTTCATTAAAGCCAAGTTACTGTAAGCATGCTTACAAAATCAGGCATGTGCTCTACTTTTTACTTTTTTATGTAGTGAGAATAAATGTGTCCAACAAAAAAGTTTTATGAACACTATTCCTTGAGTGCATGTATTTATTAATTATGTATATTTCAATTATAGTACTTATTTTACTTATACCATTTATTAACTAAACATGTATATTTCAATTATATTACTTATTTTACTTATACCAGTAAACAGGGAAACAGGTGGAAGGGTTACTATCCCCAACTTCTGTTTCATAAATTAAAAGCACTTGAACGTGCTGTCTTTCCACTCCATCTCAACCCATACCGTTTCTCTTATGTCCAAACAAGCCTGATGTGATGGAACGTATAAAGGGAAGGTGATATTTTGACTGTAATACCAGTGACATGAGGATTTTACCTTGCACATAGACAGAAAGTAAGCAAATTCTTGTCTATGTACAAAGAAAATGTAACATGAGAAACTGTGAGATAATCCCCCATGATCCTTCCCTAAGCTGGAAACCTCTCTGGAGCCTTAACTAATCCTAGGTTTTCTATTATACTTGTTTCCAGTCCAAATTTGAGATTCTATCCCCAAAATAGCACTACAGTTTCATCTACAGGAGTAAATTTACAGTTTGCTTGAGCCAAGTTTCACCGTACTTATGTCAAGTGATTTTATTCAGAAGTTGGTTTAATAACAATATAGTTTGTCTGGAGTTTGATAGTCATTTCAGGGTGTGACACTTCCCTATGTATACAGCTTATGGCTGTTTTCAGAACGTCCAAAGAGATCCAACTATAAATTATAAAGTATTCCATTCGATTTCAGGGTATTTTTTTCTGGCCAAATTTAAGGGTCAGATCTGTTGCATTATCACATAATGTGAAGGTACAGATAGGTATGGTGAATTTGATTGTTCAGACTGGACCCTTCCATGTTTAGCAGTCACTATGGATCACTTCCTCACATTGCCTGTCTTCTAACTCCCCTGCATTTATGATTTAATTTGGTTTCTGCACTGTTGAACTAGGTGTATTCAAAAAGGATCAGGCTCTGAGTTAGGTGCCAGAACTCAGGGGCCCTGAACTCCACTCAGAGGAAAGTTGTGTGTTTTTACAAGCTGAAATTTTGCAACTTATTTGCAAAAAATTCTAAGTTTCATTACATTTGAATTGCTGACAGTCCCAAATTCCCTGGCTTTCAAGTCAATTGTTTTCAACAATTTGTATTTATAAATTGACTGCAAATACAGTTTTTAAAAACCTTACCCGTCCAGTAGCTTCCAGAGCCTTCTTGTCCTGAGCAGCAAATCCTGTCAGCATTTTAGCCTGCACAGCTCCAGACAAGGCCAAAAAGGGCAGGAAACACATTATGACTAAACTCAGTTTCCAGCTGAAGTAGAAAGCAATGATGATGGCCACCCCAATATTGGTAAAGGAATTGACAATCATTCCTATCTGCGATCCAGTTGCCTTCAAATAAAAGAAAAAAAAAAAAGATATGATTGACTTGTGCTCCATTAGTAACTTCAATAATCTTTAACTAATTCTTCCCATAAAACTTCAGAAATCTCAATGATATTAAAATATGTTCTGAAGAGGCTTGCAGAAGGTTTCTCTAAGTCTGTGGAAATTCCTGCTGACAGGGGGGTTGGGAACCTCTTCTCTCATTTTCCTTTTAAATTATTAAAACTTGCAGAATTAGTAGTTTTTAAAAACAAATCCACTATCTTCAGTCATGCTGAATCAGGCCAATTACTTGTAACAGAAATATCTGTATGTTTCCTTCATTTCTTGAAAATTACTTGCACTGGGGCCAAGTAAAATGGTGTCTGACTTACTTCTACCGAAGCAACAGTTCAGATAGGTAGTGAGCTTACAGCTCAGCATGATTTAATCCTTGTCCCCTACACACCACATGGGGCTAGTGGTTCACTTTCCCAAATAAGTCACACTGAAATTGGCTGCATGGATCCCTGGGTAGTACACCCACCAGTATTGTCAAATGGTTTTTAAGTGGACTGTCAGTTTAAATCAAAACTGTCACAAACAGCAAGAACAATACCGTGCCAAACACTTGAACACATGATTACTGATGAACGTTGCTAAAATATGAATCTGACGTTTTTGAAATAAACACAAACGTGGCAAAAAGCTAATTCATCTTCAGAAAAAAAATACATCAATTAAAATTCTTGGACGTTCTGCCTGGTTCCACTTAGTTGGTATTAATTGCATTGATTTTTGTGGTTTCGTTTTGGTAATACAGACACAAAAAATGGTCAGTAAACGGTGATCTTCACTGTACTTTTAGCTAAATACAGGGACAGTTGTTCCACGTTCACATTCTGTGATAAACAGAAAAAAGCTTAATTGGCTGACCAGTGACAGACCTACACTGACTTTGCCTTTTGCATGCTAGTTATTGTCTGTGATGATGTGCCAAAATAGGCCTATAGTAAAACTATACTATAGTAAAACTTTAGCATAGTCTGTGCCTATAGTAAAACAGTGCTTAAGGTCTTACCCCTTGGACCTGTGATGCATCTGTTGCAAGTCTTGTGGTCAGGGCACCAGGGCTGTTCCTCCGGTCATCAAACCAGCCAATGTCTTGCCCTAGCATCGCCCGGAAACCAATTTTCCTTAAGCGTCTGGTAAGCAGCTCACCAGACTTGGCGAAAGTGTATCCCTGGGGTGCAAGACAATAAACAAAAATTTGGTACAGGAAGAGATACAGAGTAAGGGATCAGAAACAAATTTACTTACATTGCATTGCTATTACCTGTAAAAACTGTGTAAAAAATGAAAGAAGTCCAATCAAGACAAAGAGCAGGCAGACACCGTTGATCTGGGTTTTTTGTTCCTCTTCATCAAGAACGGAGAAAGTCTTTGAAAGAAATGCATGGTACAATATTAGAGGTGTCAGTTTAGGTACAGGTGAAGAAGGAAGGACAACACCAAAGGAAGTCCCCAGCTGAACGCAAGAGCCAGGATCACATCTGGCCTCTACAGCTCAAGGACAGGCAACCTGGGTGCATACTACTCTTCTCTGGCTAAGAGTCTGTCCAGAAGGAGAAAGGACAAAAGGAAATCTAATTCTGCTGCCTTTGGGCAGAAGTGTGTCTCCAGGAGCAGAAGCATCTGTGTGTTCATTCCTGTTTCCAGAACCATTAATTCACGACTTCTTGTTGTCAAATGCAGAAGCCCTGCCTAGAACCAAAGCCATAACGCAGGGCTCTCCCTCACCCCTAGTAAACGCCCACTTACTTCCCTAGGGCAAGCCTGGGTACAACATACTGGTTTTTACTGCTGTTAAACAACAAGTTTATTATATTCCGTGTCTATGTAGACTGAGATTATTTGCTGTCCATGCATAGTTATAATCATCAATCTCATCCTTCTCCCCCCAGTATTGGCTGATAACCAAAACAGCAATAAAATAAGTAACGTAGGGACAAAGCGACACTGCAGCAGCTCCCTGACCTCCTCTCTAATCTATGACAATTTGAACCTTACAGGGCCATACAAAATGAAGTACTCATAAGTCATTACACTTTAGGATGACTCTCCTTGCACAGCACTAAGGATGTTACAATTGCTGTAGCTGGGCTTCAAGAGGAACCTACTGTCTTCTGCTGAAGGAGTGTGGATACATGGTTATTGCTGAGTACTTAAGAAAAAGCATTAGAGCTTAAAGTACAGCCCCTCCATCCTGCCCCGCTCCATCCTCCATGAAATTTTTCTTTTATCTGGTGTTCTTTATACCTGGTCTTCTTCAGCAAGTGCTGGTGTTACTGGCTGCTGCTGAACTAGTGGTACAAATCTAAGCCATCTTTAAGCATTTACTTCCACTCACAGCAGTTGCTATGTAGGCCAGTTAACTTACCTGCAGTTGTTGCACTACTTCTGCTACTCACAGGTATAAGCCACAGTTCCTGTTTGTACTTCTTTGCTAATGTTAAATTCATTCGAATTGGATTTCACGGGTAAAAACTGTGATAAATTGCCTCACCTCTCAACTTCTCAGCCTGCTCCCTATGTAGTTAAAAATAAATTGTGCATTTGAGCTTTACTTACATCAAAACTATCTGAAACTCTTCTAGGTTAGTAGCTAACATTAGAAAAAGAAATTTTCATTACAGCTGCAATGTACAAAATTTCCACAAAAATAAACTTAATTCATATTCTAAAAGGTCAACCCAAGTTATTTAGTGTTCAAAGTGATCCACACATTAAAGTAACAGTGAGGAATTAGAGCCTGAATTTGAGAAAAAGAAATAGCTGTTCTCTATTGAGAATTCCAATTAAAGTGCTTTTAACTTTGTACATAAGTACCTTGGCAGCAAAATAAATCCTGCAAAATCCAGAATGATAATATCTAAACAGCACTTAGCAATGCAAGCTAAGGTCTGCTCCAGTGCCGTGCTGTGATACTGCTTTTCACGAGCAAGGCATATTACTTTCTCAGACTAATCTTTGTATGAAGAAAGTCACCAGATACGCTCTGATGCAAAGCTCTTACTTTAATCCATCATAATAAGAACAAAACATGAAATAGTCTGCTGCTTTTCCTATCCCCTCAATGAAATCCACTGTAGCTTCAGTAGTTTCTGTTTCATCCTGAATTGAACAGGTTGTGAGCAACTTTCAACTGTCTTTGTAACTTATGTATCTAGAAAAGATACAGCACAGCTTTCTTTCCATCACATGTTCTAGTTAAACAATTGGACTGAATGAAACATATGACTGGGAACGGATGAACTGTGAAGGGATAAACTGAACAACGATCGGGTAAACTGTGTCCTGCAAGAATTCTGGATTTGAGAATTGTAACAGTATTTTTAGTATCACCACGTATGCACTATCTAGACAAGAAGGTAAAATGCACTTCATTGTAATGGTCATGTCACACATGCTGTTAGCATAACTCGCAACCAGCAGAGTAACTACTCATCATCGCATACATTTGTTAATGTGTATGTGATGTTAATTATAGTCCTGTGGTACTGTTTCTGTTCTCCAGGCTGAACAACCCCAACTCCCCCAGCCTGTCCTTCAGAGGACAGTTGCTGCAGCTCTTTGATCATCTTTGTGGCCCTCCTCTGGTCTTGTTCTAATACGTCCATGTCCTTCTTGTGCTGGGGGCCTTAGAGTTGAATGCAGCAGTCCAGGATGTCATTGCTTGGAAAGAGATCTCTCTATTGCAAACAGTTGGAACACACCTTCCAGCTGAGTTTCACTAGCACGACTGATTTCCCATACCCAGACAATTCCACAATGGGAACCAAAGCACAGAAAGAAGAAAACTGAGAAATATGTTTCATAGGTACACTTCTGATCTGAACTGAACAGCTGAAAAGACAAATCCAGCATTATCCAGCTCTTCACTGACTTTTGGGGACTAATTTCTGAGCACCTTCAAGGCAGACTCTGCTAAATTTACTCTTTCATTTTATAGCTGTGGGGATTTTTCCCCTCACTTCTCCTGTGTATTGCTCCCAGAGCACAAGCCCACATGTCTGTCACAACATCACTGCAGATAGTCAAACAGCTTGGAAAGCAGATGCATGTTCCATCTGTCTGCCTTCCTTGGCAGCAGGCAAAAATTTCTTAAATTTATGAATAATAAAACACAGATGTTGGACTTTGCTCGTGTTGGCTGTGGCTTATTTTCTCTTGAAGCCTTTCTTTCCATGACCTTCAAGAAGAGGAATGCATCCTTGGCAATAAAGGCATTCAGCATCTTGAAGGATGACTTGAGGCCCTGACCTCCCAGTGTTTAGAAAACCTAGCTCTCAAAAGGAGTCAAAGGTTAGATTCATTGCAGACTACACAAAGCAGCGCCTCACCTGCTGCCTAGTGAAATTCACAGTCCTTGCGTGAGGTCTGGATACTCAAGTGTTTGGAGATGGCAGACCTGAGGCTAAAAGGCCATAGCGTATTGGCCAGGAGCCACTAAGTGGATCACCAGGGACAGCCTTAGTAACTGCCTGGAGAGAAACACCAAAGCCAAAACACCCACCTACGCAATCGCACCCCGCGGAAAACAACAGTGAAACCTCCCGTTTCTAGAAGCATGTCTACCCCTTAGGTCCTGCATTCTTTGTACACAGATACCTAACATGACCTAAACAAATAAATGGGGATTGCAACCCAAGTTTTACCCTCTCTCAGGTAGTTACCTAAACCACTAAACCATACTAGCATTCCCGTTTTCTTCCCAGTGAATTTGTCATTACTTTACCCAATAAGAAACAGCATAAATCCTCCTGATTCTTGACAATTTAGGGCACTCTCCTGGGCATTGGTTACAGCAGCGCTGAATTCCTTCAGCAGACCTCCAGTTTCCAACTAACTTGGCAAATGTTTTCCCCAGAAAGCTGTTTTACAAAAGGAGGAAGCATCCTCTCTTTCTATTCCAGCAAGTGTTTGAAGGAAAAAACAGACACAGTTGAACTCTTGAAAAGTTTCAAGCGAGGCTTGATGGTAACACATTCCTTGCGAATGACAAGGTTTAAAAACACATTCCTGTTCCCTGCTTCTTTCATACTTGTTGATGCAAGCCTACTTTCTGCTGGCAGGTAGGAAACCTGTTACAATGATCTATCTCTCCTTGGGCATTCTGCAGGGAGCAGACAGCAAAGAGCTGAATGTTCCAGTAATGAAATATGAAGAAAAATGTGAAGTATTTTGGGGCTCTGATCCAAAGCTTTCTAAAAGGCTTGACCAAGACTGCAGAATGAAATGCTGCATGGAGGGGCCTCTGTGGGCATCCCTCCTCACTGTACCTGGATGCAAGGTATAGCTTGTCTCACCTAAAATAAACCCTGTGTGTGTGCAGAAACCCACTACCAACAGCTCCTGGAAAGTGAACATGAGAGGTAATGAAGCACACATGACAAATGCTAATAAGCCTGCCCAGTCAAAGAGCTCAAATGATAGCGTGATGACAATGATATAAATATCCCTACTGAATAATTGTTTATAAGCAAGAAGCCTAACCCCATTTGCTTGACAAGATCTAAAGACTCACCCAAAACATGTCAAGTACTGTTTCACAGGTTCGTTCGCTCCCTTCTGCTTAAGAGCTAAAATACACTTCAAAATGTTAGCATCACTTACCCCAAGAATCTGACTGAATAACAACGCGTAGAGAGGACTGACTGCTCCATTCACAGCTGCTCCCAGAGATCCCAGCACCATGTATGGCCATTCAGAGGCATTGTATTTCAAAATCCTGGTAAATGGTACAGGCTTGATGTCTTCCTCCACAACAACAGGCTCCTGAAAAAACAGGTTGGATTTATGAAACAAACACTTCTCCCACTGATGTTCTCCCTATGCCAGCGAGATAAGTATAATTAGCATCGTCAGTTAAATGGCTATGTCCAAGTCCCAGTCAGCTGCTCTAGCTTTGTATGGGAAGGGGCAATGACGGGCCTTGGCTGCTGCATGGAGCTCTTCCGCAGGGCTAGGGAGTCACAGGAAGGTTACTTACATGACTACTGCTACTGTCCCTGCAGAAAGAGAGACAGATTCGTGCCTTACGTAGCCCTACTGATTCCAAATTAAGAGGTTAATTATGACCAGACTTTCTGCTACAGAAACTCAGACTGTTCCGTCTGCTGTCTCCGGATGAAGCATTATGCAGTACTCAATACCAAAACTTAAGCTTCTTCCTCACAAGGGGCTTTTTGTGTCTCTCCTGGAATGTTCTTAAATATGGTTTTACCGCATTGTGGGTAAACACATTGATCAGACTCTGCATCAAATTAATAGGTGTGCAATATAACTAAAACGGAGACATAAGAGTGAGAGTCGGAGTCGAGCTTTATACATGCTAATTATGCCTCCCTTT
Source organism: Nettapus auritus (assembly GCA_011076525.1). Taxonomy (NCBI): domain Eukaryota; kingdom Metazoa; phylum Chordata; class Aves; order Anseriformes; family Anatidae; genus Nettapus; species Nettapus auritus. The sequence continues at coordinate 19,639,174 of CM021771.1, read as the reverse complement.
TGTGAAACATTGTCAGACTATGGACAGAATTCCCATAATTACTCCCAGTACCAGCAGAATATTGATCATCAAATTATAACTTATCCTGCAGTTTGATTTGTGCAGTATTTCTGCAACACTCGGTGTGCTGAGCCCTGCCATTCATATGGCTGGAAATGCCCAGACAAACAGACACTGTAAAGACCCATCTGCTGGAAGTGGGCAAGGATGAATGGGTGGAAACATTTTTTATTTTTCTCTTCCTTATGAGCTAGTATCAGAGTCACAGCACTAAAGCCACTTATTTATCCACAGAATAGGCTCAGCAATAGCAGGAACAGAGACTTTGAACTGCCGTTTTCTGCACCGAATACCTGTAGCCCTGCAAAGCGGGGCAGGGAGCTTCATAAGCACTTTGGAAACCCACTGTGGGCATTCCTAAAGAACTGGTTCTATCCTGCATAATTTTAACATGTTTGTTATTTTCTATACTACTTGATTGCACAAGGACACTGTCAGCGAAAGGACTCTGGGCCTGTTAGCAGTGAGGATCTCTCTTTACTCACACACCTCCAGCTGATTTTGAGAAGAAATGGAATTTACTCTATTGAACAAGAAGTAGCATCATTTCTATTGCTGAGTGGCTATTACATTTCACAGACTGAGCACCTTGCTTTTTGTCGGTTAATTCAACTGTAATTTATATGCCTTTTAATTAATATGTATTTTTTAACTTGATCTACAACATACGTTGATTTACCAAGAGCTCATGGCCTGCTACAAACTTTATGTGGAACAACAAACATGAGGGCCATCAAAACACAGCTTAGAGGATACAGAAGATAAGACTTGAAGTGGTGGTTTTGTTTAAGTTGAGCAAAGTATCAACCCCAAAAGACATACCTGCCTATAACAGAAGCATACATTTACAGTTTTTTTTTTAACAAGTAATTACAAGATGTCCTTTTTGGTTGCAATTTAATAGTGAACTATTGGACCTGACCTTTTTTGTTTGTCCATCATCTTCTCCATGTGAAGACATAAGATACACAGACTCTGCCTGATCTCCTGCAATGGATAATGGAGGGTCGGGGATGACATTGGAGAGCTGAGATCTGGACCGCTGCCGAAGTGAAGCTCTGTGAAGGAGGACAGATATAGTCTGTTTTTCACAGTTCAGTAACATAATACTTGCTCTCAAAGCATAAACAGTTTTCATAACAACTACATCAGGTTTCACTGAAGAAAATCATAGGACTCCCACTGACTTCTTTCTGTTCCTGTATTCTCTCAACTTTTGAGAAGAAAATATCCCGCAGGGGGAAAAAATACTTTTCAAAATCTTACTCTACCCCACCACTCAGACATTGTCTTCTATGTGACCTGCACTGTTTTTTTTTTGAGGAAAATTATGGTGTATCCTACTACATTTGCATAAGCTATTACGACACCAAGTCAATTCACCATTATCATTATCAAGTAGTTCAGTCCAGAAAAAACAGGATGCTGAAAAAATCCAGCTCTCTCGCCACTGAAACTTGACCCTGTGATGTAGGAGATACATTCACTTGCATGTCTGACAGGGGTTTGCCAGAAGGAAGTAATAAATGTCTAGGAACAAGACTGCCTGGCTTGTAAAAAGCTTTCACTTTCATCAAGAAGAAGCCTTAATAAAACTGTCCTCACACATTGCATCACTGACCTCTCAATGGCTTTTCTTTAAAATAAATAAATAAATAAATAAAAGTTAATGGATTGAAAGTGCATTAGGCAATATGGCTGTATGATAATATTAAAAATGGAACATCAGTATAGAAAGCCAGAACCTTGCAAGAGGGTCCTTTGTCTAGAAAGGGGAGTAAAATTAAAAGTCTTTCTATTTATCCATGGACCTTCAATCATTACCATATTACCCAAGCTCTTTCTTTCCAAGTAGACGGTGTCTCAATGAAATACTTGAAGCCCTTCCACCCTTTTTTCAAAACACACAGACCGGTGAATAATTAACACTACTGGGATTATGGAATAGTGGGAAAAATATAGAAATCCAAAAACATACTGAGATTTACATTGATTTTTAAGACTTACCGCAAACTGGCCCGATAGCTTCCTCTGCTGAATGTCTGGATTTTCTCAAGATTTGGCTCAATGTTATTTTCTGTTGCTGTAAAATACATTATATACAGCTCTTTAGTTTGTGCTAAAATTACATTAAACTTAAGTCCAGTGTTGATTTGTAAAAAAGTGAAGTCTCCAAGCTATAATTGGAACACTTTATAGAAGGCAAGGAATGTAGCACCACTTTGCTGCTCATCCTACATATACCCCAGGTTTTAATATTTGTATTTGACAAGATGAAATTAATTGAATATTGGGCCATCTCACTTGGGATGTGAGTGCTGAAGGCTATTTCCTTATTTTGATACTGTAATTGTTCTTTTAAGACAATCATATCCAAGATATGATGCTTCCAAGAATAAAAAGGTCATTCTACTAGACCTCCATTTCCAGACGCTTTGATTCAAAGCTTCCTCTAGTAAAACAAATAGAGTGGTTTCAAAATACTCTGTAGTTGGCTTGTATTTCAGATGTGACATGGCTGGACTGTCAGCACAAAATCAAAATATAAAATGGCAGGGTATTGCTATTAGGATTAATATTTCAGGGCAGATCTACAGAAGGAAGGTTACTCAGTGTACATGCAGTAAAAACCTTTTGGCTAGGGCTATCAGTGTATTACTTTGCTGAATGCTAGAAGTCGGTCATTAAGAGAGTGGGGAAAGCAATTAGCCCCATTAAAAAATAAACCTACATTCTGTGGAATTCTACATCACTTTATTAAAGAAAACAAGACACTTACTTTCTGTTGCTGCTCTAGTAAGTGCTGCGTCTCCTTTGCTCTGCAAGGTCACCAACATGAAATAAACCCCTTTTCTCTTCATGAGTTCCTCATGAGTTCCTCTCTCCACAGCCCTTCCATGCTCAAATCCAATGATGACATCAGCCGCTTTGATGGTTGACAGGCGGTGAGCTATCGAGATCGATGTGCGGCCGAGGCGAGCCTGACAGGGAACAAAAACAGCCCCAGTCCCAGGACAGCAAACAGAAACACTTGGAACCAATGCTCTATCACCTAAAGTTTCTCTAAATCAAAGGCAGTCTTTCAAGTGGACTTTGGTTTGAATTCCATCCATAGCCCACATATTCCACCCCCCCCCCCCCACCCCCAAAAAAAAAAAAGGAAAAAAGGAGACAGACACCTGGGTGTTCATTTTGCCAGCAGTCTAAGCTGTGTGGGAACATCTTCTTGCAGTATGAAGGCTGTGAAGTGGCTCTGCTGTGGCACTAAGTGTTTTAACTTGGACTCAGCACTAACACTTGTTGGAGTACTATTATCTCCAGCTTTGCAGAGAAACCCAGACATTTGCAAAGTTCTAGAACAGTCAATTACACGACGGATCACTGCAATATTCTCTGCTACCAGAGAAGAAGAATTACTCCTGAATGTAATTCAAGGGTTCTGAATGTGTTGCCTTAGCAAAGCCTTTCTTGGATTCATGGACTGAAGTTAGGAAAAATGACCAGGATTGCAAGTGACACCTCTCTACAGACTGTAGATTCTTCTTCAGTCATCTGACATAGTTATTGTCTGTGTGTAGCATTCCAATGGCATTAGGAATGGCATTTGTTTTAGCAAAATGTACACATGACTAAGCTCCCTTTATATTAAATGGAGAAAAAAAATGACAGCTTTATTTTGACTTAATATACTTACTGTAGAATTAGATGAATCTACCTGGGATCCTATCGATTTTATTGGTCACCTCTCTGATGACTAACAGGAGCTTAGCACAGCTGGTTTGGGAGTAGGGGTCTATGCTGCCAATATTTAGTTTTATTGGATGAATCAGACTGTTGACAGGGAAAAGAGTCTTTCTTGGCATGGATAGAATTGGTGAAATCTTAACAGTCCTTAGCATCTTATTACTTACTTCATGCCAAACTCCCCTCATAAGGGGTTTGCTGTGGGACCCAGAACACATGGACTAGATCCTAGTTCACAAAAAAACAAAAAACAAAAAAACCAAGATAGAGCATAGAGAACCTCACAAGATAAGCACCTATCTCTGGAAAAAGGGAACTATCTTGTTAATGTCCCAAACTATCTTGTTAATATTCCCAAAAAAATACTTCCTGTCAATAATACTAAGGTTCTATTTCTGCATAGGAATACTATTAAGAAAAGCTTTTTACTGCTTTGTTGAAATTCAGCAGCACTGTCTGCAGATTGCATTCAAAATAATTTCTGCCCTTGTAAGTCTGATTTATGCTATACTATAGCAAACCTTATGAAGTGCTTCTTGGACAATAGCTTCACTTTCATTATCAAGTGCTGAAGTAGCCATATCCAGTAGCAGGATTTTAGGGTTTCGCACAAGGGCTCGGGCAATAGCTATCCTCTGCTTTTGACCTCCACTCATCTGGCTTCCACCCTCTCCAACATGAGTGTCAAATTGCTGGGTAAAGGAAAAAAGAAGAAATTTGTAACAAAGAGGTCTATTAGAAATCAACACAGATACTGGTACAATGTCTCTCAGATTTCTCCTGGGAATAACTTTGAAAATTTTTCATTTTTGAAAGAAAAAAAACAAAAGATTGTTAGTGCACCAAATGCAAAGGAGAGCTGATGAAGTAATTTTTCTTCATAATGAACAACGTTGTCTTGCCTGAAGCAAAGTGCCAACCCAGACCAAAAGTATGCACTGATAAGAAAGTGCAGTGTTCTGTTTTGGCTCTGAACAACTCTATCAGCAACAGCTGCAATGGAGAGGAAAACACCTGCCTACTCTCCATCAGATGACTCACTAGCAAGCTTTCCAGAGAGCTGGATTTGTCTGCTGATGGCATGTGACTCATGAATACTGTCTCTCTGATTCATGATTATCGCACCAGCTTCAGGTAGAGAATTAGATAAACACATACAGCCTAAGATCTAGACAGCCAGGATAATTTATAATTATGTATGTTATGTATGTGAACTTGTTGAAATCCATGCAGTAAGACCTAATGAACTCTGATCTGAGGACAGGTTACTGCCTACTCTCCATTTTAATCTTCTGCCCATCACAAATGGCAGCACGAGGGGAAAGACACAGAGAATCTATTTTTCCATCAGATTTTACTTACAAGGCACAGCATACCTGTGGCAAGTCCATGATGAACTTGTAAGCATTGGCTTGTTTGGCTGCTTTGATTATGTCATCCATGGTAGCCTCATCCCGACCGTAGCGAATGTTCTCTGCAATCGTGGTAGCAAACAGCACTGGCTCTTGCTCAACAATACCAATCTGTGAGCGTAGCCACTGGATATTAAGGGAGCGAATGTCATGGCCATCCAGAGTAATCTACAGAAGCCAAATAAAGCAAGGACAGGCAAAATAAAATTCAAGGACATTATTCCCTTCAGTCCAGAGACAAAGAAAGACACAATAAAAATAAAGGGCTTATGATGTTGTTTTTCTATGCCCAGTGTAAAACACAGCTTTCATACAAGAAAAACTACAGCGTGTAGCAGAAGTGTACAATAGTTCTAGTGTGTAGGAGTTGTGTTTTTGATTTCATTTCCCAACACCTCTCTTTTCTTGGTCTCACAAATAAAGCCAGGCAGAAAGTACCCATCAAAATTTCTTTCTTTAAAGGACTTAAAATTTGAGCACATACAGATGATGTGTTTTCCGTTAGTAAAAATGAATTAACTGCTCCATAGAGGGCCAGGCAGAAGAATAAACCATCCTCCAGCATCTTGCAGACACTTTTAAACACAGGTAGTTACTTTCAAAGGGAGGAATTTCTATTTTTTAACCTGATCTACTCACAAGGCCTCAAAGTATGTCTGTGTATCTCATTTTCTAGTCCTTACCTTTTATCTGTGTAAAATAATGCCTCTACCCAGATTTATTCCTTTGTCTCAGTACTGGGGAGGAAGCTAATGAAGGAGAGGCCTTTTTTTTGGAAAATGCAGACAAGCAAAAGTTTACAAAAATTTTCTTCTTGACAATGGAAAAAGAAAGGTTGTTGTGAGCAGCACCATTGTATTTGCATACATTTTCTAGTCTTCAAGATTCCAAAGTACTATTAGGACATATGGTGAAATGTTCTTTGTGAATATTGAAACTTCAGTCTTTTGGCATGAAAAACACAGAAAGAAGTCATAGAACACACACTCAAACGTAACTGAGTTCTGCATAAGTGTAGTTCATATTCTTAGCCAAACTATTATTAAATGGTAATGGCAGATGCTAAATCAGTATTATGCGATAATGATTAAATGTTTAATACCGAGTTTCCCAGAACAGAAAATGGTTTGTCACTCCTGAATTATTTTATCTATAGGTACAGATTTTATTCAGGTTGTCACTGAATTTTATTTTCTCCTAGCAGTTTTTCACATATTTTTTGATAATATTATCTATTCAGTATTCCCCTGAGAGGGGATTACACTCGTTTCTTTATTGGATTAAAAAAAAAAAAAAAAAAGTTCCTTAAAAAGTTCCTTTCCATCTCAGAGAAAAAAACCAAGTCACTCTTTCAAGTCTGTAAGACTAGAGAAACCCCTGCTAGAACAGGACACTCACCATGCCGTCAGTGGGGTCATAGAAACGCTGGATGAGCTGTATTGTTGTACTTTTTCCAGCTCCACTAGCTCCAACAAAAGCTGTTGTCTCCCCTGCTTTAATAACCATATTAAGGTTATCCAAAATCTGTAAAGAAAAAAGAAAAAAGAGAAAATCTATCCATTCTAATTCTCTCACTGTCATATAGGCAAGCAGCAGAAGATGCATCCTGTATTCTTTATCTTTACACAGAGATTCAAAGTAAACAAACAAATTTTAAAATATACATATATGAAGAAAGAGGAAAAAGAAAACAATTTTTTTTCACATTGTTTGAAGAGTTCATAAACGCAGAACACAATTTTCCATGACAGGCATCAGATTTTGATCTTTCTTTGTTCCTGTTTTTCATCATTAAGAACTAGTCAGGCTAATACCATCAGAGAACTTGGTAATAAATCCCCTTTAAGGAACAGTCTATATGAATTATGAATGCCTGTTAAAGCATAAATGTTAAGAATGTAAAAGTGAAATTATATAGAATAATCTGATACTTCATACACTTTTGTGTCTGCCAAAAGCACTTTCCAAGGAGGATTTGTCACTTCAAACAGCAGTAGAGAAATAATGGGCTATACAGCCAGTGCTCCTGTACCTTTTCCTAGATTGTAATGGGTCACGTGATACATCCCCAGGGTAATGGAAGATTCTTATAAAATTTCCTTGCTTAGTACAGCTGTTTACTTGGTCTCCTATTCTTGCACAAGTTGATACAAGTGCATAACTAATTGCAAGAGAAGCTGAATGCAGATGAACTTTCTGAAATCTACAAGTTTATGTTCAGCAGCAAGGAATACGTATGGCAACAGATATTTCCGAATGGTAAAACAAAATGGTAAATAGAATTACACCGCTGATGGAAGGATCAGTTGGAGTCTACTTTTAAACAAAAGGTCTAGACTTATGGAAAGCAAACTCTACTGAAAACCCAGAAATTGCTGGCAGGATATATATTTTTTTACAGTAAATGGGTTCACAAAAGGGATGATGAATAATTACCTTTACATCGGGTCTGGAGGGATAATGGAATGTTACATTATGAAATTCAATTTCACCTCTTACTTTATCCAGCTTGTAGCCATCTTCTGACATGCAGTCAATGGTGGGTTTCTAGGGCAAAATGTGTTGTGTTATTTACTTGCTGTTAAGCAGCCAACACTATTGCAGTAGATAAATATTCCCAATACCATACAAAGCCATGGCACCTCTGTTTGAACAGCAATTGGCTGCATTGAACCAGCAGCAGGATCTGCCCCCTAGGCTAGCAGGCAAGGAACACGAAGTGAAAGGCTAAAGTGATGGGAGAGCTGTCGCTGGCAGCTAGCGCAGGCAAAACGAATGCACCCTCTTTTCCTTTTATGCTTACTGCACTTACACAGTCTACTATTCAGCTAGGTTTTGCTGAACAGAATAGTCAGAATGCTTCATTCATGCAGCTAAATTAATTTAGCCAGCTCCTCAGGACTAAAATGGCTACTGCTTTGCACATATAAACACACACACCGCTGAAAAAAAGTAATAGTAATTGCTGAAAACCTACACACTTCATCTTTTTGCATTTCAAGCATCCATCCCTGTATGCCCCATCCTAGGAGATGGAATTCTGATTTGAGGTTTTTCCACGAAGTGCTTTGGGTCTCACATACGTTTGGCAAGGCCTTGGGTATTGTGGACCATCCGACATGAGCACAGAACAAAGAACTTTGAGGGATCTCAAAGAAATTAAACTTTCTGAGGATAGATTTATGAAAACTTTATGGAAAAATATTAACCATGGAATAGAGAATTAATTAAAACTATAACACAACCAATATTTGATAACTGATACATATGCTTTGTTGGTTTTTGGTTTTTTTTTTTTGAATGTAGCCTAACAGATACAAGGGAATTTCAATACTGGAAATGTGCATATTCTAAGATGTTAAGAACAGCTAAAAGGTTGGTTCATCTTTAGAAATATATCTTACTTAAATTCAGATATTAAACTATGAAGAAAATACTTTCACTAATTCTGCAAACAGGAACTGCAGCATGACCATGTAAGCTTAGTGCCAGAGAAAATCTGTATGAGGGCAGAGCTGAGCTTCTACTATCAAATCACAAACGTACAAATGCAGCAAGCAGATGGATCGAATTTGTCACCCTTTCCTCTATATGGACAAAATCTCACATTAGCTTTTTTTTTTTTTCCCCTAAGGTTATCTGACTCAGTCTTATCTTGAATTCTGTGATTAATCCTTACTGTTGCAAATCTTTTTTACTTTTTAATTTTTTCTCTAAAAAACACTTCCCTTATTCATCTCTTTTTCAGTTATCTTAGAGCAAAAGCTTTAGATTATAAAGTGCCTTTATAAGGCATCTATGTTATCATTATTATAGAACACTGATGGCTTACAAAGAAGTCCATTAGCATTACCACAGCTCTTTGAGCTTTCTTTATATACCCTTATGTGCACTGTAAAGACAAGCAGCATTTTAATGTGTTTACACGCTTTTAAATAGGCACAAGCACAGTAAAGGCTGTCATTGACCAGAGATATAAAGTACTGTTAAGAAATATACAGTGTTCTGTTGGCCACTAAATATATGCAGTTAGAGAAAGGAATCCTCATGAATAGATGCCAACGGCTCTCAGACTTTCCCATGCAACTTCATTTCAAATATGCATCTGTACAGAGAATATTGTGATGAACATTTCTGAATGCTGCAAGATCACTGCCTGCACTCACTTGGTCTCACTTTGACTCAGTATAAATCCACCTTTGCCACCTAATGCCAATAGAGCCACAACTTTTGACAGCATCTTGGGGCTGGAAGCTAGGTGCCTGCTCAAACTTTGACTGCAAGGCAACTGGTAGTGCCTGCCTGTACACTTTCTGTGTGCCTGTGCTGACCAGGAACTCTATGTAAGCAGGTATGGGAGTAAGAAACAGCAGGGGCTGAGGTAAAGCTTCATTATTCAGAAACACACTGCTTAAGGAATCTGTTCAGCAACCTCTCTAAGCGTGTGTGCGTGCTGTTAGACCTTTCTACTGCACAGTCAATCTTTCCTTAATTGCTCTCATTTTTCCTCGTTTACACTGTGGATAAACTACAGCTGCTTGAGGCTTATTTATTTTCCACCACACAGTGGCACAGCTTAGAACTGTATTACTTACTTTATCTATTGTCTCAAAAATGTCTGTTGCAGCCCCACGGCCAGTGGCAAAGGCTTCTAGGCAGGGAGAAGCCTGACCAAGATTTAAAGCTCCTACTAAAACACCAAAGAAAACCTGTAAAAGTGGAAAAAGAGATCAACAAAATCTGACATCAAATTTGTATTACAGTTGAGAGTTTAGACAGGCAAATCAAACTATAGTGGCTTAATGAGTTCTTGTGCATCAGCTGAGCTGCAGTGACTCACTATGTGAGCATAATTAGCTCACAAAAAAAGCAAACAAATGCATCTTAGAAACAATTTTAATTATTTTTCACAGCTTTGCTTCCAGGTTGAACTAAATCAAGTTATCGTATTTGCACTGGCCTAAGAGTGTATGTGCTCAGATCTTTACTGACATGCTGTTAATGCGGTTTTTGAGCCACCTTAATTTGATTGCATGATTGTGCCTTGAAACAAGAGCTGAAACTGAATGTCAGTGGCAAGTAGATTATTTTGAAAATGTATTTGACCAGTAAGCAGACAAGAGGCTACAATGTTTAAAAATATAAAGAAGCATTTTAAAATGTATTACAATCTTTTTATATTGCAGTTCCTATCTAAATCGATTCTCACAAAACTTACTTCTGGAGCAGGTACCAGCTACAGGGAGTATTTTGGTCTCCCTCTCACAGAGAAGTGTCCGGGCTACTACCAATGCTGGATATGCCAGTATATGAGATTATGAAATTATTATTTCAGTTATTTATTGGGACATCTGGGAACATTTGCCATCTCCTCATAAATGGCCTTGGGTCTTAAGTTGACCGTTTCTGCAGGTAGCACCGTTTCAAGTCCTTTCCCAACAAACAAAAGGAAGAGTTGCTCACTAGTGACCTTCCTCTGAAAGCCTCATGATGTCCTGTTAGTCTAAGCCTAGGACAACATGACAAAAAATGAGCCACAGTACCCATTCATCCTGGCAGGACTATCAGAGGACAAAGGCAGCTGGACAGAGCATCCAGTATCAGAGGATACTTCAAGAGTCCAGCCTTGGAGTCTGGCCTTGCAGATCAGAAGCAAGTGAAACTGGAGCACATCAACCAAAATTTGATAGATTAAATAAAACTTTCTTTGGCCAGGTTCCTCTTTACCACAGTGGTTTTATTTTTATCAAAATAAAATTTTTATCAGTTCTTCAGAGAAGGCAATAACCCAGATGCCACAAGTGAACACACAATATGGGAAAGCTAGTTTCAGATCTGTCAGATCTGTACCAGGCTCTCAAATGAAAGCATCACTCTGATCACAGTAGGCAGCATTCTGAAATATTTAAAATATAGGTTTTTTTTTAATCTTATTTACTTGTGTCATACACTTTCAAACATACTGAGTAGTGACCTTTCACTAAGCAACCAGATACCAGAACATCACAGATAAGTGTTCTAGAAATGTTTTAAGAAGTAATCCAGAAAAGTTGCAACAAGCTAAAACAGGTACCTGTAGAAGAGTGCCAGGTGAATATTCATCTTCTTCAAGGACAAGTTTAGAGCCATACCAAAAGGCTAATGCGTAGCACAGGAAAATTACAAACCACATGTAACCAGTGAATATTCCCATTATTATTCCTTTTCGAATCCCCCAGTGCTGAGCAAACACCAGATTCTTGTCATATCTGTAGAAAAAGAGAAGTGAATGAAATGAACTTGATAGTAAAATTAAAATAAACAAAGATCAACAGAACAAGGTGTCTTCAGTGGCTGACTGTGCTGCAGTGAGCATAGGGACCACGTGAGGTTGATACCCCTCAGTCTGAAGCGAAAGACCCCAACTACTTCTGCTGAAACCAGCAGTGCTACCAGAGCGTGAAATCACTGCATGTTCTTGTGCAGAGAGCAGAGGAAATACCACACTCACTGCAGATAGCCGGCCAAGTGACTGGCAGTTTTAGCAGAGTGGCATGAGATTTGACAATTTGCACAAAACCTCAGAGAAGTTCTGCAACCACGTCATGCTTTAAATGAATTCAAGAGAAATTTGTTTAACACCATCAAATCATCATATCTTGCTGTGAAAAGCACTGATAAATATTAAGTCTAATTGGGAAAAATATGAGTAGCAATCTGCAGTCGTGGCAACAAATGAAGCAAATAGTTTAGATTCAGTCATCTAAAATTCATCTTGCCCTTATTTTCTGTTGAGCAAGTACTTCTGAAAACCTAGGACCAGCTAATTAGATCTTACAGGTGTTTTAGGTAGAATTTAGTCCAAATTTGGACCAAATATTCTGTTCAGTTTTAGGACCATGTCTCCAGCATCAGGTTAAAGATCAGATATGTCTGTAAGAAGATGAGGGTGACAATGACAAAGTGTTCAGGTAACGGAGAAAGACTTAAGATTGTTTTCATCTCTCTCAGATATTTTTACTACTATTCTCATTTACTTAGTTTTAAGTATTTACAATGATCATTTACTATTGTTAAGTACTGTTTCTGTAACTAGTACTGTTACTACTTTCCCTGACATCTTTTAATGAATTTGTATTTTCATGCTCCATATTGCAATATTTAAAATAAAGCAAGAACAGTCATACACGTGTACATGGCAATGTATGTACAAACAACAGACAAAAATACGTAAGGGAACTTTTCTTTCCCGATCCAAGAAGATTTTGTCTTTAATAGTACAAACATTCCTTTCTTTACAGTAGGCACAACAAATACGGGTCTTTGTGGAGGCTATGACACTCACAACTAATTTTTTTTACTTAGCTTGAAAGTACCCAAGGCTTTCAGATGTGCTGCAAAGTTTGCAAGTAAGTTTCTGCAAGTGAGAATGACTGGAAGATAGTATTTCCGATGTTTTATTTCACTGAATTATGAAATTGTTTTTGCATAAGTAATTATATTTGAAAACTAAGCTTTTGCAACATACATGCATATAATTCTCAAAGCTAATAGATGATCATCGTCTGAGAACTCAGAGACCAATTCAAGTGTAGTTCTGAAGTGTATTCCAGTGCTACAGGAAAAAGAAACCAGAGACTCTTTACAATTTGTCTGAACAAACCTTTCGACCTCTTTCTTCTCCCCGCCAAAAGCAGCCACTGTTCTGATGGATGAGAGCACTTCGTCAGCCACGGCCCCAGCTTTTGCATAAGCCTTTAGTTCTCGGCCTGTCAGTTTTGCCACAGCCTAGAAAACCGTAAGAAATGTTGGTTACAGCTCAACTGCAGGTGCAGACAAGGATTGCAGTGAGCAGTGCTGACTGTCACAAAGTGCTGCTTGCCCTGCATGAGGTCACGGTGTTAGCAGCTCTGCTCCTAACAGCACAGTGCCCACTCAAAGGCTTGTCTTTGTGTTAGGGCATATACCTCTGCAGCATGTTTTGCATAACAGTTATCCCATCTGCCAACAGCTGTGCTCCAAGCAACTAGAAAGAGCACCTGACAATAGCTGCTTTCCCTCTCTCCCTTCCTCTCTTGGCTACTAGGTGGGTTTTACCAGACCATAGATTGAGGATGTGTGCACGCTGGGAGGAAGGGTTAGGTTAAGCAGGAACAGCAACCCTTTAGCCACTTATCAGACCCAGCCTCAGGAAGAAGAGGAAAGGGAACTGATGGGGGGGGGGAGGAGGATGGAAAAAGATGCTGACCACCACTATGCTTTGTTTCGTGGGCCAACAGCAAGCAGGTTCCTGCACAGCGTCTCAGAGTGTACTGGATGCTGAAAGCTTACTTAGGCTCAAAAAATGCTCACATGCATGGATGAAAATGTTATCATGGACTGTTACATACAAAGCTACCATATTGGACCAGGAGTTAAATATCCCTGGAAATTGTAAAGCATCATTACTTGTTTACCCTCTTCAAATACTATTTTATATACTCTAGACATCTATTAGCCACTCTTAGAGGGGAAAAAAAAAAAAAAAAAAAAAAGGCTAAATTGATGGTGGGGATGTTTTCTTTATGGTACAAAACAAAGACTTGGGCTAGTAAGGTTCATAAGGAGGAAGCAGATGTGGGTACATGTGAAAGGAAAGAGATGGGGACAGAGAAAGAAGAATTAAAATTGGTAAAATGAGAAACATAAAGGAGAATGAGGTCAGAAAGAAATTGCAAATGAAGTAAAGATGCATTTTGGAGTTGATTTCATTCCCTGCCAGAATGCTGTTCTCCCACTTCACACTGAGTCATTATTCATATCATCTGCTTTGCAGCCAACACATTGCAAAAGGAGAGCAGGAAGAAACAAAATTTGTCAGAGTTACACTAGAAGTTTGATAGCAAAATGACAGCAAACTGTTCCCGAGGTAGAAGAGAGAGAGCTAGTCAGAGGGCTGATCCCGACCAAAGAGCATGAGAGCATGTGGAGGAGGAGCATGGAGAGGAGGTGGCAAGGCAGATTCTGTGATTCCCCTCTTCGTCCTGGTTCCTCTGCATCATGACAGGGAGGTACAGGGTGTGGGCGGAGGAGCAGAACAGGAACAACTGGGCGAGGACACAGCAGCTGCTGGGAGCTGGGACGGCTTGAGGTGAGTCTGAGCAGTTTTTTTTTGCAATGTTTTAAAGATCCAAGACTGGGTCATCTCTAAAAGCCTAGTCATAGAAATTAAGTCCCACATCTATTAACCATCTAAACCTGGTGTGGAGTAATAATCAGATGCTGTAGGCCAGTCTCTGATTTCAGCAACCATAAAATTCATGCACAGGACCCCATAGAAGCTGTGCTAACAATCCCATCTTGGAAGCTGGATATATTATTCTGGAAATCAGAACAAGCAAAGTGGGAGTGAACTCCCCCCCACGCACACACACCAGTGCTGCTGTGACCAGAATCGGCCTCTCTTGACTTTAAAGGAGTGTAACAGCCTCCACTTTCAGCAAGCCTCCTAGCTCTGTGACGTGACCTTCCCTGCTCATCACACCTGAATGTGAACCTCTCAGAACGCACTTACCAAGCCATAGATAGCTGCTCCAACCCCAATCAGAGGACTGACTGCAATGATAACAAGGGTCAATTTCCATCCACTGACAAATCCCAGGAGGAATCCACACACAAAGGTGGTTAATCTCTGGATGAAGATTGCCACTTGATCAGCAATAGCCTCGTTAATTTTGTTGACATCACTAGGAGGGAAAAAAAAAAAAGATCAGCGAGCACGTCTATCCTTTGTGTTGCTCGTCTGGGCCACATGGAGAGGGCTTTTCCTTGGAGAGGGCCCTTCCTCACCCCTGTTCTTTCCATCATTACCCAATCCAAAGACCCTGGGCTACAGTGAGAAAAGCTGTTACCCTTGCAGTGCCAGAAGGCACTTAGACATGAGTACTACCGAGAAGATAATGTCTTTTCCTAGGAAAAGCCATCCTGCAAGCAGTCTCATTCACTATTGTGCTCCAGCTGATTCAAAGGAGGGGGCAGAGACATCACAGCTGGAAGCAGCTCTTCGATAAAGGAAAACTAGAGTAGCTGATATGGCATTCCTCCCATCAAGACAGCACTAAGTACAGCCTTGCTGAGGGGGTAGGAGGAGGGCTATAACTCTCTTTGTTGTTCCACCTTCCACCACCTCCCAAATCCTCTCTAAACCTTTTCAGGTAGTTTGTTCTTTAAATGAGAGGGAAAGCGGGAGAATAGAGGCATGCTATGTTATTGCTGGAAGCACTGGGAAAACATGACAGCTGTATCACATGGGGGAGAGTGGCACAGTGGTTAACAGCATTTGAGCCCTACGTGGCTGCACAGTTCATTTGTTCTCTCTTATCCATTGCCAATGCAGAAAAATGTGTCAAAGCAAAACACTCATTATACTTCTGCCTCTCTTGGCTACTATCTCACCCCTGAGATTAGAAGACCTAGGAAGTCCTGGAACAAAAATGAGCAAGCAGCACTGAAGTTTAAGTTGCAGATTTGTTAGCTCATCAATGTATTAAGTAAGATTACAGTCTTCTCTTGAAAATGCGAGAGCGCTGAGTTGAAGAACAGGTTCGTATTTCTTCTTGAGAACTTTTTGCATTTAGGAAGCTTTATGTGGGCACAAGACAGCGTTGTTCTAACAAATAGAGAACTGGGTGTTATTTATTAGAGAAGTACCATTCAGTTCATTTTTTTTTTGTCAGAGAAACTCCTCACTGCCAAATGTCCTCACTGGACATTTACTCCCCGTAAAAAGAACACCACAGAAAATCATAGACACCACTGGGCAGTGAGTAAAATTCCCTTCAACTACACAAAAATCTTTTGCAATCATCCCTACTATTATTATGCAGGCGTGACAGAGAACAGAGAGCCATCTAGAGTTGGCATATTCATCTTGCAGCTGCTTTCATCCCGTAAACAGGAACCACTAAGCGAAGAAGCAAGCTTTAAACTCCATTTTTCTCAGAGCTAAATGTTCACCCAGGACAAGAAGTTTGGTCCACCTACCTTGGGTCCTTTTCTGAAGGTAAGTGCTTGTACCTGCTTTAGCAGAAGATTAAGTAAACCTCGTTCTTTTCTTTTAAAAGCCAACAAGAGTAAAGTGTGTGTAATTTTCCTTTCCATTACATGAGAGAGGGTTCAAACTGTCATCTCGAGTCTCAGAGGGGCGTGCACTGGCAGACAATTAGAGACTACTCTGAAAGGACTGGGCACAGAGTAAGAGAAGGACAGGATGAGGTGATAAAAACAAGCAAACAAAAAATAACTGACAGAAAAGGTATAAAAGGGAAATAGCTGTAGCTTAAGAGTTACAGGAGTTACAGCTCTGAGTTTAAATATGGGGGAGACCACTAGTCTGGTCCCTGCTTCCAGGTACGTAGCTCTATTTTATACTAGAAGTGTTTGTCAAATGCCTAGTTATTGGCACTCTGTTGTGCTTGGAAAAGAACTGTAAAAATGTTCTTTGTTGCATATTTTTTTTCTAAATTACTTACTCAGAAATTCGGGTGTTCAGTTCTCCTACAGATGTGCAGTCAAACCAGCCTATATCCATTCTCATTACTTTCCTGAAATACGCTTTCCTGATTTTCTGTGTCTGACGAGCTGCAGCCATAACCCATAAGCAAATCTGGGAAGAGCATAATGTGGTTGATAAATTGCAGTAAAAAGTCTTTCTACTCCCAACAAATGGGAAAAGCAATTTGGCTAAAATGGGAAAAAGCAATTTGGCTATTGATAATTTACTATTCAGGTAAAATATATTCTACCTACACACACACAGTACTTGTTTTATACCCTTGATCTTTAAATAATCCAACTTTTTTAAGCCTCTGGATCAAGCATTTGTCTCATTTTGGACAGACTGGGAGAAAATGCAAGATTAATTACTTGTGCTGTTACATGAATGCCACAGGAAAAAAATGTCCATGTACAGCTGTAAATAATATAGGGATGGCAGCCGTTCTACCTCAGCAAAGCTCTCAGTTTTTAGGAAGGAGAATGACAAATGGTTTTTGTGATTATAAAAAGCTTCAAAAGCAGCAGATTCTAGCAAATTCTGCAGGAATTGTCCAAGCCTGTGGCTTGTATCAATCATAAGGTTTGAACCATTACTACAGAATATGTAGGGTGTGATTCTCCTCCAACACCAATTTTACACTATTTTACACTATTACTTTGTAATATCTCCGTATCTGAAACACAGTGCTCAACTCAGTTGAGATGCCTAGGAATCTGCATGCCCTTTAGCTATTATTTCAGGAAGGCATATGGCTTCCATAGTAACCACACTTGAGCAAAGAATTCTTCTGGTGTGGAAGGAACAGCATGCATTTACCTCACTGGGTAAAACACATCTGTGTACAAAGGTATGCATGCACAAATCCAAGGAGGTCTCAGACTGTCAGAGCTAACATATTTCAGCTGATAGGATTAGGACTGAAAGTGTCTGCTCTGCTCAAACATGCTGTTGACTAAGCAGTTAAAGGAAACACAGTTATTAGAAACTTAATTATTTAGTGATTTAAACCTTGAAATCAAAATAGGGAGCCAAATACTGACTTGGAGGTATCCTAACACAAGTACGGCACAACCAATTCCTGCATAGTAACCTGCAAACTTGGTCATTTCTTGTTCAATGTCCAGCAGCCTAAAAAAAAAAAAAAAAAAAAAAAGAGTTAATGATACTGTTTAACATTTCCCACATATTTCTGATCTGGCATTTCTTCAAGTCTAGAGTCAAGTTAGGTGGCAAGTCAGCTTGTTTTGCTACCAGAGGCACTGTTTCCTAATACTGAGGCTATTGATAGCAGGGGCTGGTTTGTTTGCTCTCCATCTGGCACAGGGGTGTGTAGGTGGCAAGTATCAGGAAATCTGCCTGCACCCTGGAGCAGCTGTGCAGTTCGCAAGAGCCAGATGAGAAACCCCACCGGACTGAATGCACACGTAACATGTAAGATGGTTTTTCTGGGAAGAGCTGCCCAATAAGTTTTCATTACATGTTGAATTAGCTTATTTTGTACCATTATACAAACAAATATCACTTGAATTTAAACGGTATATTATTCCTAATATCAGTGAAGGGCACTGAGTTGCTGGTATTGCACTCAGATTTCTTTGAAACAAACATTTTTTTGGTTGGTTATTGGATACTCTTTCAGGCTTTTTTTTTTTTTTTTTTTTTTTTTAAATGTCCTGCAAAGAACAAACTTTATTCTGGTTCCCCAGAATTTGGTATACTCACATTCTAAGCCAAAAGAGAAAACTATGTATCTGACCTGACCTCTTGCAAAACACAATCATGAAAATAACTCAGGTGTCTATCATAAATACCCACTACCATTTTTAATGTATTAATGTATCCTACCTGATGGCTAGTTGATGCTTGAAAGGAACAGAGATCTGTAGAAAATCCTGTCACAACTGCCAGCCCCTTATCAGGGGCTGGCTTGGACAGTCTGGATATAATTTAGCCCCAGTCACCTACATTTAAAAATGTGGATCACTTCCCATATTCTCTGAATTTCAGAGACCATTAGACAAGCGAGTTTTAATTTGAATTAATTATCTAATTTACTATCGCTCAGAGATTAGAAAACTCTCAGAATGATGCACTGCAAACCACGCCTTAAGAACGGTTACAGGTTCAAATTTGGCTTTGACAGATTTCTATATATGAATGATTCATCTAGACTCCCTTTATTATAATAATGGGAAGAAGCAGGCACTGTTAAAGGGCAGTCCATCAGACCTGCCGTAGACATCTCCCATAAGCTAAAATGAATCGCATTCTAGAAGTGCACTTTTCTCTTCAATGATTAAAGTTTAGTGATCTTGCTCAGAAGTTATCAGGCACCTATAAGCACCTAAGTCCTAACAAAAATGTCCAGAAGTCATTATTACCTAGCGGGACATCACAGAAACATATAAGTGATTTCAGATGCATAGCGTATATACGTTATCAGAACAATCACCACCAAAGAATATCCTTGCTGACACCTAAAGCTGAATGAACAATATCCAAGCTGTCCTTCTCTCCCTTTAGCTCTGAAACAGGCCTTTGTAACAAAAACCATGCTCCTTTTATGCCCTATGGATAGAAAATATAAACTTTAAAAGCTGAGCTGGACCTTCTGTAGCAACATATTCTAGACAAGCCATAATAACATAGTAAAAGAAACAAGCACGTGTACTACTTACCCACATCTTATTGTGGTGTTCTTTTCATTCTGATGAACAGTACCATTAATCCACACTATGGTGTTATTTACACATATCTTGCCTGGGTCTTTAAGCTCTTGCATTTCTATGTCATATTCAATAAATGTGTCTGCCATTGCACCAAACACAAGCAACACGCCTGGCTGGGCTGCTCCATGAAGAATAGCACAGAAACTACCAACAGCCATCATTAAAATTTCCATAGGTGAAGAAAATCGAAACTGAAGAGACAGGAAAAAAATACGGTCTCTTCTGAGAGGTAGTCTCCATGTTCCCTGTATACTGATAAATCATTAATCAGGTGGATCAAATACAAAACCATTCTCCTTAAATGTCAGCGTTTCTTCAATACAGAAAGAAGACAAATCTCTCTCTCCAATCTAATCTAATTGCACCTGTAATTACAGTCTCATAAATTATGAGCTCCCTTTAAGTATTTGACAGCAGAATCCAATCATGTGAATGAATGTATTATCATATAATATTAATAGTGCAATATCACTCCACATTATCATCATTCCAGACAGTAGCTAAAAGATTAAGAATAGTAATTACAATCCATATATATAGTCAGCTGTGCAGATTTCTTGTGAGGAGGGAGAAAGGGAAAAGGAACAAAGGAAGGAAAAAGCCTTAGGGCAATATGCTCTGAATAGAGCTTGCCAATTTCTCAGAACTCTGGGGTGCTGTGGTAGAAAGCCACCTATATGCCTCAGAGCAAGTTCTCACAGTTAATACCCTGAAAAGCATTAGCTACGCCAGTCAATTGTGCACAGGCTCTTAAGCTACAAGAAATATACAGAAACATGATTCATTATGCAGTAAAAAAAAGGACTGCACTAAGCCCTATTGCCTTACATCTGCCATGGGCCAAGAGCATTGACACATGCAGCTGGTGACTCAGCTAAAGTACAGTCATTGAAGTTATCTTGGCTGTAACTGTGTCTGATCCTTGGGTTGAAGTCATGTAAATGTACAGACCAAATTGTGCATATAGAAAATTAATATCAAACGCTATATATTTTGAAATAAGACTATGAAGAGGAATTTTAGCCTGTTGAGGAACCTGTCCAGGTTCTGTAGGTTCTATAAAGCGTTGGATAGAAGAAGGTGTGGGAATTTGGAGCAAAAATTGAAAAGGGATGTTGGGACAGAAACAAGATAAATGTAAAAACAAGTCAACATACAAGAGAAGTAAATAAAAGTTTTTTTCTGGAAAAAAAAAAAAGTAAACTGTAGTACTATCGCTGTTTTGCAAACTTTACTCATAAGAAAACTAATTATCTTATTTAAAAAGCCACAAAAAGTACACAGATACATGATATCTATTCTTTCAGCACCTCTGATGCAAAAATACTGTGTTTTGCAATTGCACTACAGGAGTTAAACAGCTGTGCATTAAAGGGTGCAGAATTCAAACCCTTCTGCTCAACAAACAAATATACAATGGGGAAGAGCTTTCTTGGTTTCTGTAGTTTTAAATCTCTGTGCATGCTTAGTTCTGTGTAGGCTAGTTCACAGGGAAGGAAAGACTTGTGATTCCTGCTCCAATTGCCATACAGAAATTGCATTTTGTATTTTGCCACAATTCTCTATCTCTGGGCACATCCACAGTGGTCAAGTGTGGACTGTCTGTTCTCTCAAGCTAAGATTTGAGATACTTAGCCAGACAGAGTACAAGCCACGTGGATGTAACTGCACTAGCCCAGTACTACAGTCAGGGCCTTACTATTTTGGACACATTACAGGCAACTTGCATAAACTACATGCAAAACAAATAATAAAAATTGTTGCATGCTGCTGGGTTGGATATCTCTTTTGATGGGTCTCCAAGACCCGTCAAATGTACAACCTAAGGCTAGACATACCACACAGTGTTGAGCATTTCCAAGTTTCTATAGTTACCAAATCTTATGATACCAATACAGTAACTACGAGGAACCTACATTATCTGCCAAAGATTGCACAGCAAGTTTTTGGCAGAAATAAGAATGAGCTGAGGTCACCCAGATCCTTGATGTGCATCTTAACTCCTGCCCCCATACCTACTTGTAGGTTCAATATAACATGTTTAATAGACAATTATGACACAGATAATGACAATTAATACTCAGCTGACAAAATGAAGAATAGTTCTGTTAAATTCCTATTGATTTGAATGGCAGGATCTCATGCAAAATAGTTTAATTCCTTACAAATTTGGCTTATTCACAGCTATTCCCCAAAACAACTGCATACATTATTGTCACTTATTCTACAGAACCATATGGACATCTATATCCATTGATTTCATTACCAGCTGAAAGAAGCCAACACGGACAATTTTTTCTTTCTTTTCTGATGACCTTCAAGAACAGAAAACATAAAATTATAAACTTGTATTTTAGTATTTATTTTGTTCTATATGCAAAGACAGTACACAGAATTGAACTTAACTCACTTTTCACTTTTCTTTTTTTCAGAAGGTTCTCCATAGGCATAGAAATTCCTAGCAAAGAAAGGGTAAGATTTCACAATCATTTCTTTATTTTCTTGGTTAGTTTTCTGCAATTACATTTTGTTTCAGATATTTTGCCTAAAATTACTGAAGAAACAAGCTATTTCAGATTTCTTTGGAGTCAGTAATTTTATGGTACTTTTAAACTTTAGACGGGGACTAGAGTGGAGGTTAGATTGAAATGATCTGAAGGTTTACGCATTGTTTTATAATCAGCACCTCAAAACATTGTTGCAATAATGCATTCTTTGAGGTCAATTAGAGAAACAACTATCATCCAAATTTTTGGATAGTCCTTATTTAAAACTACAAATGCTTCAATTTGATCTGATTACATAAACTTTGTTGAACATTCCTAGAAATGTTAATTGTTCCATTTGTGTACATTACTTACTCTGATTTCTTGAAGCTGCTACCTGTTGGGGAAAATACATGCAGAGTTAATAATTATCATTCAAGTACAAAATCTTCTGCAGGCATATGAAAAATAAACCCTGGAATCCCATGGGAACTGTTCCTAAATTATAAAGCATCTTACTTCGACTAATACATCAAGTCAGGAACAAGAACTGACACGGGTCTAAAAATGCCCTGGCAAGTTACTGTCAATATATGTGTTTTCTCTTGAAGTAGTCATCTTAAGTTTTCAGTCCCCCAGGTGAAAAAATGCTTTCCACTAAATACATTATTCAGGACATTTGCCAGAAGTCAACTCATTTTCATTGCAAACATTTTTTCTAGCATTGAGCTAATTCACTTGGACACTATCTCACCAAGGAGTACCCCACAACTGTTCTGTCTGCTGACGTGCTCCCTGAAAGGAGGAGCTGTAGCTCATCACTCTTGCCTTCCAACAACTTAGAGATGGCAGATCCTGTAGAAAAGGGGCAGCTGTGTCACTGGAGAGTAAGAATAGACACTGGTGTCTTTTCTTGGGACATTCTCTAAGGAACTGTAACTTAGAGAAATGGAACTGTGCTACAAGATTCAATTGTGCTGTAGTCCCCAGGACAGGTCTGTATTTAGCTTCCTTTCAAGAGACGGTGTTAAAGATGTCATACCTAAAGTGCAGCTTGACAGTTACCCCAACGAAGTGTCATTGTAAGTGCTGATGTATAAAACATTTGCCATAAGTCTGTTGACATGACGATGCATAAAGAGCATTGTATATGCATACATATATAGATAGCACAGTTTGGATAACCTAATGGCATATGCGGCTGGCTCAAGTTTACCATGTACATGGAAGCTTAGCATCAGATTCAGAACCATGGTATGTTTTTCAACCAGTCACCTTCCTTTTTTCACATCTAGTGACAATACGTAGAGCATGGACTAGTCTGTCTCATGGAGCATACACAGAGGGACTTTGCCTCACAGCGCACAGAGAGTACAAAGAAA
The DNA here is from genome assembly GCA_011076525.1 of Nettapus auritus. Taxonomy (NCBI): domain Eukaryota; kingdom Metazoa; phylum Chordata; class Aves; order Anseriformes; family Anatidae; genus Nettapus; species Nettapus auritus. The sequence continues at coordinate 19,615,846 of CM021771.1, read as the reverse complement.
TCACTGCAACCAAAAATTCTGCGTCAGTCATTTTCTTATCCAATTGAAGGTTTTTCTCCTATCTCTAGGGTTTTGCATTTCCCAAGGCAGCAACATCAGAATTAAGCAGTCCGAGTTTGGGACTGAGTGGAACAACTGATTACGTCTCCTTTATGGAGCTAGTAAGATAACTTTATTTGGCTTTAGCTAACACCACTTTTTTTCTGCTCCCTTTGTTACCTAGGGATGGTAAAAAGAAAATGTATTTTCAATAATGACATACATATATCCCATGAATTGGAGAATTTTTCCAGGAAGGTTTTATACTTCCAAATTATTAGTACAAAGAATCATCTGGTGTTAGAAAACAACTGGTTAAGAAGGAAAAAGAAACATACATCTGTTTTCAGTTTGTTGGAGGTTGGCAGCTGGTGCCATGTGTAATGATTTGAAACCATTCCCAGAGTATTCTCCAGGATTTCTCAGAAAACAAAACGTTTAGAGGAAGCCTCCTCTGCTGGTTGGTAATGTGAAGTGTTGCACAAAAAAATAAAATAAATAAATAAATAAAATTGGCTACTGAGAGGAAAATTTTAAAGGGAGAACAAAATAACCTGGTACATGGTGAAAAAGCACTCTGAGTCATATTGATTTAGAGAGCAAAATAAGCATGCTCCAAAGGTGAATAAACCTTAATCTATAAATGAGAAGAGGAAAACAAAAGTATAGCAATGCTATTCAAGAGTCCAGAGGTACAGCTGTTGTGGGCCTGCAGTTTCTAAGCAGAAGAAAAATTGGAATGACATTACCTATGCTTAAATTGAAGGAAAGAAACAGATGAGTAATAGTTCACACTGTTGTAATTAAAAAAAAAAAATAAAAGAGAGGACACAACATAATTTTTAGAGTAAAGAAAAGAATGTAGGGACAATGAAATAATATATTAACCATAAAGAAAAAAGCTATAGTAATCTTTGAATGCTCAACCAATTTTGAAAGCTGAATTATTTTTGTTTAAATTACAACTTGAAAAAGCATAGAATCAAGGAAAAGCTGTAGAACACGGTCAAGAATTTGAGCTTTTACTGCTGTTGTGAAAATGCAAAAAAAGGAAGTCTGAGAAAATCTGATACTTGAATCAAATGAAGAAAAATTGTACTCGAAAGACTTCCAACTAAAGTTGGCTATTAAATACACCTACAGTTGCAGTGTTCAACTTTTAATCCAGAGTGTGATAATTCTTAGTAACATGTACAGAAGATGGTTGTTGAAAAATACCTCACTGGAAATTACAGAGTAGAAGAAAGCACTCAGCAGAATGCCAGTATCATTTTAAAGCACTGATGCTTGCTTTGGGAAAGGTGCTCTAACAGTTCAGTAAACTGCACACTACATTAAGCAGGAGACAGTTGCATTTCCAAGGAAACTGAGAAACCAGAAACAACACTTAATAGGCCAAAAAATCCTAACTGTAAAAAGGAGAGTGGGTTTGATCCCACTAGAAAGTCTTTTGCTGAAGTCCTATAAAGAGTAAAAACAGCAAGCACAACAGACAAACCAGTAGACAAAAAGCAACCCGCCAGCACAGCTAGATAAATAAAGTCAATCTGGGAGATCTAAATAAATGGCTGGAACAGACATGAAGTTTTCTGCCCTAAAAAGACATACCCCTTTGCCTATTAACTCCCTTTTCTGTTCAGTCTTTCCCTCCTCAACAAATACTAGAGCCCAAAACTGCCTTCAGCTAGCAGCCTTGGTTAAAAGCTTAAAAAAAATAAAATTAATTTTTTTTTTTTAAAAAAAAGAGGGAAGGTGAGTGGGGAGGTCTGCATTGCTTCAGCATGCAGAGAGCTGCTAGTTTCACCAGGATGCAGGGCAGGGCAGTGTGTGCTGGGGTAGCAGGATCCTGGGAAGAGAGCAGACTTTCAGAAACGCTCACATTGGTTTCTACCATAACCATGGAGCCAAAGTTGCTGCTGCTGGATTGCAGATTTTAAAATCAGCCACACAAAACAGCATTCCAGCTTTGATTTTATCATAGAATCAAAGAATCATTAATGTTGGAAAAAACCTCCAAGATCATCTTGTCCAACTGACCCCCTACCACCAATATTACCCACTAAACCATGTCCCTAGCTACCACATCCAAACATTCCTTAAACATCCCCCTGCAATCCCATAAAACCCAAGGAAATTCTGAAACAAATATGCCCTGCTATATCTCTCACACAAATCTACAGCAATGACCTTACAGTGATCATTGCCAATTTTCTTATCTGTCATAAATTTTTTCAAATGAAATACAGCTCCATCATCACTGTCCAGCTTGATTGCTCTAACAAATCTGATGGAGTCAAAGATAAAAGAGAACCTAAGACAAAAAAGCACACTCCTCATCTAGCGGTGTTTTGTTCAGAGCCCACCTGAAAACACCTATTCTTGTGTTGGAGCAGATGAAATTGGGAATGAAGGCCATTTTTGTAAATCCCAGTAAGGCCCATGTTTAGTACACAGGTTATTTCATGCATGGCCGGGAGCATTTTGTTAGGTTCTGCAAGAAGGTTTTTAATGGAAGTTTAAATAAAGCCAGAGTTAGACCACAGCTGCCAAGGATTTGAAAAATACAGACTTAGGTGTTTATCTAGGGAACCTGGTGATACTTGAGTGATGGAATCCTCTTGTGAATCCCTTTTACTCTATGTACGATGCAGGTACAAACGTACATTACACTGTATTGCAATTTATATTCCATTATGTGCTATTGTTTTGCTTTCTTGTGTAGCTTATATCTAATATAAAATTTTAATGCCTCTCGCATTGTCTGCTCTTCTCAAGTCTTATAAAGACCACTCAAAATATTTAGCAATTTCTCTTCATTTTTCTCCTCCTTGACTGTTGCTGCATTTGGACTGACAGACTGGAAAAAATGCACATTGCAAGGGAAAAATGGAAGAAAAGGGGAAAAGTTCTGAAGAGGAAAAGGAATGCAGATCTTTGCATAGCAACATCTCATTACTATTCTGCCAAGTAGAGATATCACTACAGATATATATGTTTAATGAAAGCAGCTCTAGAAACCAGGGTAGACAGATCTTTTGACTGTTTTTCCATTTACTTGTACACCAAAGTGCTGCATACAAAAACCTAGGTAGACACTGAATATGTAGGCTGATAAGTAAAGATTGTCCACGAGAAGGGATTGTTACACGTAGCTTTTACAGAACTGTTGTTTTGCAGACAGTATACCCACATGTTCACAGAACAGCAGCAGGTGCCACATAACTGTATTTATTCCAGAGCATTTGCTTTGTATTCTGCTGACTATCCGCTCCACTTAGACCACCCACTACCAATTTTGCATGCTTTATAAAATCTGAAACTGACTGAAGAATAAACTCCTTATATTTACCATCCAAGTCAAAAGCACCGTTATCCTCTCCCAATCTCTTGATGCTACGCAGAACAACAGGGTCAGACATGATGATCAGTTACTCAGATCCAAAGTCCTGAAGAGAAGGGGTGGAGAAAAAAATAGTATCAGCATATGTTAGCCTTTGAACGTACAATAATATTATGTTAAATTCCTGCTTACCTCATCTTTGCCCTCATTTTGCCCTCATCCCAGGGCAACGCCCCCAATTACAGTGCAGGTTGTAACAGAATGGACAACCCAGGCACAGTGAAATTGGAATAGAGAAACATCTTAGAGAATGATCTCCATAGCACCCCAAAGTGCAAATCCTTCAAAAGACTTTGGTACCTCCTACCTTAAATGGAAGTGGCTCTGATGAGCTTTGCAGCCTACTGCAAACAGCTCTGTCCCTGTTAATGGTCATATTAAAATTAACTACGGTTTTTATGCAGATGACACCAGTAGATTATAGCCCAATATGACAGATCCTGCCTCAATTACAAGGGAGCAGTGAGCAGGGCCCAGCCAAGCTGCTAAGTGGTCAGTAGGACCCTAACAGAGGGAACCCTTTTCTTTTCTTTTATCATCTGGTCCTGAATTTTACGTGTACATCTCTGGTATTTGCATCATCAGTAAATCATCATCAGTAAATCAGACTGGAAAGACCTAAGTCTCTTGGTTAATTCTAAACATCCAAGGAAGAATTTAATTATTGTTGTGTAATTTTGATGGATGTTGATCAAAGATGGAGACCTCCACAGCAGTTGCAGTGCTTCACTATCCTTATTGCTAAAATAAGTTTTTTCCTAATATCTAATCTGAATTTTACATGTCAGAATTTAAGCCCCCTAATTCTTAAGCAATCCACCTTGGATATGGAAATAATATTCTTCTAATTTGCACGTAGGCTGTATATATTTGGAGAATACTAAAAAGTTTCCCTCTTCATAAGAATAAAGCAATTCATTTCATTTTCCTTTGTTGGTTGTACTTCCCAAACCTCTGATAACTTTCACGAGTCTGCTTTAGATTCTAGTAAGTCTTTCTCGAAGTGATAAGCGCGCAAGAGCAGTATAACACCAGTCTTACCAACACTGAGAAAAGGAGAAGGATTATTTCACATTTCACAGATTATACTCCTGTTTATACAACTCAGTGTAGCATTCTTTTTTTTTTTTTTTTTTACAAAAGCATCACACTGTTGATTCACATTCAGTTTGTAACCCACAAAACCAGTTAATTTTTTGCAAACAATTGTCTACAGAGCTAGTTGCTTTACAAGTTGTATTTTCACAGTTGACTACTCCTGTCTGCTCTTACCAGATTTTAATAGCGCTTTAAATTTTTCAACCCATTTTTCCTGTTTGTTAAGATGATTTTAAATTCTAGTCCTGCTCTTCAGCATATTTGCAGTCTCCCCTATTTTTATGTAATGCTCATACTTAATAAGTATATCATACATTCTGTCATCCATGTCATTATCAATATTACTGGACTATACTGGAATCAAGACAGACCTCTGCAGAACTGCATTTAGTACATCCCTTAATTTGGGCATTGGTTCATTAATTGCTACTCTGTGGATGCCTTTTTTCTTGCTTGAAAGTTTCTGATGAGCAGAGAGGATTTGTTGATGCACCGGTCAGTAAATTCTGACCCCTTCACATTACGTGACCTCCTCAATTGTGAACCAAATTCTCTCTTTAAGTACATGGGTAAAGCCAAATCAGTGCTGTAACAGCAAAAAATCTGACAAGGACTACAACAGTCACTGACTAGGTAAAATTGCAGGGTTTTATATTCATTTCCACATACAGGGAAACAATTTACAAACTTAATAATAATTTTTCTGTTCTCTCAGACAGATGGCAAATGGGCCAAAGAAGGCTATGCTATTTCCTTGGTCAAAGTCTCTACCATGTGCACATGCCCAAGTACACTTTATAACAGAGAAAGCATGCAACACCCGCTTCTGACTAGAAAGGAAAGCATCATATACACATCACCCTGTTTCACATGAGGTCTAACCTACAAATCATTAAATTTCAATTCAGCTGAATTTGCATCTGGCAAATACAAGTTTTAAGAAGGGCTTAATTTCAAGATAATAAAGTTTTATACTGAAAAACTCAGTTTATATTGAAAAAGAAGTAGGTTCCCTTAAGAGCAAGCCTATATTCCTGGTGGTTTAATGTCACTTGAGCTTAGGTTTTCACTGAAGAAGTCAGTAACAATTTTCCCCAAGTAAAAAAAATCACTTCTTCAGTGAAAATACAAAGCTGGATCTGCTTCTTTCATCTTGCCTTTTGCAGTGCCTGATTAATTGAAATAGTCTGAAACAGATCTCCAAAAACTTTTTTCAAATCATCCTAAAGTTCCAGAACTTTCCTGAGGAAAAAAAGAAAAAAAGGTTATCAGCTAGCAAAATGTTGGCAGTTTTGTCATTGGTCACAATGTCAAGACTTTTTTAAGCATCAATTCAGTTGTGAGGTTGAAGCTAGAGATCTGTAAACAAAGCCTCTGCTACATTTACAAAACATTAAGAGTTTAACAGTGAGGAACCCTTCACAGTGAAGTGATTCTAAGGAAAATACAGCTTAAATATGCAACTAATCTTAAGGCTTGACTGTTTTTTTTTAACCCTAGGTATGTGTTTTTAGGAAGAACATGTTCAAAAAAAAAATTTAAATTAAAGCCATGAGTGTGTGAAAAATAAGACTATGATGTTTTTCTTATTTACACATTTCTAGTTCAAATGGTTAAAGCATCTACGACTGAATTAGTGACACACAGAAGATACAAATTTCAACCATTCACTCATGTTTCTTTCTTCAAATAATGATAATTTTACCAGCAATTTGTCCTTTTACAGGAAACTATCATTTGTTTCCAGATCTAGTACAAACTGCTTTGCTTGGGTTAGCACACACAAGTAATGGAACTGCATAAGGAAAGCTGACCTAACAGACAAACAGCTGATTTTACACTGAAGTTAGTGCATTTGGAAACGTTACCTGGGTTATGAAAACAAGTGTTCAGTTGGAGTAAAGAAATTATATTCCTTTCTCTTCTGCAAACAAAATGAATCTAAACCTTAAGGGTGGTATCTACATGCACATTCTAGCAACTTTAAAATACTTAGTGAATTCACAGCAATTATAAACCTGATTCCAATTGATATACAAGCATAGTACTGATTCTGGCTCCCAGGGAAAAAGCTAGGAAGTGGTTAAAAATAAAGTGCATTCCTGCTTCAGAAAGATAAAGGATAGCGTCATACTGGAAATTGATAGAGGAGGCAAAAGCGAAGCAAAGCATTCTCTGCCTCATCATCTTTCAGCTTTTGACTTTGAAATCGTAATATCTATACCATTTTTTTTTAGTGGAACACTGTAAGAATCAGTCTGTCCTTTCAGTGCTGTCATCATGCTGAGAAGTCTCACTTCAATGCTTATTCTGACACTGTATTTTAACATTATGATGTATTTCACAACTCACTTATTTTTAAATCTGAATTCAGATGCAGCTTTGAAAAATGGGAAAAAAAAAAAAAAGATGAAAGAGAAAGACTAGAGTAGGGATTCTTGTTACAAATACTTGCTAGGACTAAACTTTCTGGATTTATCTCAATTTCTTTTTTTTTTTAAAGAAAAAAAAAAAAGTGACTGCCCAAAATTTCAGAAATAAAACATTTTTCCTCTATTTTCTGAAGTTCAACACATCAAACACTATCCACATACTATCCTGTCCAGCAGGCATCCATTCTTTACCTTATATTAACATAGATTAGCAAGCTGAATTAGAATACCAAAATAACCTTCCTTAGGGTCTAGAAGTTTATCTGGGGCTCACTTACAACATCTTGAAAAATACAGATGTTGATGTCTCCATTAAGAATGATGTAGACAATAGAGATCAGAGATAACTGAAGATTAGATCATCTCATCTGCCCCTGAGTATACACAATAAAAACTAGCAACAGAGAATATGTGAGAAACAGCACTGAAGTGAAATTGCATTTTATTCTAGCCAATGAAAGTATGACCGCTGGATTTTTTGATAAACAAAAATCTGTAAGGAACTCAAAATCCAGATTTTAAAAAGTAGTACTTTTCAAACAGTGATAAATTAATATATGCTATAGAGGGCATTAAAAACTGGTTGTAAAAGTTCTACTCCCCCCCCCTTTTTTTTTTAATCTACATTGCTCAGATATTAATGACAGCATACATGCAGAAAGACACTTTGCTTCAAAATATGACCCGAATATCTTGTTCTTCAAATAGTCCCATTCAAAAAGCACTAACTGTGCAGACAAAAATTTAGAATTTGGATTCAATTATTTTGAAGGAAAAATACGGGTACCTTTCAGTTCAGGAAGTTTTGTCAGTTATCTCTGAAACATTAAACATGACATATTTGTTACTCACCCGTGGCTGTGAAAAAACACCTATTGTAGAACAAATTGGAAGAATTCTGTTCAATTAGTCAGTGAAGCACCCAACCATTTCCCATTATGTTTTCATTATTCTAACCCATTTGGCAGGACTGAATCTTTAAAGTGGGCATTGGCTATTTGCACCTGGGTCAATAACCACACGGTTACACTGGTTACAGTTCATTGACATCTAATGAAGGGTTTAAATTTGACTAATGTAATCTCACAACATAAAGCCAGGCTACTTGGAAAGCAATTATACATGAAGCGACCAGACAGTTCTCTGGAAAAAAAAATGGGATCACAATGAATGTATGGGAAGAGATTATTATAGCATTATTTATCACTATTAGTATAGAATTACTTTATTACCCACATAATAATTTGATGTAAACTACTGTCCTTGCAGTAGGCAGCAACATTAGCTGAATAGTACGAAAGTTGTTTTGGAGGTTATGTTAAGTTCAGATTGAGAACTTGCTCAGAATCCTGGGTTTCTAACACATAGCTTGCCTGTTTCCAGGACATTTAAATTTTTAGTATTCTTCCTTAAAAAGATTAATATTTAAAAGCAAGGAAACTACTGAGCAGTAGGGACCTCTCACTGGAGATGAGCCCACCATGGACTTTTTAGTAAGGGACAATGCTGTGGCCTCAGCCAATGTTACCTGCAGGGTTTATAGGTAAATGGCAAACTTGGTTTAGTTCCCTTTGAAATCAGTTCTCACTACAGATAGCCTTGGCTGATAAAACAAGATGGAAAGATATTACCTTAATCTCATGCATATTAACTGTATCAGAATCCAGCTTAGCTCACCCGAGCTGTTTCCCTTGTTGAGTGCACACGCAGTGCACACAGCGACAGCATTACCAGACCCAAACCTGGTGTCATCTCCCATTTTCATAATAAAAAGAAGTATAAATCTCTACTAAAATACACAGCATAGCCTTGAGAATAACACTGAGATAACACCGAGATAACACCACAGTACTAATTATCTTGTCCACCACATATTAGAGCCATAGAGAAAAATAGTTACTTGCAGTGCAGGATATAGGAGTGGAAAAGATGGAAGAAAATATAGCAAGGTGAAGAAAATACAGCACTCAGTTTTGGTCCCACTCCCACAGAGTCACCTTCCTATTTTTACAGCTTCTAGAGGAGAAACTTCCAAATGCACCTCATCTTCTTAAGCTTTCTTGCACTTTGTCTCCTTCCAATGTCCTGGGAAGGAAAAACTCAAGTTTCTATTGCTAGATTCAGCCCTAGAGGCCTTTCAGTAAAAGAAGAATTAGCCACTGACTTAAAACAATAGAGAGCAGGACTTCAGTAAATCCAGAAGACTGAGGACAGAGGCTCCCACCTATTCTGGTAGTGAACACATACAACATCTCTGAGCCAAAATAGATGATAGATACTAGTTACTTCATGAAACATGAGCAATACTGTCAGGATAAATCCCCTCAAGTCATGGTCTGAATTGAGGGGAAATATTTTCCTTACAGCTTGCATCATTTTAATACCTCTTTGCACAGGAAGAATAAGATCAAAATTCATTGAGCCAAATGAAGTAAAATTGCTTCTTCCCTGAATTTTAGGACTGTTTATGCCAGTATATTGACAGAGTTCTCTTCTGTGGATTTTTTCCAACAGTTCACAGGAACAAGTGAATAAAAATGAATCTTAGTTATTCCTGGACAGATTATTTCTCAATAAGAAATGAAAACCCATGTGCTATTTTGGCAGAGGACTCCGCTGTTCCAAGCTGTAGTCTACAACCCATTGATCTTTATTGCAGTATTGAACAGAGGTAGTAGCAGCAATTAGATAAAAAATGTTTCCAAAGCTTCCCCAAAATACCCAGAAATTTAGCTCTGTATGCTCACAGCTATGGAGGAGCAGGTGGCCACACTTTTCTACCAGGTAAACAGATTCGGTCTGTCACTGCAGGCTAAGGTTCCAGATAATCAGCTTATTTCAGTGTTTCGTGCTGAAGTCTGTATGCAAGTATGGCAGTCTGGACTAGCCTGCACGACAGAAGCCATTGAGCAGACAGCTCTCACGCTTCATTACTTTATTTCGTAGCCATTCATAGCCAAATTAATTTTTGCAGCTAATGTGCAGTGATCCCAGGGCTGGGGAACCAAAAACTGGATGACTTTGACTTGAGTATAATTCCTATCTTAACTGTGCCACATACACTGATAGCACTTCACATTTAAAGCAAATCTCAACATCATAGTACACTTCTGCTTCCACATTATACTTTATCTGTCTGTACTTTGAAAAACAAAGCAAACCAATTTGTTGGCATCTATTTTTCCAGGTCTTTGAAATTATTTTTGTTGTTTTGTTCTACGTGTTATCATCATTTTTACACCTAAATAATATGAAGTTGAAGTAAAGCGAATACTAAATAAAGCTAGTTAAATCTATTTTCTTGTACCCTGATTTTTAAATAAGCAACATTTGAATTAAAGTAGATGCAGTTTACAGCTTGAATTACTAGGCATCTGACTTCCACATCCATTCTTGGAGTTTCTGCCATTACATAATATTATCAATTTTGTCTGAAAAAAAAAAAAAAAAAAAAAAAAAAAAAACTATCACAGTAATAAATATATTTAGAGGGCACAAATAACAAATTCAGGCTGGAAGAAAACAGAGTCCCTTCTCTGGAATTCTGATCAGGGCAAAGACTGGAAGAGTGGGAAGCTGCAGGAACTGTCAGTATAAGCACGCAGTTGGTCAGATTGGCAGGTACCCCCATGCTGTCTCTACATTCTTTTCTTGGCACCGCAGCAATTATACAAACATGACTTAGTATTCACCTTGTACAAGACAAAGTGAATTTTACATGGAGCATACTGTTCTGAGTTTTACACTATTAAAAAGGAAATTACGTTAATCCCATGAGGTGCTTATGTATGTTACCTCTTTCAACCTAGCACAAATTTTGAAAAAGTTACTGCCATTTCTAAAGACTTTTAGCAAGTATTCTACACAAAGAAAAAACCTCCTTTTTGCACCTAAGGGAAGAGCAAGTCTTCCTCTTTCGATGCCTGCTTTTATGGTTTTAGATGCAAGCAAAGATTGTTTGCTGGTAAGAAGTCACTTTCCTATTTTGCAACCAGACTACATTTCTTCACTGAAACAGCAAATAGCTGATGTTTTCCTTACAGTGAAATAAGGAAAGTACCTCTGGGCACAATAGGTATGTTTGCGTAAAGGTGATCTTCTCGTGCTATGGAAAGTATGAAGACCAAGTGGGTAATTGCCAGGCATTAATACCTTTGGGTGGGAGGCTAGCACATAGAATGAAACAAAACATTTCTCCTCCCATGGTCTAAGTCTGTTCAATGTCACTAAGTCATAACACATTTAGTTCTTGGCCACAAAAATATGCTATCCTGAAACTGCAAAACAATGTCTAGAGCTGCTCCAGCAAGTAGGTTGGGAGATAGGGTGTGAGGGAATTACCTCTGGTTACTCTTCTGTTTCTATAGTTAGCTTCTCACCATGTGCTTTTGAAACATACTAACATACTGGAAGCAAGATATGCACTCACTCACCCCACCCCCTTCCTCTGACTAAAGTTTGTATGTATTTTTTCTCCATTCTAAACTTTTGTGCAAATCATAACAGCAAAGACAGGAGGAAAAAAAAAAATGTAAATTTTGTCAAAATAGTGATTCAATGTGTTGAAATAAAAATAATAAAAATAAAAACTTTCACAAAGACCTCTCTGAGAGTGCCTCTCCCCCCCTACCCCTCCAGCATTCAGGCTCCTCGGTTACCTCAGCGGTTCTTGTCAAGATGGCACCGCCTCATGGGCCTGCCTGGCCTGCGTGCCTCAGCTCTCCCAAACACTTCTCCAAACTGCCTTTAGGACTTCTGACCCAGGGCTTCTTATTACCCTCCCTCCTGGAAACTAGAAAAAATATATTTACTTTTTATTGATTAGCCTTCTGGTTTTGTTCTTTTTTGGTTTGTGGCCCCTATAAAAAATTAGATCTTTACACTGCCACATCCTGCGACTGAGGGCAGGTGCGGCACCTTTCAGTATACCTTGCAGCCTGTACAAAGTACTCTGACAGAAAACCTTGCAATTTCAGCACTTCATTATTTTAATATAAAGTGCCACCAACCCACTGACTAACAACCACAGGGACCAGAAGTTAACCATCAAACACACTGTCCAAATCCCATGTCTGTAGACATGCCTGTTGCTGTAGCAAAAACAGGCCTCGATGAGCCTTTTTTTGCACCAGCTTCGCTAATTTGGCTTTTATATTTATTTACTAACCTGATTAAAGATTAAACCCATGCTATGTTTTCCTTATGTTAACCTACTCATTATTTAGTTAACATCTCCACAGCTGAAGTAGAACTGTGTCCTGCTCCAGCAGTCTCTTCCCCTGGGCTCCCGGTTTGCCACCCAGGCCTTCCCGCAGGAGCTGAGGCAGCGCGGGGCCCCTGGCAGGCCGAGGCCAAGCAGGCAGGTCTGCCTCAGGCTCCAGGAGCCAGCCTGGCCCTGCCACCGAGCTGTAGCACCTGGGGCAGGCGCAGGCAAGAAAGGTAGAATGGTAATTTTAATGCTGCCACAGGAGAAGGGAAACCATCCCCTCTGCTTGGTCTGCAATGCTTGCATATGCAGAGAAAAAAGTTTCCTCGTCTTAACAAAGCAACTGTGAAACACCATACAAGTGCCTAATTACTTCATCACACTTTCTTCTATACTGATGCTGCAGAGGAAGTTAAGCAACAAAAACTAGCATCTCTGCATTGCAGCTTTTGCAATACCAGCCAGCACAAGAAGCTGTCGTTCACCAGCGTACCGATTTATGTAAAGAAGCACCAGGAGCAGCCACAGTACTGATAAAAATAATATAGTATTATAAAACTATTAAAATTGTTAGTAAATTACAAATTTAAAATTGAATATATAAATCATTTTTTAAATTACAAAATAAAAACTTCATGTGTCAGAACAGAAAGTAGCTCTATATGCAGAAAATAACAGTGGTATTCCTGTTCCTATTAGGGTGCTTGCAATTTCAGGTTTCTGCAATTTCTTTTTAAATAAAGTTTTGCCAGAAGAGAATTTGGTCATAGTACATGCAACTTCGTTGCATCCTGCCCTGCAGAGATGCATTGTTTTTAAGTAATGTTTGTAAAGATCTGCACACTGTTATATCTATTTCATATTATTTTCTTAGCCGAATGCATTAGGTCTGCTTTCCAGGCCATGAGCATTCACAAAGACATGTAACTTGGGAAAAAAGCAACCAACTATACCTTAATAACTAGCAACTTTTGTTTTTCATTTCAGAAGAACGTGCAACAGACAACTTCAGTAAAAATGCTTTTTTACATAGTACTCTTCCTCGGCATGGTCTCTCTGTGGTGGCATTGGAGGGCAAGAGACAGGATGAAGGTTACAAATCTCTCTGGCAAATACATATTCATCACTGGATGTGACACAGGATTTGGGAATATGGCAGCAAAGACTTTTGATAAAAAGGGATTCCGTGTTTTTGCCAGCTGCCTGACTGAAACAGGTGCCAAAGAGCTAAAAGCTGTGACCTCTAACCAGCTTCAGACAGTGCTGCTGGACGTGAGAGATTCAGACACTGTTAAGAAAGTGGCTGCATGGATCAAAGCTGAAGTTCAGTCAGAAGGTAAGTGCCAAGACATCTGCCTTTAAAAATTAAAAAAATAATAAATTTGCAATAAAGTTTTCCCCAAAACACCATGCTATGTTCATAGTTTACTCTAATTGACATTTGATGAGTGTGTATGGATGTTTGTCACCTTCCAGAAACATGGAAGGAGATCTCACCAGAGGCATGTTTTATACATCTACTTAGTGGTTAGTAACAGCTAAGTATCTGAGAATGCTTCGTCAAAAAGTCAGTCTTATTGACACGTTGCTATAAGAACAGAAATCCAGTTCCTGTAACTTTCACCAAGACTGCTTGCACTTGCATGCATTTCTGGGTTTGGGCATGAGTGCTGAGCACCTCCTGTGCTATGTTACAAGGCTAGGGAACAAATCAAAGAAATTCTGCTTAGCAAGCTTAAAGAATACTTTAAAACTTGAAAACTTTTAATACATGGCTTGTAAGCACTCACTCTAACATAGCAAAAAAATATATGTTCTTGTGAACTATAGGAAATAAATATAACTACTTTGAAATATTGCTTTGCAGGCCACCCATAGAATAGAAAAATCCTGTTTTTTTTTTTGACCCAGTAAGTCATGCAAGACTAATTGCTGCTCCTATTACTGATGCTAACTGATTTCAGTTGCACTAGTATTGCAGTAGGCTTTACAAAGGCACAAGATTCATAGGCTAGATTCTGCTAACTTTGAGCCTTAAATCAGGTCTATTATGATGTGCCATAGTACCGACTGTACTTAACGTTAAATTCCAGTCTCCATGTTACCTCTTCATAAAATTGCTTTTATTCAAAACTGTGCTTGGTTTCCAGCAAAAAGTGATCTCGTTCCCCATGAAAAGCTATGAGTAAGGTCAAATCAGATTTGTTGTCCTTTTGGCCCATCTCTGACTTGCTGTGAAGTCTCGCCCAGTTCAATTATTCTATCACATAAGGCAAAAATTTGCTTCCTAATGTTCTTCTTTTTTTTCCTTACAGGTCTCTGGGGACTTATTAATAATGCTGGAATTATGGGGCCATCCGCTCCTACAGACTGGTTGGATATTGAGCACTTTAGAGAACCAATTGAAGTTAATTTAATCGGACTCATAAATGTTACAATAAATATGCTTCCCTTGATAAAACAAGCAAAGGGAAGGATAGTAAACATATCCAGTGTTGGAGGTCGCCTAGCCTTCAGTAGTGGAGGCTATTGCCCTTCAAAGTTTGGGGTAGAAGGATTTAATGACAGCTTAAGGTATAACATACTGTGAGGAAAGACCACTCTGTTTCCTAGGCTAACAGACTAACTGAAAACCAGCACATGCTGAACAGAAGTTGATTTAGAAGCCTGTCACTTGATATAAAACTGAAAAATACTGGATACTTCGGGCTAATTCTTTTTTAAAAGCGCCTTTCCTCAGCATAGATTGTGTTATTTTTGAAGACCAAGATACAAAGCCTCTTTGGCACATAAGGTGTCCTGAGGTGGTACTGTGGTGGAGCTGGTACTCTTGAATATTCCTAACTAACTTACCCCAGTGTGCACAGGGGCCTTATTGCAGAGGAGGTTTGACTCAAGGGGACTGAGATGTCTCTGCATACTGTTTTTGGAATATAAACCTAATTTTCCTGTTTAAAAGTGCAACTGGAAACTGCCAACAGCAGCCCATCCAAAGGGAAGGAAAAACAAACAAACAAAAAAACACAAGCACCACCAGCAAAACCACATACAATGATTTTTTGCATGATATTAATTTCTGTCTAAGCTTTGTTCTCCAAAGTGTCTTCTCTTAATAACACGAGTCATTAGAGAGATCTAGAGAATATAACAAACTAATTCTGGAGACCACTATGGCTTCTTCATGTAAACCAAGGAACAATTTGTGTGCCTAAATATATAGGGCCATTTTAGATACCAGGAGGTATCCATGACACTTGCACAGGGCTGACAGATAGGAGACATGGCCAAAAGGATGTGTACCAATCTGGAGCATCAGATGGAGGTTAAGAGGGACTCACTAAGACATGTAAAACGTCTCTAGATACTTACATTTAGGCAACCAGACAGTCTTACAGGCAAGTCAGATAACTAATGAGCAACTGCAAGGTGAAATAGGATGCGAAATACAATATGCTAGCTTCTGCACAGTCACTGCCTATACATGTTCACACTGTCAAACAGGTAAAACAGTTCATCCCTCTTTCATTTTGAGATAACAGGCTGAGAGCTCACAACTGTGCTTGCCTCACAGTATTTGTGTCCTGGTGTGCCATGTAAAGCCAGAAATAAAAGAATTAGTACAGAAATATATATATATAAATATTTTTAAAAATAATCCCACAATATTAATAAGAATGTCTAATGAGATTAAATTGTTGCACTGTCTTTGCAGGAGAGATATGAAAGCTTTTGGAGTTAATGTTTCTTGCATTCAACCTGGACTGTTCAGTACACCATTATCCAGTCCAGTAAAGATTCTGAAAGAGAAGGAGATTATTTGGAATCAGCTTCCTCGCAGCACTAAAAAGCAATATGGAGAGGAGTATTTTCAGAAAGGTGAGGCAATTTCCAGCCATTTGAATAAAAAGAAGCAATGTATTTCTTGCTGAAAAAGCCTTGCAAAAGGGCATTATACCTTCTAAGCATTCTGACTTTTTGAAGAGACTACATGGGAAAAGTTACTCTTCAAATGCCTCTGCATCACAATATGGCTATCCACACACAAGACTCGTTCAGGGAAACTTTATTTAAATCTCAGTTAAAGATTAATTATTTGTGTTGGCGTGTAGGTTTTGAGCAAACTCCCAAACAGAAAAACATTTATCTGATGATGTAACCAATGTGCTCGCTGTGTTTTTCTGTCATTATTATTTATTTATTCAGTAATCAAATAGGTATAAATTCCCTTTGCTTCTGCTAGCCCCAGTGGTGATGAAGCCATTCAGGAATTGTCTGACAGAAACTACTTGCTTAAGCCTGCTTCAACAGAAGCTGTTTGTCTTTTGTTCCTTGGGCTTTCTCGCCCCTCAAATTTCTTCTTTGCAACTGCATTTCACAGCTTTCTGCAAAGCAATTTCCTTACTAAGAGAGACTCATTTACAACCACCACAGCATTTCTGTTTTCCTTGGCCTTTTCCAGTTAGGTTTATTCTGAACTGCTGTCATTGCAATACAAACCTAGTTTTGCCATGACTATGCCACAAGAAAGGGTAATTAGGTTGGTTTGGGAGTAAACTATATCACAGTATCATTATGGATGGAGTAGTTGGTCCTCAGAAAGTGCTATGAATTCTTCTGTAGGGAGAAACAACAAATACCAGTTCCTTAGTGAAACTGCACAAATCAGTGTTGGATGGAGAGTTAAAGTCACTTTTCCTGTCACTGAACAGTCTTTTATTTGAGTTTTACAGATGCAGCCAAGAAAGAAAAACTGACCAAGATCTGTCTTAACAAGGACATTTCCCTGGTTGTTGAGTGCATGGAGCATGCCCTAACAAGCCTCTATCCACGCGCCCATTACATCATTGGGCAGGATGCAAAGTGGCTTTGGACTCCCCTTTCAAGAATGCCAGCAGCTGTACAAGACTTCTTACTCCTGAGAAACAGAGCAAAGCCTGCAGCTTCCTACGCAAACTAAATCTTTGCCAATACATTCTTCATTGCAGACAAGGCCAATTCCGTAAGATTTGTCCTTTATATCAACATAATACAAACCATACCTGAAACACACCCTCATGCCCTATAAATGTAAGAAATACATCTATTTCTCCGGTATCTGCTACTACTAAAAAATAAAATAAAATAAAACTACTTCTTTTATTACTTTATTTCATTTCTGAAGTATAAACCAGAGAGAACAAAGGAACTAATAAACTTTCAGAAATGGCTGTGACTTTTCAACTCCTTCAGCTTTTAGGTGCTCAATTTGAGAACCATCAGAGGTTCCAATTTGCACAAAGATCCACAGGACAAAAGTATACCAAGAAAGCAGAGAATGCAAGTTTAAGCCCCCACATCTGGGTTCCCCCCTGAGTTCCATTAAGCCCCCCGGAGATCCATCATCTCAGGCAGAGGAAGGAATGGAAAAAGGGTCTTCCTCTCAGAGAACTGAGCTCTTGCAATATAAACTAGCAAGGACAGCAGAAAGTCTTCCTGATGCTGCTTTTTACTTTTTAGCACAGTAACACCTATTCACTTTCAAGGCCATTTCTTGGCATAATAATAACAACCCTGTGTTTTGTGAGGTGCAGACCTGCCCTTCTCTTGTTCAGTTCCTGACTTCACAAGAGCCTGCTACGATCCGGTGCTGCTGGAATTCATCATGACAAAGCAGCCGAGATACAGAGACCCCAGCTCATGCCTGCAGCTGCACATTGCTCAGGATTTCATTTCCCACTGCTATGGAAACTGGCCTGCAACCAAAAAAAAAAAAAAAAAAAAAAAAAGCTTTTCCCACCTTCCCAACCTTGTGAATTTGCCGTGATATGACCAGGCTAAAGAGCAAGTTTCCCAGTGGATACCCTTATATTGTTGGTTTTCAATTTAGCTTCTTTGGAGCCTGCAAAACACTTTATTTTTCTCAGTGCAGCTTAGGTTTAGGCTTTAGCGTGGTCATTTCATTTAGATCTCAGTTATCTGAAAAGGTCATTCTTTCCAGAGCACATTTGAAGTGAGTACCTTTGAAGTAGCTACTCCTACTGAGGTATTTATGGCATTGCTTTTGTCAGTTTGATTTTACAAATACTTTTATGCCAAGCAAAGTAATAGAAAACCAAGTTCTCTTCATTTAACACAACAGCCAAAGGTTGCTGTATAGCTGTCTGGTGAGCTAGTGGCTTCCCTGTCCCAATCAGCATGAGCTGTTAGCTTTCCAGGCAAGAGCTCAGTCCATCTCTGTCACTGAAATTCTTGGCTCCTGCAGAACAGGCAGCATGAGGCCCTAGTGATATGAATAATGTCCCCTGAACTAAGAGCCCTAGCAGCACCTCAAGCAGTCTCATTCTCTCTATAGAAGTTACAGCATTTTTTCCACCAAGATTACTCAGCTGAAAGTGATTAAAGAAATAAAACAAAGAAAGTAGAAAATAGCAATACCTGCTCCAATCTGTATCTGTTAGGTCAGAGGTTGGACTAGGTGATCTTGGAGGTCTCTTCCAACCTAGATGATTCTGTGATTCTGTAGCATCTGGCAGTGGAGGCCACGCAGCGCTAATGGGGAGGAGTGAAAACTGGGGGAAAGAAGCTATGCTTGCACTTTCAGTCAAGAGCAGCTGAATCACAAGTGCCCAGCAGACTCTGGGCCAGGTAGCAAACAAACTAGCAAGCAGTCATATGTTAAGAGTCTTTTTTCATGGAAATTGTAGAGCTTTTACTTGCATAGTTGGTAGAATTCAAATTTTATTTGAAAAATATTGCTTAGTTACTCATACAGTTGATTTGTTTAAAGTGCCATAAAGCTGCCCCTAGACTAGAGCAAATCATTTTGGCCCTGAGAGTTGACAAACACAAGGATATATCTTCCTCAGTCTTCGTCCCCAAAAGACCAAGTCCTACCAAGAACAATTCACTCATGTGTAGGAGTAAAAATGGAGGTCCGAACAAAGCCCAGTTAAATCAATGGGAAGATTCCTGCTGGTTTCAACACAATGCACTGGTCAGTCCTTCCCAGCTGAGTAGGTTAATTCTCCCTAGTGAGTCTCAACAGTCCCCGAGGCTTTCCAGATGACTGCATATAGCCAGCAAAGCTTATACAACAAAGGTAGGATAGTCAAGGATGGAGCTTATCATGGAGGATTAATAGCAAGTAAGTCCCTAAGATAGACGCATCACAGCACAAGTCGTTAATTATCAACAGCAAGGAGAAGGACTGTGTTTGTCAGCCAACATAAAACCATCACACAGAATTTACAGAGGGATTTTTCTGAAAACCACCACCACGCATGTGTGTGGTGCACAAGCTTATGAGTTTGTCTCGAGCAGTTTCTATATTCTGACATAGGAAATAACTGACGAAGTCAACTTGTGAGCACCTGGAGGTACACAGTGAGCTTGCAGATGTCTCCCCAGCATGTGAGCACCAGTGCAAGAACAGAGCTCATGTCTAACATTACAGTGAGCAGTACCCATTATACGCATTTGCAAAGTGGCTAAGAGAACAAATTAAGCACTTGTTTTTGCGTGCACAGATGAGAGAGAACACGTAGTCTCTTCCTTTCTAGGAAGGATTTTAATCACTTGTTGCTTATCTAAGCACCTCCAGGTGCTGAATAAAATGCTAACTCAGTAATGTTCTTCACAACATCTGGAATCGTTCTCAACTCCTCTATTTTGAATGACTGGTTCAGTCACCTAAGAGTTTACAGGGCTTTATTTGTCCTGTGTTTTTTTACCAACGATGTGGTAAAAAATCTGAACTGCAAGCAGTACAAGGTAAGATACAGCCATGCTGACAAATCAGCCCTCATTTCACTGGACTGACTTTCTCCTCCTCAGTATTTTGCATGGAGGTGGTTTGGGTATGTATTTCTTTTACGATGACAGATTAAGGGAGAACTTAAGTTACTTGCTGATCACTGAACTGAACTATCACACTGTCCTCTTTACACAGCCAGCAAAAAAGCACCTCTTTCCTAAGAAATACAAGTGCAAAGCCCTGCATGTGCAGGAATAGCTCACATAGGAATGAGAGATGTGTACTAGTTCAGTTTGTTAACTGAAAACTAGAGGTTTTGTAGCACTGCCAGGGTGACTGATTATGAAAGTCTGTACTTTGCAGTATCTGGAGCGCTGCTGGGTAACCTGTCAGAGCACTGCCTGAACAACCTAAACCTTCCCCGGAGGGTTACATGAGTGCTGATTCTGAAGAACAGAGGCCATACACTTTCCTTTGCCAGCTCTTCCTCAACATGCCTGGTAGGCCTTGTCACGCCATAGCAGAACGCTCACTTCTGCAGGTTTTGCACTGTAAGCACAGTGGTGGATAAATAAATCCAAGGCGTATCCAGACCCCAGACCTCACCCAGCCTGTGGCTTCCTGGCACGACTGCCCAAGCACACCTGCTGTGGGAGTAAAGCAGTAATGTGCCCCTTCAGCAGGGTCTACGTGCTTCAGCTTCCTATACTGCAGGGAAGCAGAGGGATGCTGCATTTTGCAGTCATCAAAGGATCTAAAAGGGCTCTCGGTGTAGTCACGCTGCTTTTCCTTAAAATCAATTGCTTTTATAATGGCACTTGTGTGTGCGCAAGAAGCCAAGCTCCATCCCAGGAGTTCTCAATTTGCTAGGCAAATATCAGTATTTTAATGGGAAGTAGAATTTGCCTTCAGCTATTTACTGGCTACACTAGTAATCAGAATTCAGTATTTCTGGAAATATATCAAAACTCGAAATACCAAGCTGACATTTTCCCTGGAAATATGCTCTTTGCCACTACAGGCAGCTATTTCAAAATTGATATGCCCCTGACAGAGAAGAGGCTTTTTAGTGTTGCAGAATTATCAGACAATAACTGTTTTCGTGCAACATTGCACATTCACAGAACTAACCAATTTTCTTGGAGGAAAATTTTAACTGAAACTGTTTCTGATTCCGACCCAGTCTCCTTTCAGCAGATAAGACATTATCTAGAAGAATAAATACTGGCAAAAGGCTACAGTAGAGAAAAGCCTTCCACGGTGCTCAGCACCGAATGTCCACGTGCTGTTGGAGAGGGAGCACTGGATGCCTGTGGAGAACTGGGGCCTTTGGGACTGCAGGCTATGGACACAGCCCAGGGCTCAGGGGGAGGGATGAGCAGCGGAGGCTCCACACACAGCACTGCCCTCTCAGCCCCAGGCCTTACAGATCTTCTGTGCCAATTATTGCTAGTGAAACTCAGCAACTGGTGCTAACCAGAGCAGTCCCAGGTGTTCCTCCAAGAGGAGTCAAGTGTGCAGCCTGGCCAGACTTCACAGAGCCCCTGCTGCAAGATGAACTAACTTTGTGGTAGTGTTTTAATGGTGCTTTGTCAGAGCACACTCTGTAAGTCCTCTCACAAAATAAATGTCACCAACCGAGTGAAACATTACAACCATGATTCCAAAGTGCCCACATTCAGGAGCACTGAGATCCTTGTCAGATTTTACAGGGAAATTCACAGCAAAAGAGCCAAGTATCCAGCTGAGGTACCAGAACTAAAGGGCCAATTCTGTTAGCCTTGACACAACAGGGAGGCAGGCTGCTAAAACAAACAGTGCAGCCCAGAAACCAATCTAACACCCAAAAACTTTATTGGAGCCTTCCTGCAGACTGCAGTGGAAGGAGAAGCAAACTGTTATCTGCATGTATTTGCTTAACATTTTCATATCAGAGAGAGTTAACCAGTAGCTCAGAGGTCCATATCCACAGCTACAGAGGCATCCAACTATGTCAAATAACATTATTAAGTGGCAATGAATATTGTCACTGGTCATGTATCAGCTGTGCCTGATGTCATTATTTAATGAGTCCAACATTCATTCACTATCAGGTTCTGAGACTCTGTCCACTCCTACTTGATCAGGTGATGGTGAAATTTAAAATCAAAATAAACCCAGATCACCTCACTAACTCAGTAGAATCAAGAACACCAGAAGGACTCTAGCAACCAGACCTAATACAGTGAGTTTCCTTTACCATTTGTGTTTTAAGGTTGGAAGGATGTCAAACAAAAATCAGCCAAAAGAATGCTTCACTTCAGACATCTGTGAGTTACAGAAAAATGTAAAAAAAACACCCCTTCCTGTTAAGAGTACTTGCAGGATTAAAAAATAATAATTAATTCATTTGTTTTAACGTATCAGTTCATTCTTTGAATACAATCGTGTCTGCACCTATACATGTATGTAGGCAACTACAGCCTAAGTGACTGCTCAGCACCTGTACAAAAGTTTCTCTTTAGCAGGATGTCTGGAAGACGCTGACCAGCCTTCCCATACACATGGGTTTTCATAAATTTAGTTAGATTCTTCCACAAAGCAAAAGTTCAAATAGAAAGACAATAATCAATCACGAAGACCTTACAATGGCAAGAACTGTGTTCTACACGTATCAGAACTCTTTGTAATAAGTAAACAGTATCTTCCTCACCTGAATCAAGAAACCCTGGGTTCCCTCAGTGCTTTTTTGAGGGCAGCATCTCAATGCACGTCCCTATTTATTTATGTAAACATAGTTCCCATGTAATATATTCTACTTCACTCTGTACCAGCGCTAGACAGGGAATGAGGAAAGAGACAAAGGCTCAGAGACTGTCCCAATGTCTCTTTTGTCTGAAGAGCAGAGAGCAAATGGGTCACCATCACATAACACAAATCACAGAACAAATTAAGTCTGCAGGCTCACCATTACAGCTTCGGCTTTTCTGGTCATTCTTGGGCTCAGTCTGTTTCCATGCTACAGATTAGAAAAGCAGACTGGGTGGCATCGTACAGACAGTCAAAGAGAATTGTCCTTCTTCCCAAAAGAATTCCTCTCTTTCCAGTATTAGCACAAATAATTGCCAGAGTTCACAAAAAAGAGCCACCACCAGAAACTACTCTGAGAACTGACACAGTCATTCCTTTCAGTCCGAAACATCCTCAGAGGACAGGGCTGACTAGGAAGATTGGCAAGTAAAACTTGCAAACAGTAGAAAACTGTTGAAAAGGAGGTCAGGAGAAGGTTTTGCCAAGGCATTTATTATTCATGGATTACAATTACATTGCGCCAAAGCTTCTCACCCCTGCTCTCCTCTAACTTACAGTGAACTGGAAGGGTTGCAAGCAGAAACAAAGCCCTTATGGGAATTCAGTCTAAGGAAGTTGGGGGATTGGCCAAGCATGTTTACTTCATTGCATTTCCAGATAACTAACTTATTTGCTAATAGCTCTCACTTTCAGACTCACTGCACAGAGCAGTTTTGGCTTCTGTACTTTCTCTTGTCATTTACTGGCTCATCAGAGACAGTACAGTGAGAAACCTGAGTGGAAAGTATGTCTTCAGAACAGACTGTGACACCAGACTTGGAAGTGCACTGGCTAAATGGCTTGACAAAAGGGAATTTTGCGTCATTGCTGCATGTGTCACAGAAAGAGAGGCCAAGAGCTATGGTCCTGCTCCTCACTCTCCCTAAAGACAGTGAACGTGGACTGGGCTGACTCCAGCAGCGTTCGCGAGGACTGTGGTATTTGTGATAGAGAATTCTGGCAAGGGTACGTGGCAAGGTCAGTTCCCTGAAAAACAATGCAGTATAACCAAACCTGGTCTAGCTAAGAGTTCTGGAGCAACTCTGCTACCTGCAGAGTTTTTCCTCTTACTGATAAAACACATTCACTTGTCAGTTCTGCCACTTCTCAGTTCAAAAAGATACTCTTCAGCAATGTTTCTGGGCTTACCTACACTTTTGCCAACAGAGTGCCTAAAAATCTACTTAATCAAACTAGATCATTCCCTGATGTGTTTTGCAGACTCTTTTTGGTGCAGTTGGAAGAATCTGGTCAGGGGGAGGGTGCTAACTTGTACTAGAATGAACTTTCTGGCAATAAAACTAGCTCACCCAATTAATACAGCTGGCACAGAGCTCTTTAACCACTCCTGTAGCAAGCCCAATAGTGTTTTTGCATGGCTGAATAAGTCTGATTTTTGTAATGCGCACAGTAGCAACTGCACTACCTGTAACATCTAAATGCTTGCATTTCAGCCAGTTTCTTAGAGTTGTTACACAGGTAGCTCTTAATACTGCTGTCATGCATCTCTGAGCACCTGTCTAGAACAAAGGAAGAGCTTGTCTCTGGGTACCCATGAGTGAAGTTAAAAGGCACAGCCTAAGTTCTGGTTTTGGCACACGGTGATAAAAGATCTGCATGGTAAATACATTTGTCTGTGAAAATAAACATGTTTTATTCTCAGTGCCGACAGCTCAGACCAGACATTGTTAAGGACAGCCGAAGGGGTTCATGGCACTGCAACTACCAGCTGTACCATGCAGTCATATAAAATATTCAATAAGCTGATAAATTAATTAAGTAGCTGAAACAGCAAAAAAAAAGTCTATTCTACCAATTAGAAACAACTTTCTCCCCTTATCATGCAAAGTTCCAGACCATCTTTGAATGCACCATATGAAGGCAAGATCAAACTAATAATTAGAGCTTACCTCCTCAACGTTGCTGATCCTCCGCAGGTCCCTGCTTCCAGCGACAGGTTCCCAGTCAGGGTAAGCACTGCTAACTTTGTCGCCTCCTTCTGACACCCTCTACGGAGACTGAGCTCTGAACCTTCAGCCTCTCCTTCCAAGCACAGGCTGTCCTCTCAGAAGCGTCACTATTTATCTAAAGCTCCTCAAGTAATTTATCAAGTAGTAAAGCAGCATTATCAATACACAGGGTTAAGCTAATATTTTTAGAAGCATTGACTAATTCTGCATGTTTAGTTTAGACCTTTAGACCCCAACCCAGGAAAATCAGCCATTCCACTTTTACCTAGACTCTTAAGTTTCCACGAGAAGTGCACATTAGGAGCCCACATACTTCAGTGGATAATAGACCCAGTACAGTGGCCCATATCTCCAACTGAAAACATTTTCCTTTAATATTTTACCCATATTCTTTTAGAATCATTGCCTAAGATCATCAGAAATTTTGTCAAGTGTATAGAGTAGATTGAGACATTTACAATCAGGCCCCAGACAGAGGTATTCATCTCACTGAAGTTTTTGCAGAGCGTGTGCTTGGCTCCCAATACTACATATGAAACTCTAGGGTAAAATATCACCACATACAGAAATAAATGACTCTGGAATCCTCGTATTGCTTGTTGGCTTGGTGAGCAATGCTGAAGAAGAACACCAGTGGCACCGACTGGCTAACAACTGATGACTTCCACTCAGTGCTAGACATTCATCTACTGGGATTGACTGAAACCATGCTCAAGCTTCTATCACTTCCGAAAAAAAAAATGAGGGAACAGTAGTCAAAGGCCTCATGGCATTTGAGGTGGCTACAGTCTGTCCAAATGGGGCATGGAAGCTTTCTCTGACATCTTACAGTGAGTACTTAGAAAGATATGCATGAATCCAAGAATGGATGCCAAACGTGCTGAGGAAGGGTGACTATGTTTGCCTCTTCCATTTTCTCTCTAGAAATCTTGCTTAAAGAGGGAAAATGAAAGAAAAGGGTGTTTACAGTTGTTTGGGATTTCAATCTCCAGTGCTATGAACACAGCCACCAAAAAAACACATTGGGAAACACTTGCCAAATCTGGACAAATGGCTAGCATGCAGCTATCAATCACATGAATCCACTGCATACACAAATCAACCAGATAGCCTGGTCAGACACTCTGAGTTTCCTGGGCAAACTGTATTTAGTGTTTATAGGCTGCTTGGTATATGCTAAATTACCAGATATACATACATGAAGCACAAGGACATGTTGCATTTCCTGCAACATGTCCTTGAAAGTGTAAGATTATGAAAGTGTACATGCATGTATCTCTCACTGGAGCCTGTTTGAATTCCTTTTTTAAAATAAATTTGGTAGCATACAATCATGGTAACAATTACTAGCAGCCTGGTGTTGTGGTTCTGATACATACTCTCAGATCTCTGAGCTCTTTCAAGCTGCTGAGGTATGCAAGACCCTTTTTCAATCTCTTCAGACTCCACAATCAAAGCACGGGGGCACCATAGGTATCCCATCTGGCAAGCCTAGGTGCCTTGGAGAAGACATTTGACTTCACAACAGGGGTCTCATACTCAGGCACTGCAGTCTTCAATGTCAATCATTTTCTGCTGGTCCTACCCTGAAAGCCCTGAGTTATCTTTTTATGCTCTCAAAGCTCAGTGATGGCTTTCTATACTTCCTCCACTTCTGTGGATGGATTGTCCCTGTCAAATCAGTTCTGAAGATAAACCAGTCACTCTGGCTTGGTATTGCAGCTCTCTTCCTGGGGAGTCCATTCCAAGTCTGATGTAAACATAAACAGTCACTTTGCACTTGGCCTGCTACTGTCTTATCACAACATTACTACATTCTCCACTCTAAAGTCTATTAATTCATGAAATATGCTAATGCAGCAATTAGCTTTTGTCTCACCACACATGCACTGATAAATACTTTTGTGCAGAGCTGGCGATTCAGTTCCCTTTCCCCTACTATTGGTTCACGAACCTCGGTACCATTATATATAAAGCTAGCATTTTTACAAAACAGTGGTGACCAGAAAGCCTTAGATCTTCACATGGTTTCAGTAACAGAGTACTCTTTCCTCCCATTCAACAAAGTTTTATAATCAGGTCATAATTCCCTTACACATCATTTCTAGCAATCGGATTATCAAATGTACTTCTGAAAATTCAGCTGAGTGGCCTTCACTGAAACTCGTTGTGTTGTACTGCCTTGGGATGGCTGAGGCATAGCTCAACAGGCCAAGTCTTCGCAGGGTCTAAGGAAGCTGTTTGCAAACAATTAGGAATGCTTATATAAAGAAAACATATGCCCTAACGTAATATAATATAAACTAATGTACACGTGATCCATTCCTTTGCCATGCTTTAGAACCTGGCTGCCTGAGTCTCTGAAGCTGTCTGACAGGACAAAGAGGTCATTTTCCTTCTGAAGGAGTTGCATTGTAACTCATACTACACAGATGGAACCAGACTACCAGAAGCATACTGACCTTACTGCACTAACACTTAACCATTTAACCATAGCCATTTCACCATAAAGTACAGAATAAAGCTCAAACCCAACTGAAAATTTAGCTCACCTTTACTTTTTCCCAAGCACTTTAATAGTCTGCTTCTGCTGGAAGCTGAAATACAAGAAATAGACAAAGTTTTAGTTTGATAGTACATGGTTCAGAGGGAAGTAGCTGTTGCATCCTTTGCAACAGTCCAAAAGAGATCACACAGAAAAGTTGTAAATCTACTTAACACTGCTATTTCCCAGAGTTAATTACCTCCTGTGCTTTTCCAGTGATAGGTAGTGCATTATGAAGCTAAATTAAACATCTCATAAAATTGCTCTGACATTTGAAGACAAGAACCAAAGTCTCAAATATTAATTTATGTGACAGACTTTCAACTTACATGTTTAACAGTTATGCCATTATTTAGGGATCGTTATTGTGGTTTTTTTTTCTTCTTCTAGGATACAGCCTCAGCATTTTGGAGTGAAAGTAAGCATTGTTGAGTACAGTTTCTTTAACTCAGAAGTAGTTAATTCAGATTATCATGGAGAGACCTCTCAAGACATTGGAACAGGTTGACTGCTGATATTAGGGACACCTATGGAGAAAAATACTTTTCTGAATGTAAGTACAAAAAGGGCTGTATGAAGGCTCAGGGCTGTATCATTAATGTCTATACATACCTGAAGGGAAGGTGCAAAGAGGATGGAGCCTGGCTGTTTTCCATGGTGCCCAGTGACAGGGCAAGATAGGACAAACTGGAACACAGGAGGTTCCATCTGAACATCAGAAAACAGATTTTCTGTTCAATGACAGAGCACTGGGAGGGGTTGCACAGAGAGGTTGTGTAGTCTCCTTCTTGCAGACTACAAAAGCCAACTGGACATGGTCCTGGGCACCCTGCTCTAGGTGGCCCAAGTCGAGAAGGGTTTTGGACAAGATGACCTCTGGACATCTCTTCTGACCTCAACCACTTTGTGATTCTGTGAACATTTGCTGGATTCCTTTTGTTAGGAACTCACTGTTCTGGAATACATGTATGGTAGGTAAGACCTGTTGTATTAGTTTCGCTAGGAGACTGGTGAGATGTGAAGGCCCACTATCTTCCTTAGTTCTGAGGTACTTAGAGGCAGAATGTCAGAGGGAAGGGGGAGTTAATTGGTATGATTGTACATTAAGTTTATGACTTAGTGAGAGCTAAAATTTCAGCTGCACTTACAGTAGGGAAGATCTGGCTCACAACACGGACCACAGAGGTTTCTGTTTACCTGGTTCTTGGGTATTTTGTAGCACTTGCTGGTCTCTGCTCTGCTGCAGCTGTACCTCTCTGACTACTTAAGCCAGTAGTTTAAAGCAACCTTCATTATCCATCTACAGAAGCTGTTGCCAAACCTATAAATGCAAAGAATCCTCTCACAGAGAACACTGAATAAATACTCTCAGGTTTATTTTCTTCTTTGCAGATAGAAAAGCTCAAAGATCATCAGTGAAAAGACTGCAACTCTGATATTTCTAAGGTCATAAAATGCATGGAACATGCCCTGATAGCAAAGTACCCCAGGACATGATATGAAGCTGGATGGGATGCAAAGTTCTTTTGGCTGTTTGTCTCCTATGCCCAACACTGTTTATCTGACATGCTACTCTCTATGACGTTTCCAACTCAAGCAGCTAGTGGGAGTTCAGTTCCTGGAGTTCTAATCTACATTTAGCATTGAACTAGCATCAACTTTATGGAAATAACTTCATCCTGTTAAAACTAGTTGTCCTCCTCTTTACCAGTTACTAAGCTGCTTAAATTCCCTTCAGAGAACACTTATTTTCCCTACTTAACAAATATTCCTTAGTTTGGAGATAGACTCATAAATTTATTTTATGCTCAGAAGTGATACATCTGAAGTATATACATTCATATAATATTCAGCTATAAAGCTGGTTAGTACTACTCACCCAACTATACATTTGATGTGCCTTTTCTTATTAAAAAAAAAAAAAAAAAAAAAAAGAATCTGCTTTTCAAGTAGGCTTCTTCAACATACAGGTCTCTAGTGAATTTGAAATAAAACACTGGTCCACTGGTCTTTCTGAACATACATCTTATACTTGTACCTTACAGAACATTATTTACTCAGACAATCATCTATTTTATGGCATTTGGTCATGGTTATGTTCAATAGCTGCTAAACTTCACAAGCTTCTGAGTACAAAAAATCAAATCAAATAGTAACAAAGCCCAGCTATTGCAACATATTCCAAAAATTACAATTGCAGAATTTGACCACATATAATCACCTGATTGTTCAACTGTGCAGAGATAAAAACACAAGCTATTTTATCCAAACAGAGCAATACTTATATTTTACTACTTGTATTTTTAATACTTATTCCTAGCATTAGTATAGTTTATGGGGGAAATATTAAAATAAATATACATTTACATTTCTTTTGTCCTCAATGTGCTTTGTAAGTTAAAAGGATAATTATTTTACCAATTAGACAAAACAGGTCATTAGTGTATGCTACAGCCAATTAGTTTGACTGTACAAAGAGTGTTCAGAATGGTAAAACAGCAGTTGAAGTTACTGTGCCTCTTGTACACTATTTCTACCTGTTAAACTTCTGGCCAGAGGCTGACATGGTGGTGTTCCTGGAGATTTGAAAATTGAAGGGGTAAAGGTTTTATTTGCTAAAGATCTGCGTTAGTGATTAATCATTAATGTGCAATTCAATTAAGCTTACAAAAATACCATGTGCAGGTCAGAACACCAAATGTAAGAAAAGCAGTTTCATCACTCTGAGAGTGTGTACTGGGGGGCAGGACACCTGCATGTGTGTTAGCACGTGCAAGAAAGGGTCAGAATATAAAAAGAGTTTAGTACTGTTTAAGTATTTCATTGAGGTTCTATTCTCTAACAAATGACTTCAAGAGTAAATTTATTTTACCTCTTGGCGTGATAAATATCTGCAGTTACAGTTCTCTCTGCCTGGCCTGACAGCTGTAGAGAAATGTACACTGAAAAAATTAAGTGTTATAATTTATCGGCCCTATAGTGGCCAATTACAGATGCGCTGAAAACTCTAAAAATTGGCCTTCTTTCAAACAACAGAATGAGTCCAACATTCAGGACTTCGGCCAGGGATTAGCCACACGGGAAAAAATAAATTAACTGAGGGGTAGAATCTAAAGTTTCTGTTGAAAAACAACAACAACAAAATTTTACATACTCAGATGAATACATTGTGGTACACTACTGACTGGAAGAGGCCCATTTAAAGTTTAGGAATCGTTTGCCATCAAGTATATTAAAGGATCAATTTACATACTACCTACCGTTAGAGTTTCCCAAGAATGGTTTCCTTCTACATCTGAGAAGTTAAAATTCTTAAAGGAGAAAAAAAAAAAAAAAAAAAAAAAAAAGCTCTGTCTATAGTCTCCAGACTAACAAAGGAACATAGAGCATTGACAAAAAATTATGGAATAGGGATATGATAAAATAATGCATTTATTAAATTTATTCAGCAGCATAATTTTCCAGTTTTCTTTTCTAATCAAAGTACATTACAAAATAATTAGAAGCATTCTAATTAGAAATAGTATATATTTTGAGAACTCGGACATAAAACAATCAAATAGCAGAAGTCTCGATGATTGTAATTTAGGAATCTTCAAATTATATGAGTAGCTAGCCAGGAATGCCAAATAACATGTTCCTGCAGTGGTACTCAAAATTTCCTCAAATAGTTCATGCTATGGAAACTACCTTGCCTAGTTAATAGAAAAACTGGTAAGACATACAGCATATACTAATGGAACGTTATGGAAATAAGCAGATAACTACAAAGATTGCATTAGTAGAAATTGTTTCCCTTTCTATTAACGTCCACCTCAGGAAATAAATAGTCAATAAAATTACACTTTCACATTAAAAAAACTGAATCATTTCTTAAATGAAGCAGTATTTTTTGTTTTTGCCGTTTGGAAATAAGCTGTTATAGAAATCTAGCTACTTCATTTAATAGTACAAATGACTTCCAGAGACTCCAGCTAAGAACAACGCTATTCTACTGATGATCAGGAGAGAATCTCATTAAATTACACACTCATGACACTAAAATCTAAATATATCAAATCTTTTTAAGAACACTATTAATGGAATGGTTTTAATGGGAACCTAGAGGAAAAGTACTTCTTATGGATTGAGAGGAAATTGTTTTATCCCAGGCAGTTAAAATATTGTAGGAACAACATTTTGCACAGGTAATTACTCAGCATAATGACGCTGCATTGACTTTTCCATCTTTTGTTTAGATAAACAGAGACACCCATTTCTACATCCAGCAGTAAACATGCCCAGAGCACCAGTAGAAGTTCTAAAAGGTGCCGTTATATATTCAAAAGGTCCCATAGATCAATAATGCTCCTATATTCACTTTGTATTTTTAGTTTAAACCTTTATATAATGCATTTATCCCTAAAAAATGCAACCAATTTCATACAGATTTCTACTAGGAACATCAACAAACAAGATAATCTTTGAAAAATTTACAAATGTACAATATATTTATAACATTACTTTCAGACAGCTTCAGTGCAAAGATATACATATAGTACATCATGATAATTGTTCATAAAAATAGCAATTGGCAATTTTGTCAAAAAACAAGGCATAGTTTCAACATACATCTCCAGCCACTGACTAAAAGATGTATATGTTTGTATAAAGCATTTGAATGTGAACCTTACTCTTCTGTTTATAAAAAATATATGTGCAAATGGATGTGTCTCATTTTCCCTAAATCGATTACCTACTTACACAACAGAGTCCTCTTTAACAAGATTGGCTGTGTCTTTAAATGTATCCTCTGTTGCTGTATAAGCTAATGGCTGATCTCTCTTCAGAGTAATCTTGGGAGGCAGTGAAGGAGAGGGAGGAGGGACATTTTCTGTGTCCTGTTGCCGTTCCTTTTCCATCTGAAACAATAATCATAAAATCAAAGTTTACATTCTAATGTACAAAATATCCAGCATTAACTTTCAGAAATGTCAACTAACTATTCAAATATTTAGCTGAAGTGTCACAGTATATGTTATTTCTGTAAGTCACCACCTGTAAAAAAAAGTCAAATGCTAATTCCACCTCAGAAGGTACAGCTGAGGAAATAAGCTAATCCAAACTTACTCTGCACACTGCCACTTCTGTTTTAATGGTTAATGTCAGGAGTAACTCGATTTGTCTATATGCACATACCTGAGAGTAGACAACACTAGCAGTACCACTGTTTGTAAATCATTATTTACAAACTTCTTAGCTTTGGGGAAGTAAATCATCTGGCTTCCTGAACTCTCTCACCTTGTTCGGGCATCATTAGAAACCCAAATTTTCCATAAAATGCAACTAAGTTTTAGTCACATGACTGCGTGACTGAGGTTCTTAAGTCATTTAGGCCTTCTGTAATTTTTTAATTGTAAGATGAAAGACTGAAATTACTGGCTCAAGTCAGTAGAACTTAAAGTATTCATACCTAGCCATTGGAGAATTCTTCCAGCACACATAGCACTAGCTGGCATAGCATCTTAAAAAAACTGGCTCCTTTGACTGCATAGATGGAAAAAAATTGGGCTGTTATGGAAGCAGGGCTACAGTATGCAGAGCCATTCAGTCTTTGTGCTGTGCTGAATCCAGGATTGAGAGGGCACTAGACACTTTATCCCCAGTACTACAACACTCTTTTACTTGTGCTGGGACTCTGAGCTGTACTACAATGCACCTGCAAGAGGAAACCAGCATGCGAGATCCTGGAGCAGGAGGTGGCCACCGTGCTTGGCTGGGAAAGCTGAGAGGTGGGCAATGCAGCTGTGCTGCCAGCTGAGAACCTCAGTCTGCACAAGACTTGATAATTTTTCTCTCAAAACCACTTCAGTACCATCTTGACCTGGGCTGGAATGTCTGTTCTGCTTCACTTTGCAACAGAATCTACCCATATCCTTTATCCTCTGTAAGCAAGAATGAAGTCCTGCAGTACATTAGCTAAAAAATAGCATTATACAATATTAAGGAATACCTCTGCATATATTGGGTTTTCAAAATTAGTGTTTTGTTTCATTTTTCTCTTGAAGAAACTCCACTTTGATTCCTGAAACATAAAAATTATTAGAGCTTTATACATTTTTTTCTTACAATTTCTCAGCAAAATGACAGCACAGTTGACAGATTTCACCTTTCTTGTCTGCGAACTTGGTGATTTCAGCTGGATGTTCTCAAACTGACATGTTGTAATTTCAATTAATTGCACTCCTTTAAATATTTCAAGGCCTGCTCAAGTTTCTTTGAGTTCTAGCAATCTTTAGCGTGATAAAACATATGTTCAAGAAAAAAGGTGCATGGTCTAGAACCCTTTTTTTATGTCTCATTTATTTCAACTGCTTCAGAGACTCGTCACAAAAAGCATGAGAGGCCACAACTAATATTTAAAATATTCATTTATACCACAATAATAAAGACAGCTTCTACTTTCTCACTAGTCAACTCCTCACTACATTATTCAACAGATGTTTCTAGCAAAGGAAAAATAAATTAATTTTTTATTATCAAATTATATAAATTATATTTATATAGTAAACTTTAAGTCATACTGTGCTTTAGTGTTCTAGGTTACCTCTTTAAATACTGTGCTATGTCATTCAAGCGACCTCTCATTTAGTCTACATGATCCTTTACTATTGATGATTTATTTGAAAGAGCATTAAGACCTCAAATGAAATGAGAGATTTTTTTTTTTCTTTCAAGGCATCTTCCCAAGGAATGTACATTTTAAATATGATAGGATGTAGGAAGGGAAACAAAATGGCTACATAATGCATCCGCTGCAATAAAACAGACATCAAAAGATGGACTACGCATGAGGCTCAACTCTCTTTTCTGCTCGATAATCAGCTATGGTTACTTTACCTGTATTAGTATTCACAACACTAGACCAAAAGTGACTAAATTAATTCAGGAGGGCCTATCATTCCAGAAAAATAGGTCAAAGAGGAGAAAAACTGACTTGAAAGCAATATAAGAGAAATTACTGAAGGACATGAAACTGCAGTAGCAGGTTGAAGGAGCTGTCATTTCAAAGCTCATCACAAGTACTTTTAAGTGCACAAGATATGAAAATAGTCCTGCAAACAAGCCACCATCAGCACAGATTGATTCTAAGACATAAATATTTATCTTCCATGTATCATGAATAATCTAGATGAGGTAATACTTTAATTGTGACTGTTAAAATGCCCTGTAAGAATACAAAAAATAAATGCTCTAAATATCCTTACTATTAATTTAAAATATAGAGAGTTACAAATTAATGTGAAAAAACACTGACAGTACATTGCGACCAAATGTCTTATTTCAATTTTCAGTACCAAAAAGAACTGTGTTTTCACTGTTTTAAGCAAATATGCACTTTTTATTGTTTTTTAATTTTCACATTTTATTAAAAAAATATACTCTACTGCTTCTATCAAGGTGTAGTTCATCAGGGTTTTACAAATTCTTGTTGAAAGTACAAAGTAAAATCTTAGTTATAATAACTATAACTTTCTGCTTTTCTGCTGTGGAGCAATGCCAATTTACAGCTCTTACAATACAATTTTCAAAATAGTATCTGCCCTCAAAATGGACCACAACACACAGTGAAAGAAAATCCTCTGTTCCAATCTATCATCTTCAAAATATCTTGGTGTGCCAAGCAGAAAGGGGGGTCTTAAACTCAACAGATTCTTAACTGCATGCCCTGGGCCCTCCTGTGCTTGCATTCCTTTCCTTTCAGTTCCTGACCAGCTCATGAAATCTTGTAAATATAACCTGGTTAGTTGGACATGATGCAGATCATGTGCCAGCTCCACAGCATTATTTAAACAGAATAGAAACTATAACACAGCTTCCCTAACAGTTCAGTTCCTCTGATCTGGAGCACAAAACAGACAAGGCTGCCCTAGACCAAACGTATATACTACCTGAGGTGCATCCGTACTCTGAGGAGGTTCCTTTGGACTAGCAGATATTACAGAGGCATACACAGGATTTTCAAAGTTTTCATTTTCCTTACTACCAACTGCTGTTACCTGTAGGAGAAGAAAAATCAACTTTCTTTAAACAAGAAAAGGAGGTCAAAAGGAAAATGAAGGGTGAAAGGAAGCCTAAGTTTCTCTTACGTGTGTTGGTCGAACAACTGTAACTGCACTGGTCCCACTGGCTCCACTATCTCTGGTTGTATACATTGGATTTTCAAATGTGATCGGCTGTTTTCCTGACTCTACTGCAAAGTTTTCATTCTAGGAAGATAAAAAAAAATAATAATAAAAAAAAATAGTAACTCTGGCACAATAAACACGTCTGTATTCCCACAAACTACTAACTAGTCCAATTCTTCATTTCTGGGAAAAATCCATGTTTACTTTCACAAAGGGTTAGACAAAATCACAAAATCTGGCATATATTAAAAGCATAATGTTAACTTACTCTCCACTATTTTACTCTCTGGCTTAGCACCATGGACCATTGAATGATCCAGTACTACTCTGTTTCCTAGTTGGACAGGAAAAAAAAAAAAAAAAGTTGAATAGCTGACTCAAAGTATTTTATGATGAGGAAGGATGACTCCCATACTCCCATAAATCACACCTTCAACATGGAGAAAATATCAAAAGAAGCATAATTCCAAAATAAACATTTAATTTTAGAGGCCTCAAACTGACAGACAAATTAACAAGCATTATCTGAAGTATATGAGAATTGGATTCATTCATTTTGTCCCAGAAGAGAGATTGCTATATTTTTTGAGACAAAGGAGAAATGCTTCTCCTTAGTGAGAACACAAGACTTATGTCAGAAATAAGATGTTTCACTTTAATTAAATCTCTTATAAATTAATATTTTGCCACGTATATACATTGTGTGGATAGCACCTACTTCACACATACAGTGTCAAACACAGAGCTCAGCTACAGTGCTCACAGCAGGTGGGCAAATGTGCTGACATGAGTATTTTGTAAGAAAACATTTAGTGTTACATAGCCATAGCCACCCAGGGCTAGCCAGCCAAGCATTATCGGGTAGAATGGTAATGCAAACAAGTACAAAATCCTACCCAGGCTCAGTTACCCCGCTCCTTGTCACAGACCCATCACAGGAATAGTGGGGACTAATGCAGGAATAGTAGTACATCAGCAAGTTCTTTAAACCTGCCTCACTTTTGCAAATGACTGCCTCACAGCATTAAGATTCACACTTGAAGTATACCTCTTTACCATGTAGTTAACCTCCTGTTGGTTCCCTCAAATTAGCCTAGCTTGGCTAAGAACAGCAACACTGAAAAATATTCCTCCAACATCCACTTATGCATATGTGATGTTAAAATTTTAGGAGGAGCATCCCACATTTCTTTGCTGCTGTAAACCAAACCCTTTGAATTCTTTCCCAGAGAACTACACGTTTTGGTTTTAATCTGAATATATAGGGTAAAATAATGACATTTAAGTAGAACTAACTGGTATCCAGATCTGAATGTTACTAGCAATGCAAAAAAATGCATCAGCTGGACTTCAGTATATGCTAATATTAGGCCAGAAAAATTGAAAGTACCATAAAGTTTTTCCATGCATGAAAAAGACTTTAGGTAGTAATTCAAGCCTAAAGCTGTTTCCCCTGTATTTACTGAAATGTTCACATGGTTGTTTCATTACAACAACTGCTTAGTTTTAACAATTAACGTGCTTCTTTGTCTAGAGAAAGGTCATGTACACATATTATGAGCTTGTCTTCGCTCGTTGTTTCATTTCATATTAATTTACTGTCAGTTAAGTTTGAAACTTATCTTTAAAAGTTGAGGGAGTTTCCAGTGAATACTTTGCAAGCAAGTGCTTATTATTCAAACATACTTGAGATTTGATTTGTAGAAGTAAAAATCTTTTACGCATTGTACTTACTGTGGCAAAATGGGGAATAGTTTTTCCCTCAGAAAATATATAGAGCATAGGAAACATAAAGACGTGCTATTTCTCAGATGTGTATAACAAAACATGGATAAAATAGAGTTCCACTTGATGATGTCCCCCAAATTACTAAACCTGATTTGCTTAAACTTGCTAAAATAAGAAACTGTCCAAGTTGATAATTTGCTGTGCTAAGTAGTATATCCTGTGGTTAGGCCTGAATTTCACCTCTGAATTTTCCAACACATACAATCTGAATTTGAAAACTGCATATTTCAAACCGTTCTGCAGAATGCAATGATCCTTAAGAAATTCCTTGTTGCACTATTTTTGTTTCCTAATTAATTATCTGTATATTCACACAATATGCTGAAATAGTAAAGCAGGCTATAGATTTAATTTCTACATATAAATCTTGAGAAAAGGCAGTCACATTATCTTTTTAAGAACAGCCTGCATTTGTCCTTGCTTTCAATGTACAAAAATCTATTTCAGGAAATTATCTATTAATGTTCACTTCTTTTTCTAGAACACATTTATCATCTCACTATGTTTTTTACATAAAAGACTTGCCTCTATCAGCAAAAAATGACATTAGAAGAACACAATTGAAAAAAAAAAAATTCAAATTAAACCTTACCATCTGCATTGCTCTGTCTATAGCAGATTCTCCTCCAAAACCAGAGACTCCGATGTCCATGCTCACATCAGCTCCAGATCGGAAAGTTACCCCATTGCCATTTTCAGTAGATTTTACAAGACTACTTAAACTACCAAAAACAAAACAAAATAAACAAACAAAAAACAGGAAAACAGGTTATACAGAAAGGAAGTTGTCACTTGGATTATTGCTGACTATAAGCAAGCTAATGAGGGCACCAGCAATTATATTCCAATTCTATTCCAGCATTAGTTCAGCAGTTCTTCTCACCTGTGTTCCCATTCAGAATGATCACAAGTATCTTCTTATGTGCCCATGCAGACATCAAATAGGCTCAAGAAATTACAGCTCACCAAAATTTAACTACATTTTGACTACTCTTACTTCAATGTTGATTTATAAACAAATGTATAATTTCACTCAGAAGTTCAAATTCATTGAAACTGATAAAAAATGAAGCTGCAATGGCTTCTACAAATGTGTGGATATAATCCAACAACGCATATACTAAAGATGTTTATGCATGCAAATCATGAATATACCT
The DNA here is from genome assembly GCA_011076525.1 of Nettapus auritus. Classification (NCBI taxonomy): domain Eukaryota; kingdom Metazoa; phylum Chordata; class Aves; order Anseriformes; family Anatidae; genus Nettapus; species Nettapus auritus. The sequence goes on along the minus strand of CM021771.1, from coordinate 19,577,482 downwards.
AAATGACACTGTTTTTATATATGCAAATGTTCAATCTGCATAGAGATTTACAGTGACCACAACTACACGTTAGGTTTGCATGAGAAATGCAAACACGAGAACAGGAACACTGTCAGGTTCAAAATAATAGGAGCAGCCAAAGGTAGTAGTGAGTAGCTAAGTATCAGACCTTCTACCAGAACTCTGAGCATGGAACTTCCTAAAACCATGCAACCAACATGCCCACTGCAGAGTTAACCTTTGAATTCCTTTTGCCCAATTTGCCTAAATTGAAGGAATACAGCACTATTGAAATACTGTTTCCATTTGTGTGTCCTCACTGGAGGTGGCTTGTGCTAAAACTCTTGTCTACAGCTGGTGCTGTGTGTGTACACTTTACCAGATGGTCCCTCTAGGCACCAGCTGATTCAATTTTTAAAAACTTCAGTCTAGGATTCTCATATATAGAGAAGTCCCATGTTAAGGGACAGCTAAGCCTGAGGTAACTCTGCAGTAAATGGACGAGTAACAGATTGAAGAAGGAATTAACAATGGCAGCACTACTGCATGTTTATGGGAGAAACAAACACTGTGAATCAAACCTCACAGACAAAAAAAAATGAACTCTCCATTTCACATGGCCTCATTTATATGAGAAGTACAGTTGAACAGTAAATTTTGAGCCAGTGCATTACAATTTCTACTTGTTCACTGTCTGATGATGCAGAAAATTTCCTTTCCGCAAAGCAGAAAGCAGGGAATTTCAGAGAGAAGCTTAAAAATCTCTTATGAACACTTTATTCTGTAGGGTTGATTTGCATGAAAATTTTGCCCTAATTTTACCACATCAATTCATAAATTTAATTTATTCAGTGTAGTCATTCGGTGAGGAAGCAGTTATAACTACATCCATATGACTGATTACAATACTTTAATCATATTGATTTAAGAGTTACTGCTGTGAAATCAGTGCAAAGACTTTGAAGACTTTATGGCTTTAAAAACACATAACTGGCTTAAAGATAAATACAAACTTTTAAGCATCACGTTGTAACATCTTTTTCCAAACAAAATATTTGAAACCATTACAAGTCATTTTACTTCATCTTCCTTTGATTTTAAACATCAAATATTTTTAAATTATATTTCACAAAGCTGGTTTTCACTGTATGCTATGACTGTTAGGAGTGCAGGAACGTACAAAAAAAAAAAAAAAAACAGATTTCTCAGACACAGAAACAAAGGTTCGCTACGATTGCTCCATGTATTTTTAAACAGATGAATACAGCACTGCAGAAAAGCTCAGCCCCCATTGTTAAAAAGATCTCTTTGCCAGACCTGTCTTTCTTACACAATTTTAAAACAAATTAAAACATAAGTAACTATAGTCTTTTGTATCCTTCTGAACTGAACATCCAATTCGAGATCAGGTAAACTATTTTCTCTAGTTCTCATTATTTAAAAGCTACTTTGGAATGTGGAAGAGTTTGACAACAGCCGCTGTGTTACTGCTTGGAATCAAAAATCCAATCAAATTGCTGCAACACCATACTTCCCATATTCCAACAGAATTGGCACAAGACAAACAATGTGATTTTTTTAGAAATATTTAGGCGCAAACATATTTTCAGTGTTCAGCCATTCCAGCTATGCTGCCTTTGAAACATACCTTGGTAGCTTGGGAAGCGCTGGTAAAACAGAGCCTGTTCGTCTGTAGTTGAAAAAGCCTCCAACCGCTAACACTCCAATTATAATGATTAGTATGACTGTCAACAGCACTGCTACTGCTGCTATCAAAGACAAGAATAAGCAAACATTCAAGCAAACATAGTTGACTGTAAAAAAAGATCCCAGAGAATTAAAAGCTTGGCCTTCCAAAGGTATCATAGTGAGTTATTACACATCCTTAGCTCAAACTATCAAGTGTAATATATACTTGAAGCTTACTTGTTCCAGGAGGCACTCCCTTTGACAATCCTATTTCACAATAGTTCCCAGTGTAGCCATAAGAACACCTGTGAATATAAGTAGAACAGCTGAATGACTGACTTTTAAGTCTAGGATCTCAGTGTTATTATTATATTCTGTAATATTTATCCACATGCCATAAATTTTAACTCCGTGCTTAGTAATGATATGTTTCACTGACTGTAAAGATAATGTCTACTATCCGTTTAGAATTAAAAATGGAAATAAGTGCCAAGTCAGAAAAATCGAGTCACTGAAGGCAAAAGATTTGATTTCAGTGGCGCACTGGTGGCACCTAGTGGCTTTTCCAAGTTACATTTACTGAGTATTACTCTTCATACAGGTTTGCCCTGATTTTTTTCCCCAAAGAGATGCATTGATTTTTTTACATTTTTTGCATTACATTTTCCCAACAGACGCACCACTTATTTGCTGATATTTTTATGCTTCTATGTGTTTTTCTGTTGTTATTACCAACATACTGTTGCCACAGTACAGCATCTTCTGAAGCATTTCCAACACATTTCAAAGCCTTGAATTGTTCTGTGTGACTAAATCAGCACAATCTGATGCAGGACTACCCTAACAACATACTGACTTACTTGCATTTCGGAAGACCACTTTCATCTATATAGCATGTTCCTCCGTACATGCACCTGCATGCTGGTGGCATTGTGGGAGGGGATTCAATAGCTGCAAAAATTTAAAGCCACTTATAGGTTATCAGGACATCTTCAGCCAAATAAATTGTATCACAGAAAATGGTATTTATTTCCACAGACCTTATGTATACAAACTTACAGACTACCTTCATTATTAGCTTTGCTTTTTTTGCACATATTTGCTGCTATTATTTTTATTTTTTTTTTGCCAAATCAACTTATTTTAATTGAAGTAAAACCTCTTCTCAGAAAATAATGGCTTATTCAGTAAAAGTAGGCAGAAATAACTCAGTTATAGGTGCCACCACTTTATTTTGCTTGTGCAATGCAGCCCACCACTCCCCTTCAAAGTTGTCTATTCAGAAATACTTCACCTCCTTCGCCCAAACTCTTTGATCCAAGCAGCTGGAAGAGTTATACAGAGAGGACTAAGAAGCTGTGATGTATTTATTTATGCAGAAAAACAGTAGATGGAAGTAAGTTCACAGCAATAAATAGCAAATAGGAAATTCCATCAACAGTGTTACTGATCCTTATTTAAAAGTGTATTGTACACTTCCATTACTATTACGTCAGTTTACTAAGTCCTTCCTCTGCAGCTCACACCTTACGGCAATAGGAAACAGCATCATCATTTATTAAGAAAATGTAATTCAGTCAGAGGTAAGGCAGTGTAAAAAAAAATATGAAATTTTATCTTTTAATACAAAAAGAATTCAGAGAAGATTAGCCATATAAAGAATGCCTGACGTAATGCTGTAAGATGTAATTTATTAGAGCAATGTTGCAAGGACGAGGACATACTGGATAACCATCCACATCACTGTAATTTGAGAGTGCTAAAGAAATAGAAATCTTGCAGTGGTGTACCTTCTTCTCAGGAAAGGCTGAGCAATTCTATGCAATGCAACAACCAAGCACTAACTTCCAGTGCTTAAAAGGTTATCCAGTATATGATAACTATATAATGAGAATAAAAGCCAGATGACCTGACTTAAAAGCATCTGCTTTATCAGCCAGATCATCCCTCCATATGACTGATTCAGTAAAGTACTTGCATTCTGAAAGCAAAACTTCCTTTGTTTTCAAGTTTCACAGACTATTTTACCTGCATCACACTCTGTGCTGCTACCTTCTACAAACCGAGTCCCTTGAGGACAAGCACAGGTGTATCCCATTGGTCTTAGCAAGCAGAGATGGCTGCAGACATCTTTACAAGGATTAGGCACTGGAAAAAAAAAAAAGTGATAAAGGCAGCTGAAGAAGCAATTCAGAATATTCCTGAGATATGGCAGGGGGAATTCCATATCAAACCCCAAAATTTTGAAGTCTAGATCAATTTTTTAAAACAAGTAATGTCCAACCACATTTTCATCAAAGCCTTTTGTCTGCATTCTTCCTAAGTGAGAGACCATGGCTGTTGAAAGCCAGAGGAGCACCAGGAAACAAAGAAACAGAACATCTCTAAGCAATGGGGAGCTTTCTGATTCTGAAAGCTAAAACATGTTTGAAAAGGGGGTGTATGCTGGATGATCCTCTGGACATCCCTCTTGTGACTACCGCAGGCATGTCATAGTTGAAATGTCCCCCTCAGGGGCCGAAAAAATAAATAAAAACACTTTGTATATACCAGGATAAACGCATATTGTGACTGCCACCTCTATGACAGTTCCAAGATGGGGGGTAAGAAGGGAAAGAATGTGGCCGTGACCCGTTACTAAAAGACTCTGAAGAGCAGTGTAATATTCCATTGCTGATTTCATTTTGGGTATGTAGAAAATACTTGCCAGACATCCCCCCCTTTTTTTTTTCTTCTCAAATTTTCAGAAATACATATTATCACGTGCTGATAAACACATTATTAGAATACTAAGCTCTTTGAAAACATGGGTACCAGCTTCAATCTCTTAGCAATGAATGGCTCATCAAGGATGCTGATTACCTACCTGACTGATTGTATCTATGCTGGTGATAGACGCGCACTTGAGTAAGCCACGGATTTACGGTCAACACTTTCACTTTTTCTCCACTTCCAAATTTATCTTTCTTCCAGACTTCTCCTCGTTCTTTAGCTATCCAATATAAATGGCCTTCAAAGACATCAAGGCTGTATGGACTGCCTACTTCTCAAAGGAATCAAACAATGGACTGTCAGCAAGCACATCTCTAGCAGGAGCAATAACGCTGCTGTTCTTCTTCAGTTAAATATATCATCTAATCTTTCATTTTATGACATTTACAGCTGTAGATATATATATCACGTGGCTGACCAGTTAATGTTACTGTTCCTGCAGACCTCTTAATAATATACATAAGAAAGCAAGAATCCAATTTTCCACAAGGTCCCTCGGTTAGTCATGTAAGGTACTCTCAGGGAATCTAATACCCAGGCATCATGAGCTCTGAACCTGGTGTGCTCTTTATCTCTGTATAAAGGAGGAGAAAACACTACTGAGACTTTGAAAAGCTCTTAAAAATCTAACTCCACACATGAAAACCAAGTGCTTGTTACCACACACACTGGTTACTACTACATGGATTCCGTAGTAAATTCTTACCTCCTTGTAATACTATGGTTCTGTCTGTCCCATCAGGTCTCATGGATTCAATAATATTTTCTTTAGAATCACTCCAATAGATCCTATCATTGTTCAAATAATCAATAGAAAGGCCTGTTGGCCAGCCAAGGTCTTCAGAGACCAAAGTTTGTCTTTGCTGTCCATCCATCCAGGCACGTTCTATCTTTGGCTGCCTTCCCCAGTCAGTCCAATACATGAACCTGAAAGGACACAACCACAATTTAGCATAATTCAGAATTTGGTTACCACCATCATGCATTGGAGATTCATGGAACATGTTAGTTGTGGAACATAAAGCTGCTCAGCAGCTGATGTTCTGCAGGTGAGATTAGCAAAGTCCTGCTGAGTTAACTGAACAAGCACGTTTCAAAGACAACAGATAAATACCAAAGAAGAATGTTTTCAACTTGTGATCTTATGTGGAAGAGAGTGGTTTCAATGGCAATTTCTCATTTTCAGTGGAAGAAAAACAAGTGACTATTCTGGGCCTCCATGAGTCACTATAACGCTACAGAGCCCAAGTGACTTCAAAAAACTGTGCTGCTTCACTGCAGCCAGGAGATGCACATATCACAACATCTGTGATCCATCATTTAATACAAGATGGACCAAGCACAGCTGTTGAATGTACCAGCACATTTGCATTGTTTTCCACTGAAAGTGGGTATTTCTGTACTACTTGGAGCTAGTAAAGAGGTTGCCATCAATTTCCTTATTTCAGTTGTAATAGAGAAATTTTTGGGCACACAGTATTACAGAAGGAGGTTTTTATTTGGCCTACCTGGTGTCATCACTAATGCAAGCACCTACACAAAATATAAACCTAAAATATGTTCTTATGTATACAAATTTCCTGACACTAGTAAGAGGAAAACCCTAAATTTAATCAGTAAAGCATTCCCCTACTGCTTACTGTAAAGTTTACCATTGTGGAGTTTTGGTACTGAATGGCATTGAAAATAATTCTGGGAAGCCCTGTAGTACTTACCCACTTTTCGGATTGACGGCAATAGCTGCTGGTTGATCCAGAAGAGAAAAGATAAGCCATTTTCTGTACCGTCCATCCAATTTTGCCACCTCTATACGATTAGTCCCTGAATCAGTCCAGTAAAGATGTCTGAATTAAACAAAACAGAACATTCCAAAAGTAAATAGCTTATATGTGGGAGAGGAAAAAAAAAAAAATCTTCAAGAAAAAATCTACATCAAAACCAAACAAAATTAATAAAATGAAACAGAATTGATTACATCTGAACTTTTTCAGTCTGGAACATCCAGTTCCTAGATACAGGAGTTTAGGAAATGAGATCCACAGGCTCCCTAGTTTTCTCCTCTGTGAAAGTTTCTGTAGCTGCCTCTGTTCCCTGTCAAATAAACATCCCTGAAGTGATGCTGAGAACTTTCATTGTTACTTTAAGTACCAGAGAAGGCTAATAAGCATCTTTACAGAGTCAGTTTTCCAGGTAACAATCAAGTTAATTACAAATAAAAAATCATCTACCATGCAGTTTATGGGGCAACTTTGAAGCTATCCAGTTTATTCGTCTACAGATTCTTTCTAGATTTTTGTCTTCTCACAGGGATGTTAATGAATAGTTACCACATTAGATGCAAACGCTTTTAGTCCTTACAAATAGGGCACATTCTTCTTTGGACTTAGCTTACCTTTATCATCTTGCCTATATTTTTTTCATCTTACATAATACACATCATTCACTTAGTAGTATTTACTCACTAATCACACACTGCCTTCTGATGGAACAAGTTATTCCCTAGGTGTCTTGGGAATGTGAGATAATACTACAGTTCCTATTTTGCAGATAGGCAGAAGAACTAAGTGCCTCAAAACACCTATATCAGTTTTTATATCATGTGCAGACACTTAAATTTGATTTTAAAAAAATAAATAAAACTCTCAACATTGCTCTGGAATCAGTGTAACATTGTTTGCAGTACTAAAGATGCTAGCCTCACCATGATGCTCTATTCTTTATCTTATAACCATACAGATTTCAAATACATTTGATAGAATGTATTTATATTTGTGAACTGAAATTCAGACACTCCCTTCCACCCTCAGAGACATTCAGTTTTCAGATGTCCTGCAGTTCACAAAGCTAACAGTGAAATAACTTGAAAGCTGGAGGTTAGCCCAGACTTCAATACATGTATCTCATATTAAAAAAAAAAAAAATGCTAGAAGATGTAACTTTAGATGTAACTTTCCACTTGTCATGAGTGGCAGAATTTTTCAGCCTAGTGAATCGCTTCAACCTGCCAGACTGGCTTTATTCTGCTCTAGAAATCAGCATGACATACTTTATGAGCAACTCCCTAACTATTTTATAGAACTCATCACCTAACATAGCATATATCACCTAACACAAGGAATCTCAATAATAAAAGCTGTGTATCAGGCCCTGAACTGGAAACAGAAGTCTTTTTCCAATCTTTGCCTACTCATATCCTTGAAGCATTAAAAAAAATCTCTGTTGCCATTATCACAATTTAGCATTAAGTGCCACCTAGCTACAATCCAGATCTTAAGCACCTTCTAGTCATACTCTACGGATATAAAATATATAAACATCACTAATCATAGTTGATAACTAAGTAATACAGGGGAAGCAGATGCCTAAGCTCCTTCTTTTAGTTTTCAGTCTTCCAGAAAAGTCATGCTTTACTATGATCTTCACACCATTCTTCCTCACCCTATTGACAACATCATCAGGAACATCCAAAATTTGTCAACCACATTCAGAAGACTGACTCATCTCTATAACATCTGCCAGTTCAACTTCAGAATTCTGACTACAATTCACAGTGTCTATTTACAAACATCAAGGTCCTCTCAACATTATATCAAATGAACTATAGCTATGCCTGTCCAGGACAACCTTTAACAGTTATATTGTGAACAAAAAATAACACCATCAATGTCTGAGTCAAACTGACTAAGTTATGTCCATCTTTCTTCCAGCTCTTTTCCAAAGAAGGGAAAATGAGCAGTGATCATCTCGTGATTTCTTGGATTAAATAAAAATTAAAAAAAAATAAAAATAATAATAATAATTAAAAAAAAAAAAACAGCTAAAGAAGAGCTATGGTCAAAAAAAAAGGGAGAAAAGGAAAAACTTTCTTTCAGACAATTACAAAAAAGTAACCACTTTCTGAGAAAAAATATATTCATCAGACTTCAGAGCAGCTTTGCTTTGGGATTAGCTCATATAGCACAAGGCTGATAAGAAATGAGCAAAGGTAAGACACAAACTCAGTTATGGATTTGGAAGGTCTCCTTTCAACAGTAGTGAAAGCTAAGTGAAAGCTTTAAAGCTTACCTGAGTCCTAAAAGAAGAATCCTTCTGACATGAAGGCCAGCATATTATCACTTAACTGACACACAACTGATCTGCCAGCTGTGGAGTAATGTATATTTCCCTCAGAGAATAAATACATGGTGCAGTCAGCAACACGCATTTGACCCACTAACTGCTGTCTGGGCAAACAGAACTTACTATAGGCTTTCGAACTACCAGTTTTTATTTATTTATTTTTTCAGATATTCTGAGACCAAATTTCTTGAGACAAAAAGAATTCAAAAGGGAAAAATAAATTGATTTTGCACCGCCTGATCAAACCCTTTACATATTCAATCTACAACATTTTTCTAGCTTCTCAGTGCACTTACCTTCCAACCCAGTCAACAGCCAACCCATCAGGGTTAACTATGTATCTGAGATTCAAATCAACTTCCTTTGTAGGATTGTTTCTACTGCTGTCAAATGTGGGCAGATAGGCACGTTTGATGGCTCCAAACTGAGAACCCTGCCCCAGAATGCTGAAGTACACAATACCTTAAAAAACAAATCAAGGATAATTTTTAACATCCAGTCATTCCTTATTTTTTGAAAATCCTAATCTTTCTGAGCCTCTTATGTCAAGAGATTAGTTCAATTTTTAAATTCATAAAAACGCAGAATATTCTGTTTAATTACATTGTGTTACTGCACATATTTTTAAGCCATTTATCATAGATAAGAAGCACATCTAAAACTATCCTGGCCTAGATTATCAAGAAACATGTGTTACATTTTTCAAGAGGAGAGGATTTTAGCTTTGAACCCTTTGCACAGGATTTTGAGCTTAGATCAGTTCTTTCAAGACCTGAATCAAGGTTTGGGGACTGGCAGAGAGAGAAGAACGGGGTTTGTTCATAGCAATCCTCTCCTATCACATAATCCTAAAGAGCAACAATTCCACAGCTGAACTCATATCAAAACAAAAGGAAAAATAGAACAAAAACTAGCTACACCAAAGCAAAGTATTAAAATGAACCACACTGATGCTGAAGAAACAAGCAGAGGGGATGGGCACATTCAGCCAAGACATTGCCAGTTAATCTAGTTCGATTTTGATTTCCAACATAAATTAAATACCTATGCTACTGACATGTGTCTTTTTAAACCAACTACTGTTTGGGGAGTACTCATGTTCTACGTATACTCACTCAGGCCTATTCCTTCAGGGTCCCAATCATAATCCAGAGCTTGGATGCGCTCCTGGTTATCGATATAGTCAGAGTACTGTTCTGATGAGATATTGTATCTTCGAATCCGCACATTATCTGGCAGCAGTAACAACGGAGGATTTCCTAGGAAATGATAATGAACTGTCATGTATTTTTAGGAGAAAACAGATAACAGTCATTTACATTTAAAAGTAAACTAATGTTTTCACAGGTTCTCAACTGAGTAAGAGGCAGAAAGGACACAGGGCCACTTCTAAAGCTTCAGAGCTTTATTTTTGTTTTAATAAAAATAATAATAATAATAATTAAAAACTCTGGACATGCTTACCAATGAAAATAGTATTGTACTTTTCACCATAGACTTTCTGCAGCCATAATCGCTAAGGCAAAAATCCTTAAAAATTCTTGAACATCACAGTGTTGGCATATTGACACCTCACATCTCAAAAATGGAATGCAGCTACACACTGTGCAGCTCAGCTTAACCACCTTGCCAAATGGGGAACAATTTTGGTAACTATAAATAAATTGCCAGTATCTTGAGCCAGGAGCTGTCTCAGTTCTTCTACCCAATGTGTCTATAGTCAGAAGAATGCTTTCCTACCTGACCACAGGTTAATTTGAGGTTAGCCTCAGTACTGTAATAACTTGATTAGAGTCAAGTGGGAGTAGTAGTCCCAGCTGGCTCATTGCTGGTGAGAACATGCATTTGTACAGCCCTTTTGTCAATGACAAAGTCCAGCTGGGAGTCATGGACATCTTCACAGAACCCAGGAGAAGTGAAAAGGCATTCACCTGGGAAAACGCCTCATTTACCACTGCCTATTCCAACTAATAAACCTCAGTCTACCAAGTGTTTATCTGAATACAGATCCTTTTCCCCCTAAGGCATGCACAACTATGGAACAATAAGGGAAGTGCCTCCATTCTCTAATAAACATACAATTCACTGCAGAAATTGGCAACTTTACCAATATATATACTGTTACAAGAAAAAGACCTGATATTCTATGTGTCTTCTGAAAATGCCTGATTATCAGGCCCACAGCAGACACAGGCAAAGGAAGCCCTCATTTATGAGTGCTGTGAGCTTGTACTGCAAAGAGTGATAGAGTTCTGGGCACAGATAGAACTTCAGGCACAAGCAATTTCACAATGTTATCAGCTACAATCATTGTATCTTCTATTACTGAGCCTTGAAAATATCTACATGTCTAGAATATCTAGATGATTCCTGAATAAAACCTATGAAGAAAGATTTTAAAGAACTAGATCTGAGACACCAGCACATAAAGAAGTTGCCAAGCAGAAACCCAGGTACCATATTGCTATCACACATCTCTGAAAGCTGCTACAGTGTAAGTACTTTTCTAAACATGATATTGTTTCAGTCTTTTATATAATACTACTGTGTTGTCAATTTTTTCTTCAGCTCTGTATTATTACTACTCAACTCTTATTATCTTCTGAATATCTACCTATTCAATGGCTGTCACACACTGTAGTCACTGCACTGAGCTATGTCAAAGAAACTAATGATTGAAGTTAAACATGGGTGAAAGTCCTTCTGTTTGTGTGCATCAGTCCATGAATAATGAATAAGCAACCTGTCATCAAAGTGCCTTTGATTTTTACCAGTTTAATGCAACTTTCTTCCGATGCATTCTTTTGTTGCAAAAAGCTAAACTTCAGGAATAGGCAGCATTAATTTCCTTCTGCTGAAATCCACTTGATAAGCAGTTTTAGAGAAAATTTCAGGTGAAAGGAAGGCAGTGATCCAAACCAAAATATTATTTTTAATGTTTACAATTGGAAGCAGAGATGAGCATTTCTCTTCCTGATTATGGAATGGGTGGAATACACAGATAATGTTATGCTACACAATAAAGTTTGGTTTTTGTTATGCCCTTCCATAAGAAAAGATTATTGTATTCATTAAGTTGCTCTACTTCACTTGCTCTTTACAGGTAGCAATCAATCTTGCTGTCAGTTAACGTACCATTAGCTGCACACTGCTTCCCTTGTTGATCACCCACAGATCTGAAGCCATCTGCACAGAAACATTCATAGCTTCCTTTGGAATTTTTGCAGTCCTGGGTGCATGTTCCGAAGATCTCACATTCATTGATATCTACACATAAGCAAAGAAAAGATACCTAGAGTTTAATCTCTCCTTCCACATCCTGGCCATCTTTACTCCATGAAGCAGTGGACTTATCCCTTTCCCACATATGCTAAAAGATCGGTGATAATAAATTATCTTTACAATCAGCCTTAGTTTTCTAACAGAACTCCTCATCACTCATTTAATGTTCAACGTAAGTCTAACTATAGATTGCTAACAACTGCTCCTATTCAACAGATTGCTTTTAAAAGACTGTTTTTTTTCATTGTGTATTTTTGTGTTAAATCACCAGGGAAAGACAAAAGATGAGGCATGACTACAATGAGATTCAAGAGAAACCCTTGTTGAAATGTTAAAGCACAGATACCTAATCCCTAAGAAACAATATCAGCAGAAAAGACAGAGGAATGTCCTTTGATCACATTTAATAAAACCACACAAATTGTCCACAAGATCTGGGAGCAATGAATAGAAGTGATCTTGTCAAAAGATACTGAAATGGTAATCACAACCACACTATACTGCATAATCACCACCAATGGCCTTTGAGTAAATTCTTCCATATTTTATCCGCATATAAACAAGCAAAAACATGGCACAATAAACCTTTACTGAAGGTCTGTTCTGAAACAGAACCAAATGAGAGTGTAACCGTCAGTAAGTTTTCCATTAATAAGAAAAAAATAATAGCAAATTTCCATCCTTCAAATTGCAAAGATACAACTAAACCTATACACCAAAAAGCAAGAACATATACCCACAGCTAACAAAAGCCTAAAAAAAAACCCAAAAAAACAAAAAACAAAAAAAAAACAAACTGCGGAGCCAGCTCTTTATTGAATGAGGCCTGCATGCATGGGGTAGATGTACAAACACGTACAAACATCTTGTTATAACGCAGGAGTGAGTAGTCATTAGAATGATGATGTGACAGGTCATTGAATACTTATCAGTGAGAAGATGTTTAGAAGAATGAAAATACCATCACAGGAGTTTCGATTAATTTCACTGGCCTTGTACCCTGGTCTACAGGAACAGATAAAGCCTCCTTCATTCAAGTTGGTACAGTTATGTTCACAGATATTTTCTGCACAGGTTCGTTCTGTTCCAGGATCTGAAAAAGGTAGGAATTAGACAAGTATAACCATTAAAAAAAATGTTGTAAGTGATAATAAAGTGATAAGGAGGTTGTAATTTTGATCATTATTGTCTATTTGAAAACCATTTTCAATGGATAATGTTAGTTTTCTTCCTCTTTTTTCCTAAGAGAAATCCAATTAATGTGAACATCTTTTCTCTGAGGCAAACTAAAAAAGGGTGGTAAAGGTCAGTCAAAAGAACTTTCAACTAAGAATAGTTTCACTACAGAAGTAGGTGAACAGGGTCAGAGTAGGAGCCACAAACATCCAACTCACCTTTCTTAAGAGAATCTGCAGCAATTGCAGAAACTAAGACGCAAGACTAACTTCTACCTTTGCCAACTAACCTCTTTCTTAACATTGTCCTTTTTTATCACCTAAACAAAAAGTGTTCTCAACTGCTACCGTATGTGCCACAGACCACATGTTACCTATATCTGGAAATTAGAGAAGATGACAACATACTCATCCAGTACCTAATCAAAAGCCTAGTGAGGTCAATACAGGTCATTGCACCGAATGCACTGCCCTTTAAAGAAATGCCTATAACGGAAAAGGTAAGTAAGGTATAATAGATATTCTGTATCAAATAGAAAATTACATTCTTCTAAAACAACACATAAAATGATATTGATTTTGACATATTCTACATACAAAGTACTTTAAAATTCAGATTGTATCTAAGTAGGAAAGACATAATGTATGTTTATTGACAGCATGAGAAAAGATATAAATGTATGACAAAAGCATTACCTTAAGCTCATTATCTCCAACACACACATCCCAGTCCTAATTAATTTTAAACACCTCAATTTCATATATATGTAGAAGCATAAATTCATTGTGTAGACAAATACACACAGAGAGCTTTTCTTTCAACATTGGTAAGACTGCGAACATTATCATCTGACCTGCATTCATATCTATCCACAAACAGTAGAATGCTGACTGCTAGGTGTCTTTGATTTGCACGGTTTCAGATCCTTTTTATATTTTCATCAAGTCACTGCATTAGGTTATATTACCTAAAGACCATCAGGCATAGGATGTGAATCAGCTACTTAAGAATGGACTGTACTATAGGATTACAAGTTATTTGTGCTCTGCAAGCATGCTAGATGGTAATTCACTAGTGCATTCATTATTTGGCACACTTTCACCTGAAGCCATCGAAGCCTGGCAAACTAAAATTTGCAAGTACATGCTCATATTACTACCCTACAACTCTCTATACATTGATACAAAGAGAGTTAGATTTTTAGTCTCTCACCTCAAAGTTCAAGTCAAAGTTTTTGCATCTAAATCGCTGTTAGTAGATTAATAAAGCATACTTAATAAAAGTTGCGCATGCACAGAGGAACTCAGAAGGCCCTCAGCCTGAGTAATGGCTGTCCCTATAGACTTCTGTGTTCTATCTGTAAAGAGGACAATAGAAGCATCTCAATATATTTTTTGTTTCAACAGGGCTGGAGCAACTTCTATGGGTTCAGGGTCTGCCCATGAATTATTCTGTAAGTTGGCCTATGTCAATTCCAATTTAACTATCTGGGTGATCTTGCCTCCATAATTCAACACATCTCAAAACAAGATTAAAAACAAGATCAAATCCTTTTTTGTGATGCATAAATGCTATAAGATTAAAAAAGATTGTTCAGAGCACTTAATTTCTTAGGGCTTTTCCCCAAAGAAAGAAAAAAAAATGTATTGTCATGGCTAATCAGATAATCCCAGCATGGGATTCAAAATTAATACATCTGACTATGCTATCCACGAAGAAACATGTATTGTTACCAGCTTCAGAAATGTTTATTTCAATAGCATTGTAATTTTTTATTCAATTGATGTTGTTACTTACTGCAGCCCATTTCATCAAAATGGTCTCCACAGTCATCATAATTGTCACAGACATAATGTAGAGGAATGCAATTTCCATTACTGCACTTAAATTCTTCAGTTGTACAAGGTCTTGGGGTTGGTTCTCTACCTACAGTTGAGAAGAGAAACATTCCTCTATCACAACTTCAGTTACGCTGTACCAACAGACAGCACTATTACACATTGCTAATGAGGAAGCTGATGCAATCTGGTAAAATAATGACTAAAGCGACATTGCAAGTCCCTCATAAAGCTAAGCAAGGGCTCCTGACTTCTCGTCACACCCCAATGAACTGAAGAAGCCCTTTCCATTTTATGGAGGTGGAAGTTAGAAACTTCCTGTTAATAGTTGACTGAACTTTTTTTAATAGTGCAAACTAATTAATACCCTTTAACTCCATACTTTATACATTTGCTGCAGACTTCAAGAGATTGAGTTATTAGTAAAATATTAATTTTAAGAAAATTTTGCAATAAAGCCAGCAAATAAGCGAGCTTTTATTGGTTGCTTAATAAGTAATCAAAAATATGATAAAACTATATAATATAAAAATCAACACAGTCAGTAAGAACTACCTCAGATATCTGAGGGCAAAACCCAACTGAATATTAACAGACCTTCTGCAGGATTTGTCCCTTAATATTGACTCTTACTACGTACATAACAGTGCCATGAATTCAGAAGTACCCATTTATCTATTTTTTAAAAATGTCCAATATTCATCCAATCCTAATTTATGATACAGCCAAACACATCTTTCTTTCTTATTTCAGACTTCATAGTAAGTGGACACAATTTAGCTAGCGTTCATAATAAAACAATTTGATTTTGAAAACATACTCTCTTTTTCAGGCAAATCATTTCTTATTTTTGCTACTTACTATGTGAATACATAGTACCAATAATTAAAAGTTCAAATTATTTCATATTGAGCTTTAGTTTTCACGTACTTATGTTTGATTTTGACATTTCTGAAGGCCTCCAGTATTACTAAACACATCACAATTACTGAATCTCCTATTTGCTGCTAAATTTTGTGTATACATACAGTGTTCCTCTTTTTCATCACTTCCATCTCCACAGTCGTCTTCCTGGTTGCACAGCTCATGACTGTATATACAGCGATTGTTTTCACATCGGAAACGGAACGGAGATTCACAAGCAATATCCACTGAAACCACAGAAATCAAGTCAATTGCATGGATACTTCATGCCACGGAGTCGTGAGTTATCCTGATCAGTTTTATCTTGTAACATTGATATGTTTCCTGTATTTTAGAAGATATTGCGGGGGCATTCAGGCCCAAAATAACTTTCTCTACATTTTGGTGATCATATAGCAGGCCACTATATATTTTTTGTCAGAAAACAGTGTATTATCATTGTCCAAAGGCATATGCTGTAACTACATATAATACTGAGGTTTCTAGATTTGTTTATGAAGGAAAATCCAAAATGCTAATTAAGTGGTTATTTAATTCATAACTAACAAGAATTGTTTACATTAATACTTCTAACACCCTGTTTTATTTTATTTATTTAACAACTAAGGTAGGACTCTTCATCCATATTTACAAAGATGTTCCGACACTACAGAAAGCTTTAAAAGCTCACCTTTAAGAATACAAATTATCTGAATTATATCTTTAAATGCAACTGATGCTCTTATTTTAAACATTCCACTTGAAAACATAAAGTATTGTCCTTATATCCTATTTGATATAGTTCTCCCTGCTTTTGTAACCACGTATATAAACATCCACAATGAGAAACATACTTAGGAGGATGAAGCGAACTTGCATATGAAGCAAAGTTCTCAGCACCCATCCTGAAAGTAGGTAGTGAGAATCTCTACTGAAATTAAAATATTTAAAATTTATTTTCTATTTCTTCTCTTTATTATAATTATATATTACACTTTTTTTAAAAAAAATTAATACAGATTTTCTCTCTTACAGCAAAGGTGAAGTTCTTCATCAGAGTCATCTCCACAGTCATTGTCACCATCACATTTCCAGTATGGCTGGATACAGACATGGTTTTTACATTCGAACAACATGGGTGGACAGTATGTACCATTAGGATATCGTGTTGCTGAAAAAAAAAAAAATATTGAATGAATTTTTATTATTATTATTTTTTCCCTGAAAAAGACTCAGGTTGATCCTACATTATTTTTTTAATACTCTTCTCTCCATAGTAGGAGATGCAGTATGAGGCACTGCAAAGATCTATGGCAACAACAGCCTGCAAGGACTAAGGAAGCCACAACGTAAGTAATTCAGGTTCAAATTAATATTGAAACAACATAAATTACATTCCCAGAAGCTTCTGAAAATAAATTGTCACAAATTTAACAAATGTAGCTTGAAGCTTTTACTGATAGATAAGTAAAAAATGTAAATAATGTCACTGCCACCAAACCTGAATGACCCAAGTACCTATAAAGTACCTAGACATAGGTTTAAAAAATAAAAATAAAATAAAAAATCTGTGAAATCTGTGAAAAACTGGACTAGATCAAAGAATAAACACACGACTGTCTTAATCCACATAAGTAAAACATATCTTTGCCCTTTCAATGGCTTCTCATACACATTTTCTTCCCCTTAAGAAAAGCCAAATATTGTGTAAACACAATTCTGAGAGATTAACTATCACAATGCAAATTTCCAGGACTTTTCTTCACAGTAGGTCAATCTATAGAAGGAAGATGTAAACAGAAAAGTATTTACTTTCACCGCTACTTCAGGAAACTCTATACACTCCTTTGAGTATTACAAGAACCCTTTCCATTACAGAACCTTTTTAGAATGCTGTACTACTGGACATCGTGGATCTTGCAACATGAGTGGAAATAGTCAAGAATTTTGATTCAGTCATACATCTATCTTCTGCTGGACCATGTAAACATTACTTTCCTAGCATTATGATTGTGTTTACAATTAATGTAAGAGAAGGCAATCCATTCATATATTTAAAAGCTGATTCAAAACATTACACTCCTCTATTTTTACTGACATCACTGAGTGTTGCAGAATTCAGTACCTCTAAGGAGTCATCTCAATCT
Organism: Nettapus auritus; assembly: GCA_011076525.1. Classification (NCBI taxonomy): domain Eukaryota; kingdom Metazoa; phylum Chordata; class Aves; order Anseriformes; family Anatidae; genus Nettapus; species Nettapus auritus. The sequence goes on along the minus strand of CM021771.1, from coordinate 19,559,556 downwards.
CACTTAAAGAGACAGAAAAGTGCAAGTCTTTCTGGGAGTGAGCTCAATGAGCACCGATTGCAAAGCTTGAAACTCACGACAAGTTGTTTCATCAGAGAAATCAAGGCAGTCTGCATTTCCATCACATCTGAAGCGCTCTGCAACACAGTGTCCACTATTACACTGGAAATAACCAGGGTGGCAGGTTCTTAGTTCTGAAAAGATTCAGAAATAACTGTTGAAATGTCTCCTTGTTCAAATCCATACAGTGTTTATTTTTTTAGATCACCCTATGGAAGACTGCAACATCCCAGATAATTAAAATATTATCTGCTACTTTTGGTGACCCAGTCAACATTACTCCATTAAAGATGCTTCCCATGAAAAACCATTTTGCAGAAAAAAATATTGCTTTAGAAACAAAAGTCTGAACATGTAAAAGATCACGTCCAGAAAATACACACCACAGTCACGTTCATCTGAATTGTCTTCACAGTCATCATCATGATCACAGACCCAGCGGGAAGGAATGCAGTGCAAGTTGTCACAACGGTATTCACTTTCTGTACATTCACGAGGACCTTAATTAAAAATGAAAAGTACAAACGTGTGAAGTTTCCCATCTGTAGATTTAAACATCCACACCTGTCTTATTAAACCAGACAGAAGTTGTACTAGCTAATAATGTTATATAATCATCAAAACTGAATGACATTTTAAAAGCCTGTCCCCATACAGCACCAAATGATTGCTGTTGAGATCTGTCTGCCTCATTCCCACAAGAAATAGAAGGATAGTTAAGTCAAAAGCTGAACTACATCATGACAGTCAAAAAAGAACTCACTGCAGTTGCGCTCATCAGACTGATCTCCACAGTCATTATCTCCATCACATTTCCAGCGCAGTGGGATACACCGATGATTGTCACAACGGAAATCTCCAGAAGGACTGCAAGTCATCTCTTCTGCAGTGTACACGGTTTGCCAACAAAACATGAGACCAGCACACATTAGCACAGTCTTTGAATAAGATGCAATGCACGTAGAAGTAGACAGACGTGTTTGTGACAAAAACTGGGCTAAGTACTAGAAGAGCGATTAAGAAACAGCTGAAAAACTGAGATGGAGACACAAAGAAATAAACGTCATGCTATCAAAGGAAAAGAGGGATCAATCCGTACAGTGCCACTATTCCAGAAAGAATGGTCCTAATAAATCCCACCCTCTATCCTGCTTTCACAGGAGCAACCACTCCATCCACAATAGAGTAACTTATTAAGTTAACGACTACTAAAATGAATGGATTGTATTAGCCTACTAATAAAGAGCCCTAGAAAAGAAAAGCATTTATTTTCCCAGTAAAGGAGCATGGTTTTGGTAACATACATTTTTACAATTCTACATGCAGAGAAGAAAAATTACAAGACTTCCTGCCCTCACAGAGTGTTAATACTTTTGAGTCTTTTCTGGTTCTGATGTAGTGATGTGATGTCCTCTAAGCTTTGTGTAAAAGTGTATGAGAGGTTTCAACACAAATGTAAGGGTCTGGGAAAGTACCATCATACTTCCCATACTGATGGTTTCAGCAGTACAAGAGGTAAGTAAATGTAGAACACACTGACAGTTTTAATAGTCTATAATAATTCAGCTCAAGCAAAATATTTCCCAAACATGAGCTGCACAATGAATCACTGCACATACAGGTTTTCCTGAAAACAAATAACTACCAGGGTAATTAATTGACATAAAAAAAATTCCAGGTACATTATTACTGAAAAGACTTTTGGAAACTCAGGATGTTTATAACTTGAATAAATGATTTTGGTACAAAATTATGTTGAAATGACCTCCTTCTTCAGACATACCACAGCCTTGTTCATCGCTGTTGTCCCTGCAGTCATCATTCCCATTGCATACTGCCCACAGTGGTATGCAACGGTAATTGGTTCTACAGCTGAACTGTGTGTGGTTGTCACACCGATAAGCAGGGCCCACTGAAACACAAGAGGCAGTTGTCAAGAAAACCATACTTGCTATTCTGACTTTCAAAATCTGTCAAAATTTAGTCAGCTCCTTCTACTAAAAAGAACTATATGCTTATTTTCAGCGTTGTAAAAGAGACAGTAAAATATACATTTTGTGGTATCTTTTCCAATTCATGCTGCTTGTATTCAGCATATACTAGAAACCCATGACAGATTCAAAACATGTTCAATGTGGTTTTCCCTGAAGTATTTAGTGCTGGTAATGGTGCCAACAGAAGCCCCTAAACTGGAAGCAAGGGAAGGCAACTTGTTCTCATATGGAAAAGCTTGGTTCCAAGCTCTTCCAGATGGCCAGTGACTCAAAGACACATGTTGCACATAGGAAAGCACCACTGGTAAATGTAGGCTAGACTGTGTTTTGCATTTGATCTGCTTGTAACTTTTCTTTCCAAACCATGTGCCTATCATCTGGAGAAAATTCAGCTTCAAGAAACCATACTTTGTTTTCATAAAAAGTATGACCTATGTCAGACTCTAAGGTAAAAATTGGTGAACTGGCATTCCCTGCTTCCACACAAGCAATAAATCATATATGCATACAATCTTTTTCACAGAATATTTCTGGGACCAAGCACATGAAACTCCTAGATTCAAGGAGGTCAGAGTGAGACACTAACAGTTCTTGGTAAACCAGCCAGCATAAACAAGCTTCTTCACCTTCAAGAATGAGAAAGCAGCACATTATCCATATAGAATCTACATTTCCTGATACTGTTTACTGCATATTAGCAATTTGCAGAAAATATTCCTTTCCAACGAATTTTCACTCTCAGAAAAATTAAGTAATGCAGTTTGCTTTGCATTTGGTGCACCATAATTCAGGCAGCTTCCTCCAGCTAAATGCTTACTACATTCGTGGAACGGCTCATCAGAGTTGTCGCCACAATCATCATCCACGTCACACTTCCAGGATCCTGGGATGCAGCGGCCATTGTCACATTTAAATTGGCCTGGGGGACAGGTCCTACTTGCACAGTGAGTACTATCTTCATCCGAGTTGTCACCGCAGTCATCGTCTCTATCACACTGCCAGGCTTCTGGGATACATCGTTTATTGGCACATTGCCACTGATGGGTTTCACACTGGTGATTAGCTGAAAGAATACAGGTTGGCTATTAGAATGCTGAAACTTACAGGAACAGTCTGCTGCAGCAGCCTTCGGTCAGTTGGGCACTTATCATGTCTACACCACAAATTGGAAGAAAAAGTCAGTAAAACTCTAAAACATCAGCATTTACTTGCCCAGTTGAGGTACAGATTTCTAATGCCACATGGCACGTTTTCCACAGTCAAGCTCACTAATGCTCTACATTATTCTAGGAATGAGGCAGATACTACCTTCTCCTAAAGCAGAGAGGAGTAAATCTAGCACTTACATACGATTGAGACAGGGGCTCCCAGTTATTTATTAGAGGAGTTATGTGACATTCTGGTTCTGGCCGTGCTATCAAATTAGATGCAAACTGCCTGATACACCTGTCCTCTGAGCATGAATGAACATGCCAGAAAACATAGAAGACCATGCTAATAACAGCACCATAACCTATAAATGTACATCCTCTGTCCCCAGGGGTAAAGCTTGTCACGCTGAAGTTAGTGGTACCAGTGAACTGGGAGAGATCTGAAGGTCTATGAAAATAGGACTTCATACAAAGCTTCTAGACTTTCTATGTTTCACTGGACACTACCCTACTACTGTTTCACAAGTACAGAAAAACTCTTCAAGAAGAAATAATACTTTATGATTTCCACACTTTTTCTAGACCAAGGGATTCTAATCCCACACACATAATGATGAGCAGAAGGAATGATATAGACCTAAACTGACTTTAAGTGTATGCGGTACATCAAAACCAGTGATGTTATGCAGCTGCTACTTTATACTTATTAAATGATCCCCTGTGCCATACATAAAAGTGTAGCTATTTGAAACTCATGTAAAATGAACATTTAATTGTCACTGTTAGAAATACTTTGCTTATGAATGACAATGAAACTCTCAATTATACAACCACACTGTTTCCTTTTTCCTTTATTTTACTATGCTTGCAACTGCCAGAATTACATTATTTATAAGCAGAAGACTAAGGATGTGCTTTTTAAGTTAGGTGTAAGTATGTGGAATAGGACAGGTTTTTAAGGCAGTAACATTATTCCACAAGCATAATTAAGCTCTACTGCCAAAATTCTGCCATCATAAACAGCTCTCCAAAACAATCTTCCCACATGCACTGGGTTTTGTGCAATGTAAAGTGTGAAATTAATTTGTCCCATCATGCAAAATTCTAGAATATGGGGAAAATGAGCATGCCTGATGGACTGATTTGTGCATTAGGAAGGCTTATATTCCTCCTATTCATCAGGGCTTTACTCTGGACAAAATACAGAGGGTCCTACTTCCAGTATCTAGTAGCTCAGGTTGTAATTTACATCAGTGCAAATTACCTTAAAGGCACAGAAAGCATTTACGTTTTATACTTTTTTGCTCTCTCCTACCCTGCTTTTGCGCTGTGGTATATTGCTCTAGTAGGTGCAAAACTACAGAATTAGGACCTGCATCTCCCTACCTAACCTCTTTATCTGTAACAAGCGGATGATAACAATACATATTGCTTACCCGTTTCCTACTGGCAAAACCCACTTAAAATTATTACTGGTAACATACCACAAAGTACAGGATCTTCATCTGATCTGTCATGGCAATCTGACTGGGTATTGCACAAGAAATGCGGACTTGTGCAGTTCCCATCGTTACACTGGAACTGACCAACAGGGCAGTATCGGTGTGGACAGGTAGGGGGCTCATCAGAGCCATCTCGACAGTCCCTCTGTCCATCACATTTCCACCAGATAGGAATACACCTAACAAAGAGAAAACAATGTTTTCTTTGTTGAGGAAGCATCTCTACAGATAAATGACCATCCTGTAACAGCACAAAAGACAATCTCGTCTCAGCCTTATTTCTCAAAACTTCCAAGACATCTTGAATTTCATGTCTTCTGCTTCATATATGCATATCTGCTAACAAAATATACCAGAAGACTGTCTCCAGAAACAGATGATACTGGTAGGCCACTAGAAATAAGTTCACAGCTCATTAATTAATAAGGATTGAATTTTAATGTGTATTTGTGGCAACAATCTCTCATGCTTGTGAAATCAATCTTCAATTAGATTTTAATCAGGTAACATGTTAATAATTCACCTGCACAAGAATTTCACTAGGGATCATCATTGTAGTACTGCTTCAAAAGGCCACCCACTAAGGACAACTGCCTCACAGGTTCCAGAGCAATACAACATCAACACAGCAGCTCTTAGGCCACAATCGTCTCCCCCCAGTGCACCTGTCTCAGAGAAAAGGCTTAGAAATATGCCCCCAAATCAGCTAAATGGCTTTCCTAGGCCATTCACAGACAGAAAAAGATACATGGCAAAAGATGTACAAAAAAAAAAAAAAAAAAAAAAAAAAA